>OZ022265.1:79081946-79674446 GCA_963978885.1 Nemotelus pantherinus | reverse complement strand
TCAAAGTGGAAAACCGTTCGAGCATTGTCAAGAGACTATTCCACCTTGTTTTGCAATCCAGTAAAAGATACATTTCTTTGCCTTGCTCGAATTTTACATTGTGCTTGAAGATCTTTATCATTTTTTATTGGATTTTTTTTTAATATAAAACTACCTTACGAACTTTCTTTATGCACGCGCTGATGCCATAGCCCTTTATCAGATCGAGCGTGTCTTGCAGGCGACCGGGTTCAACGTAAAAAGTAGATTCAGGGCCGTCCAAATCTTCGTGGTCGTCGTCCAGACTATCACCTGTTTCATCAGCTCTTTAATCTGGAATGAACCTTCTATTATAGAGAACATTGCACACTGCCAAGTGAATGTATGCACCAAACAAATATGTTGCTCTGCATCAACTAATCTGCCTACTTTTTGCATCACGTTTGGCCCATCAGTTACGATAGCAACAATGTCGTTTCCTAGAGAAACATCAAACTCAGCAAGACGCTCTTTCAATATCTCTAGGCAGTTCGCAACTGTCATTGACATCCTTACTCGCACCAAGCTCTAGTAAGAATTTACTGAGTGGATGTTAATATTTTTATAGTGCATATTTGCAGTCGAGGTCCACTCATCAAACGTCAAACTGAATCGTCCACCTGGGATTCTAGCCTGTCTTATCTCACTTTTTATTATTTCCTTTATCCTGCTTGCATAACCCACAACCTTATTTTTGATTGTTGTTGAAGATTTCGGTAAATCTGTGTACGCATTCGCTAGTGTTAATTTCCTCAAATCATTCGAAGTAACGAATACACTAAATGCGAAACAGTCCATACTTTTTTATTTACAAACTCCTTTCTATTCTCTTGTTAACTGTTGCATCGGTTTATTTTGCTTTATTGTTTACGCATTTTGATGTGAGCCTGCATGCTAATTGCTTTCTCGTTAAAAATGGATTCTATTTGCACTTTGCGAGTCTTGTTGTAATTTAATTGCCGATTATGCTTGACGCCCGACCCCGGAATCCCGGCCAATTTCTGGTCCCAAAAATGCCGGGATTAGAAACCATCAATCCTAGGATTTTCGGGACTTGAAATTGGTCGGGATCCCGGGGTTCGGGATTACGGAATTAGATTCGCTAGGTCTGATGGACCCGTAACTTAAGTTTTTTTTCTATAATAGGCTATAAGCTAGGAATGTAAGATTAAGCTTAAAGTTAATAGAAAATAAGGAAAAACACAAAAATTTACTCACAATAACTCTTTATTAATAAATCAAAATGCCACAGTACTATCTTGCAACAAAAAAATATCCTTTAGTTTTTAATTCAAAATTTTAAAGTTTTGAAAGAGATCAAAGTCAGACTCGGATTGATTTAAGGCATTGCTAAATATACTTTTAAATGTTAGTTTTTGGCTTAATATCAAATCTGCATATTTATTATTTGACTGACACTGCACAAATTGCACATTCCATGCCTGGTACATGAAGCCCAAGTGTACTTTGACTTGCAATATTTTTTCGAACATCTCTTATTGCATCCTTGCATCCGTTCTTTTAGGTGATGGTTCTGATGTTTCGCCAACAAAAGTATTAGTTCTTTTGCTTATGTTCATGAGAAGTCTGGTATTAGCTTTCCTTTCAGCATAATGTGGGGCTATCAATGGCAGACCTATTTTTTTATAAATACTCTTCTGGTCTCTAATTTATCAGCGCTGTTCAACATTTGAGTCTATTAATAAAATCATAAACGAAACCATTGCCCAGAAAACCCGATTGACAAATATATAATAAATTGTTAAGCACATTAAAGTGAGGCGCATTTGGCGCTGCAAGTTGTAGTGGATTTTTCATAGACATGGGAGGGATACATATATATATATATATATATATATATATATATATATATATATATATATATATATATTTATATATATATATATATATATATATATATATATATTTATATATATATATATATATATATATATATATATATTTATATATATATATATATATATATATATATATATATATATATATATCAAAATACACGTGTTGTGACATTTTGGCCAAAGTGATTTGAATACTAATGTTCTTGGTACAAGTTCCGTATCCCTTATTGGCCATACGAAGATCCCCTATTATTCGTAAGACTCCTTTCCCTTTTTTAGATTGTACCTCGAAAAATGTTGTTTGTAAAAATTGTAATCGCCATTTATCTTCTAGTATCTGTATCTCGCAGCTTTTACGCGATCACGATCGTGCTTTAGAGATTTCAGGATATTTATAATATTCGCTTTACTCGTACAGTGCTATACATTCACTATCCTCTCGTTTGGATGCTACGAAGCCATAACGGATACGTTTGGTTCTATGTCTTATAGTTTTGCATCTTATAAAAACCGTCTTATAGATATTTGATTTTCAGAATTAATTTAATAGCCAACTTTCTATTCACTTTTGCCACTTAATTTGATCATATTTTAGTGATGCTTTCAATTTTATCATTGGAATGTTATACTATATGTAAAATTAAATTATATAAATAAATAAATAAAACTGATTTACAAGAAACAGAAATAATTCTAAATTATTTGAAAATTTATAAGTTTAGAATTTCGAGCAATCAACCATACATGCACAGCACATACGCCCATGATCACTTTATGCAATAGTTTTAAGTTATACATTCTCTTAATCTCAATTTCAAAACCCAGCCCACCTCCCTCATGAGAAGAAAACTTGAGAGCTGGAAGAAAGCGACCTGGGAGAAAGACATGATTTATGAAATTGAAAGAAAAACAGAGCGAGTTCCGCATCAGGTGCGACAGTTCTACCAAATAGTCCAAAACATGACAAAGTACATACTACATATACTGTAAGGACAAAGAAAGTAACCTGATCACTGATCACGAAGACATTTTGGAGCGAAGGGAAGTTCGATTTACTGAATCGCTAAATGGTCAGCTCAACAAAGAATTGGAGACTCCGCCAATGCAAGAAGAAGATAATTTCGGAGACGCTACAACCATGAGTTGCCCGTTATCTACCTAGAAGCGGATATAATTACAAAGATAAGACTAGACACCTAGCTCGTATAAGCAAAGAGGATCCTGCTTTGGAAACCTTCTTCGGCGGATTTTACAACAGACGACAGCGAGGGAAACTTTGCTTGTGCTGCACGGACGGCGTCGACAAGGACGCTCGGAGCTTATAGGGACCGGTACAAAAATTGTTTCAAGAGTTAAGGACCGGACCTCGGTTACACTGCCTATGATGATAATGATTTGAAGTTAATGATTCAGAATAATTATGCTACAGAGCTCAAGTTTGGACGTTTATGAGAAGAAAATTATTACTTGTGCAATATTCAATTCATACTCTCAAAATTAGGATAATGCAAGTATCGAACAAACCACAAAGTTAATGCTAATTCAAATAATGCGAATGAAGTCGTTAGCGAGGAATAAAAACAAGTAACACAAATACGCAAATAGGGCTACTTTTCACACATATAGATTAACATGCCTCCATACATTTCGAGGAGCATCCAATGTTCTACGTAATTTATTTTGGGATCTAAGAGAACACATACAATTCGGCTGGCACGTATAATACCAAAAAAATAACTTGCTAATAGAATATATGCAAATAAATAATTTACCATCAACAACAATTATTCATAAGACAATATGTGCACAAGTTGACTAAAAAAATTAGCGTTGATGCTAGCTGTTGCTTAAGAAAAGTCTAATATAAAAGTTTAGTTGTGATTATAATTACTTTACGTCCGTAAATATTTGAATATATGACTTATTAAGTCACGTGTTACCCATGCCATTATAATTTCAATTTTTACTTTGCTATATTATTTTTCTATTAGTCTCCACAATTCCAAAAGATTAGTAATTTTTCAGTCTCATACAGTCTTATCACTACAAGTGACTTGTAATCTGAATGGCATTTATTTAATAACAATTAAAAAAAAACACATTCTCTGTATATGTATTTTATGTTTTCATTAAATAAGCCAAAAACAAAACTGATTCACAGACTTAAAAAAAAGTTTACAGCTGTCGAAGTTTCTGTTTAGCACGTTCATTTTATTATTAATCAGGACAGTACAAAAAGCTCAAATACTACTTCCCAGTGAAACAGTAACTATAAGTCTTCTCAACAAAGGCTTTTGCAGTATCTTATCTTTCTTATTTCTTATCATGAGATATCAAATTGCTTTCCCCGGAATAACTGCACTGCAAGTCCCCGGAATAGCTGAACTGCAAGTTTTCATGACTTTGTGATTTCCCCAATACGCAATTTGAACAGGTTTTATATCAATATCTTTAATTTGCTGTAGTATGAGTGAAAGAGTGAGTAAATAGTATGAGTGAGTGAATCAGCAAAGATATGATAAAAATATGCTTGCATATAAACGTCGAGGAAAAATATTTGCACTGATATAGATTTGTATGTTTTCGGACAGAACATCGATTACTCAAAAAAAGTATTATACATTGATTATTCTTATAAAATAATTTACGTAAAACCCTTCCATGTCGACTGCAAAAAGTAAAAGAATTAAATTTTTGACGACATCAAGAGTAATAATAAAATAGAAATACTAAATCTGGTATGCTAATTCAATTGCAATAAGTAGCTCGTGTAGCCTAGTGTCATGTGAAGTTGGTCCCAGGATCGAACCAAGATACGGACTAAGGACCATATTCCAAGTTTTGAGTAAACCTAGCTCTGATTAGGTTCAAAGCATAAGCAAAAGGAGGCGTGAAACTAATCATCAAAATAATCCCTATTTCAAGACGCATTATCTTTAAACATTAACGTTTCACCAAGTGCTCCCAACGTGGGCTTGGTGTTTTTTCTTTTGCACATGAATAATTTACCTTCCGCCTTAAATAGCTTCGACGTTCTGTTAAAACGCGTTTTAAAATTTTAACTGTGCAACAAAAGTGCTTGAAAAATTATGAAACACGTGTACCATAACTGCTCGATGAAATGAATGTATACTACTACAAGTCACATATATAAATGTTTTTACACAAATATAGCACAGACAGGTGTGGATAGAGTGGGAAGACTACACTGGAAAAAATCCACATGGCGCCCAGAGCCATGTAACATAGCGTGTTATTTATGGCGCCATACGCTATGTACATAGTACTCTGAGCTATGCAATATGGCTCCCAGCGCCATAATGTCAGAATCTACATAGCGCGTGCTCCTATGTAACATGGTGCAGCATTTATGGTCCCACACGCTATGTACATAGTACGCTGAGCCATGCAGTATGGCTCCTAGCGCCATAATGACATGGTGCAGAAATTATGGCCCCACACGCCATATTACATAGTGCCATGAGCCATGTAATATGGCTCATATAACTCGCAGCCATACTGTGTGAGGAGGTGTATAAATGTCAGCAAGCTTCTTGAGTATAGGAGAGATTTTATTGTAGTACATTAGTTGACTGCAATAAGATTGTTAAGCTAATACAAACACCCCAAATACAAATAGTTTGCCAAAAAAGGGACGAAGCGATCTTTTGGCAAGCGGTCTTCACACTGCGAAAATTTCGATAATCAATCGAAAAAACTGAGACCGGGTGTCAAATAATTTTTGCAAATGAATTTTAGTCGAATAAAACTTCCATTCAAAAATAAACTGCAAATCAATCGTAATCATTACGCTCGAAAAGCATGTTATCGCACTGAAAAAACACATAGCGCCAGACGTCATAGTTTATAGACTTCTGGCGCCATGTACATAGTCGATTTCGGTCGATTTGTGATAAAATATAGCGCCACACGCCATAGTACATAGGAGCACACGCTATGCTTATAGCCCTCCACGCCATATACTATAGTCCTCCACGCCATGTACTATAGTCATCCACGCCATGTACTATAGCTCTCCACACCATCTGCATGGCGTGGAGGACTATGTTACATGGCGTAGAGGACTATAGTATATGGCGTGAAGGGCTATAAGCATAGCGCCTGCTCCTATGTACTTTTCGCCATGTATTATGGCGTGTGGCGCTATATTTTATCACAATCCCCAAATCGACTATGTACATGGCGCCAGAAGTCTATAAATTATGGCGTCTGGCGCTATGTGTTTTTTCAGTGTACTATTACGTATATGAGAGCTGCGCGCGGCTAATAAAGCAGCGTTCTGAAAGGAACGCTATAACTCGCGATTTGCGCGAAAATATGAATTTGAGTTATTTGTATAGTTAAGCCGATAACTTCGTTAATTTTGCTCGGATCGACCTGAAATTTTGTATGGACACTCCTGAGTCACTATACACTAGTCACTAAACAAAACAAAAAAAATCGATTTTCTGACCATACTCATACTCACTAATCATTGAAATACGTACACGCTATCTTTCTAGGTTCTTTTGTGGTTTTTCGTATTTTTAAACCCTGACGAGGACACGAATGGAGGCTGGAAAAGTAGTTAAAAATGTATTTTAAAATTTGGTGAGATAGAATATGAAGTCGTTCAGACATGAAGTTGTGATCATTTAATTCGTATCGCCAAAGAGGAACGATTATTTTAGTTGATTCGCTCGTGAATGATTCATCCCTGTTCATTAGACAGATCGTCACCACTGGCCATGAAAAATCCCGTCCAATATCCCGTCTTGTAAATCGTGCAAATATTTTCAAATATTTAATATTTTCAATCGGCAAATGACCGAGCACGGTCTCCAGCTGGCAGTCTCAAATACAAAAAATGTTCATGCTGACGATGCGGAGGATACCAACTGTCATACCCATGACAGTTGGCTCCGGTGAGGTCCAGATCAGCATGTCAGTCAGGTTATCTGAGAGTGACTCTGGACACCAATCTGACATATTGGGATCATATCCGCAGGTCATATAACAGGACTCTAATCGTCGCCACTTTGCTGGGTAGTAAAGGCCAGCATCGGCGGACCCAATGAGACGAGACGGAAACGATCAATTCCATTTTGCTATATGGAGTGTCAAGCAGAGGAGTACCCTGCGAATCGACTATAGCTATCGCACAGTCTCAAAAACTGCTGTTATGGCGGTACCTGGAGTAATCCCGATTTATCTACTAGCGCGAGAACGCAAGGAAGAGTAGCTTCTTCGCTTCGAGCTGAACAAAACTGAGGCTCTGGCGCGTACGCAAACGCTCACCTTCCAGCTTTGGCAGTGATAAAGAAAGTGATAAAGTGCACTGGATGGCTTACTGGTCTTATTGGACTTTGGCGTAACCATAGCCATGTAGAGTTAGACTTTAACCTTTGTCAATTTTTGACACGGCTACTTTAGGAAATACCTGAACAGAATGGGTATAAAGTGGTCACACCGTACTGCCGGTCCTATGTGACTAAGCTCGATGATGATTCTTTATGTGCAGTCACTTTGTAAGTTTGAGGTGCACTATTGAGTCAACTCACGGCCTGTTCACGCCTGCAACTTCGGTGGTCACCCGGAGATCTAGTAAGCAAATTTTCTTTGGTCATCTACACTAGGAGAGAAAAATTGCTATTATGCTGATTCGCTGACTCTTAAAGAAACACAAGACGAAAAAATACGAACATTAACATACGGTAGAATTACATGAACATACGGCGGCCTACTGCCTGCTGATTTAGACAGTAGACCGCTGATTCATAAGCAAGCAGAGCTATAGCCACTAGGTTAAACTGTCTTGTTAATTTTCAAATTTTTCGAAAGGTTTAGATGTATTATATGTTAAAATTGAAATGACTAAATTCTGAGCGATTCTTAGGTTCCTATCGTCTTGCCGTTTATTGGAATACTCTTACGGTTTGAAATACTCTGGAATACTCTTATGTTTTATCATTTGTTAAAATCATACTTGATTTTTTCAATAGATACTTTTTTACTTGTTAGCATTAAATATACACACTAACATACCTACTCTCTTTTCACATTATATCTACTCTTTTAAAAGTTTTCGGGCTGGAAATCGAATATATCCGGATAATTTTTTGGTTATTTTATTATAAAATCATTTCATAAGCCAATCATAGCCCTGTGAAAATGGATTTCAATGAGAAGGGAGAAAAATGTTAGCGAATTATTATCAAAGTAGTATCATGGGCCTTTCCGAATTGACTCCTTCATCAGAATGTGACGTCAGACCAAGTCGAGCTTGCCCGAATTCGGCTATCTTCGACTTGGCATTGCTCATTTTTATAACAGCTGACGAAGTTACGGTCTGAGTTTACGTTTCGTTGGCTTGATGGTGTTTTCAGGTTATTGTACCAAGCAAAGTCAGCCATATCATCTCATCTTACCTTTATCTGACATTTAGTTAAAAACGCAAAAACGGCAGATCCCAAGTGTCAGTTTTTTTTGTTATGTTTATGAAGTGAGGAGAGTATGTGATGATGTTTCAATGTTTCAGGAAAAGACAAATATATGATTAAATGTAAAAAAATTCAAGGATATTTCAATCATACATCCACAAACTAATTTGAAAAATTTCGTTCCTGGCGAATTAAATTAAAAAATCGTTAGCGTTGTTCAAGCTGCATTGTTGCCAACTAGCTCAATGAAATAACCAAAAATAGTTAAATACATGCGGTAAATTTTCAATCAGCTTATTTCAAACACAGACATGAAACATCGCATAAAAAGTAAAAATGTACAAGGAAATTTTGAAAATATACCGATGAATAAATTGGAAAGTAGACACTGAAGAAGAGGGCAGATTACCCTCGAAATATCGATATATGTCAAGTAATCAAAATAAATCTAGCTTCAAAAGGAAAAAAAAATGGTTTAAATTAAAATATTTTTATAAGCTAGGAAAAAAATTGGTACACAATAAAAACAATAACACAAAACCATACTTGCTAAATTGCAAAAATTAGACAAAACAACGATTTCGGATTGCTTATCTTGCCTTCCTATAACTGTTTTAATTGCTCAGCTACTCTGTTGACGTCACACTTTGTTATACAAAGGTAAAATCAAAGACACGAATTCGGAAAAGCCCTATGTGATTTTCTCCTGTTCCCAAATTAATAAAAATACTTGAAAGATTGAAAATCATTTAAAATTTGTTTTTTCTAGTTGTTAGTTTCGAAAATACAAAACTAGACTACGAGTAGGGATAATGTGCGCAAGTTGCATGCATCACAACCCCCCACACAGCTTTTGATCCACAATGAAAACAATGAATTTAAGTTTCGATAATTCAATTACTAACGCACACATTTTACTTCCGCAAGCCTAATGACCTTAACAACTTATGATAAGAATCCTGTGGTCGAACGTACACGTGCGCAAAAAATAATAAAGCATGAAAGTTAGAGGATTATTGGAATGTACTGTAGCACATACCCCCACAATTAGAAAGGTGAGGTTCAGAAGATATCCAACAAATATCCGATATAATCGGTTGATGTATACGTGCAGGCTAATGAAGATTATAACTACAATGGCAGTTACAATGTCTGATCCAAAGTAATAAAATTAGAATTAGCGTTGAAAATATATTTCTATTTTATCATATCGTTTTTATTTTTTTGTGACTTTTGTGGATTTCGATAATAATACCTTTTATAAAGAGTTACATAAATGATGTTGGAAATCTTTATGACATTAGTATTTTGCAAAATTTCAAAATACGATAAATGATGTTAGAAATCTTTATGACATCAGTATTTTGCAAAAATTCCAAAAGATTATATTTGCGACTCTTCCTTTCTAACTTAATTTATTAACTAAATTTAACTTGCATGCGTCTAACTACAATTAACTTAGCGTGCCTTATTGCCAGGTTTCCGGATGAGGGTTCCCGATCTACAGTGGTCTGGTGACACGTCCCGATTTACCCTTGATCGGGATGCCAAATGTACCGATTTTTCTTTGACCTCCTTAGTCTGTACTTTGATCGATCATTTTAACATGAAAAACGAATTCGTCTGTAAGCTGTTAGTACAAAAAAATGTTTTGCTTTGTTATTTTAATATTTTCTCACCAACCTCGGACTAGATAGTCAGCATCAAAGTCTTAAACTTCGCGCATCAATACGTCAACACAATTGTTGGCGAGATACAGATATCATCTATTCATGCTGGCTCGTTCTTTTCTCCCGGCAGCTGCTGCGAAAAACAAATCCTTCGATGTTTGAACGAAAAATCATTCCATTAAATCAGTCCCAAATAATAATTAAAAAGACTTTAGCAAAACTCATGGCGGCAAAAATGACATCGAAAAGCATCAAAATTGTAAATTGTAAAATATTTGAAAGCGTTTTAAAAAACTAATCCAATTGCCACCCAAGAAGCACAATTATAGCTGTCGAAGCTACAAAAACTTACCAGTCTATCAATTACAGTTTGTCATTCAATTTTCTGAATTTTGAAGCTAAGCTTGATAGGGTTTGGTTTGCGATTATAAAATTACTACTCAAGAGGCGATTGATGCCCTACAATATGGTACGTTTTCAGTGGCGGCTCGTGGTTTTGAGACTAAGGGAAGCACAGCAAAATATATAAGCTAATATAAATAAGCATACTTATGAAGCCAATAGTAAACTGTACATTCGATTTTATTAAAATATCGTGTAAAAAATCAATTAGGTATTTCAATGCAGACCATATTTTCATTAAAAGCTAGTGATTAGCATAGCTTATTTCAGTGATATTCCTGCTCACTTATATCAAAAATCTCACAAAAGTTCAAATTATGTATAGTGTTTGAAAGCAAAAAAAATTATTAATTTCTTTAATTTTTTTAAGTTATAAAAAAAAGTTAAATTGAAAACATATTACAGGCTAAATAAATAAAAGTTTTTTAATAGCTCAAAGTAGAGGATATAATGCATCTTTTTGCAAATTAAATTAGAGAGCCAATGCCACAATAAAAATAAATTCTTCATATAATTTGCAATAACAGTGCCTAATATAGTCACCTTTTGTAAACAGTTGACTGAGCGAAGTTTATGGTCTTGGTTGCAAAGACTCAAAAAGATCCTCAATGAAAAAGACTACCGCAGTAAATACTCTATGCCACAATTACACCAACATTCCACATTAAAATCCATATTAAACGGGTAAATATTGACTTTTCGAAACAGAATCTATTCAATACGCTCTCACTTTAACGAGCTTTATGCTATAATTTACTTTAAAAACTATCCTTTTATCCTTCTTTAGACATAAAAAACGCACCTAATGTAAACTATAAATGCTAAAGAAAGCACTACAGTAATTTAACATAGAAATAACGTCGACATAAACGTCCAAAGTAATCAAGTGGTCATATTACCAAAAGCACCTGAACCGGGAAACTCATTTTGCGAAAGTAAACCCAAATCAGATACAAAAAAAAAAACCGATCTGGAGAAAATTACACTCGAAATAATTTAACTCCTACAACTTGTACCGTGCACACACCATGCGAACAAAACATAAAAGGCATCAACTCAGAAGGGGAAAAACTCATAAGAAAAGGAGCAGAAGAGAATCTACAAATTCTGTAATAAAACAGAAACATAATAGAGATGCAGATGACTTTTCAGCGTCAACATAGGCATCCAAAGCAATCAAGTGGTTATTTCACCAAAGCACTAGATCCGAAAAACTACGTCTTTTGGGAAAGCAAACCCAAAGCAGACACAAAAAACCGATCTGGGGAAAATTGCACACGAAAAAATGTAGCTCCTACTATTCTATACCCCACCTGAAGTGATCGTCTTTCCTGATTCCAAATTCCTTCATTAGATTCCTGGCGAGTGTTCTTTGACGAGTGTTTGCTTTTCAAGCTGCTCCATTGCCCTATGCTCTCAGATCTTGGTTATATGCTGTGTATACGTAACGTCAATCGATCAGATAGATCTCAATTAATGTTCTCTCTTCCCTTCGCGCGATCTGAAGTTTATTTTAACTCGCCGCTAGTGCGTATCCCCAGGAAGCGCGAGATCTTCAGCTTGGTCCTTTTCCGCTAACGTTCTCTCAATTCAAGTCGCGAATCAAAGATTTAATTCTTAAAGCTCTTTATAATGTTTGAGTTTCTTTTTAATTTTTTTTGTTGCGTTTTTGCACTTTTTCCATGTTAAATTGTATATTGGCTTTAATTTGTTGAAGTTTTAAATATGTATTTATCTGAAATTTTCAATTATTTGCTCAATTTTATCTTTTTTAAAATCTTTTTTTTGGGCTTTATCTAATATTTCTACTTTTGTAATTGGGCAGTAGCCTGTTAAAATAAATAAACAAAACGCAGTTCTTCAAATGAGAGCAAAAGAAACTGTTGAAATACAGTTATAATATAGAAAGGACCGAATACACCGTCGTAAAAGCTTATTAAATAAGTGCAATATCAATGGAAATTGTTCAAATCATCGAAAAAGTGACATTAAAAGATTCTAGACTAAAGAAGAAATAGCACGCCAAAATGGAAGGCGAAACAGATACAACCATTTTAAATGTTATTCTAGGTCATCTTGGCATGATTAAGGCTAGCGAAAGATGGGTGCCGAGAATAATCAACACCTCTGCCCTACTAACCATAAAGGGCCCATCTATATTTTTTTTTCATTTTTGAGCTAATACCGGATTCAAAAACTACATACTGAATAACATCATTCTACATAATATGAAAAACTTATCTTTTGTGGAAGTATGTTAAATACAATAATGAAAAATTTCAGGATCTACAAAAAACGTCGCACTACTAAGCATAAAGGTTCTATCTACTGCAGATAGAACCTTTATGCTTAGTAATATGTAGATAGAACCTTTATGCTCAGTAATGGGGCCAGCCTTTCGTTTCATGCTACTACAAAAAAGTCATATCTACATAAAGCCTATCTTCCACAACTATTTTTAGCACTAAAGCTTTTACTTGAGATGTGTCTCAAGTAAACGTATTTGTAGTATGTACCCATGCTCAAACTTTCGACCCGTTTGAAGGTGTCCGCAGTATTTAGAAAAACACAAATCATTGAATATCTCGAAAGTGGTAAAATGTAGATATACCCTTTATGCTTAGTAGGGCAGACCTGGAGTGCTGTCGCGCGTTTTCGGACTTGTGCATTGAAGACAAGGATGGAATATTGAGTCAAATTATCACTAGGTAGTCCCGGGAAATTTAACATGGAACTTCGGACAAATTAGGGGAAAGCTGAATTTTGGTGTGAACTTTGATACCAGCTTGTTGAACTCCGCCGCTCACAAGTCTAACTTGTGATATGCCGGTCCCAAGCCCGGAGAAAGGAGGAGGGTTTGAGGTAACGAGGTAACTCTATCCTCAGTAAAATGTGTATATTTGCAGCCTGATGGCTGTAGTAAGCATGAGGATGAATCCCAAGGATTTTATCTCTGCAGGTGGCAGCCAGACAGAGTCTGGAAATCCACCCGTGCTCAACACGGCAGGGGCTCGGATTCTGCAGGCCCCAACCTCATATATGACTGCAAGGGAGGACCCTGGTTGCAGTGGAAGCTCACAGGTTACCATCGTGGAAGACTCCATGGCCAGCAAGTTTTCGGACTTGCTGATAGCATCCCCCCTGATCACAGGCTCCGGAAAGGCGAGTACAGCACCAGCTGGAAGTCCGACTACGGCCGTACCAGGGGTAAAGATGTTTCTTCCCGAATCCTCACATAAGAGGAGAAGGGATGCATTAGAGGAGGTAACTCCGACTAGTGCAAATGAGACGCCCGTGGGCAGTACAGATAGTAAGAGTGCTCATTTCTCTGAACTCTGGAAACCTGTGGAGGCTCTCAGTCGCAGACAACGTAGGAGGGCTGATGATTTTAAACACTGGGACTACTCCCACATTTGTCACCCCAAACAGAAGGGCGGTCATTGATGTATCGCTATGTTCAGCTGGAATAGTTGGATCAATGACTGGATGGAATGTATCAGATGAGGATTCACTCTCTGATCATCGCTACTTGGTGTTCTCTTTAGCCACGGATCTAACACCCGTGGTGGAAAGAAGAAACCCAAGAAACACTGATTGGCCTACGTTCAATCGCCTTCTTGCAGACAGAGCGCGTCCTAGTGGTAGGATAAAATCGCCAAAGTCAATAGAATCCCGGTTGAGCACTCTGAATAGAGACCTAATGAGTAGCTATGAAGAGGCCTGCCCGATCAGTAAGAGCAGATGTGGCAAGACGGTTCCCTGGTGGAATCGGGAAGGCTGGAAGGCACACGGGAGACGTCTAGGCTTTGCAAAGTCCTAGAGAAGGATCAATCAGCTAAGCTAGATTCCCTAAAACGTTCGGATGGTGACTTTACCAAGTCCAAAAAGGAGTCTTTGCAGACTTTACTTGGGGCTCACTTCCCGGGAGCCCCGGTGATTGAGTCGCAGAAGGCAAATGCACCTGTGACCGAAATCCCTGCTCTTCGCAGCAGTAGGAAGTGCTGGTACACAACTAGATCTGTGGTCACTAGTGAAAAGGTCAGGGATGCAATCATGTCTTTTGAAAATTTCAAATCGCCGGGCCTGGATGGTATCTATCCGGTTATGCTTAGGGAGGGAATTGACCACTTGGGGGCAGACCTGAGAGAAATCTTCTGGGCATGCCTTTCCTTGGGGTATGTTCCATCACTTTGGCGAGAGGTTAAGGTAGTTTTCATACCTAAACCGGGGAGAGATGACTATTCCGATCCAAGGAACTTTAGACCGATCAGCTTAACTTCGTTTATGTTGAAATGCCTAGAGAGACTTGTCGAACGACACATACGTACTACGGCGCTTAGGTTTAACCCTTTGAATGATGAGCAACATGCGTACCAGCGAGGAAAATCATGCGAGTCGGCCCTTCATTCTTTGGTGGCCAGAGTTGAGGGAGCGATCTCCAATGGTGAGTATGCGTTGGGGGTGTTTGTGGATATTGAATGGGCCTTTGATTGCGCGCCCTTCGTGGAACTATGTGATGCTGCGAAAGTGCATGGCGTGGATGATGTCTTAGTTAGGTGGATTCATGCCATGCTGACGCAGAGATGGTTGCTGGCAGAAGCTGGATCCGATTGCTACTTAAGAACAGAGGCGACAAATGGATGCCCTCAAGGGGGCGTCCTTTCACCGCTCCTGTGGAGTATGCTAGTCGACTCCCTGCTTAACGAACTGCAACAAGAAAGGCTGCACGTACAAGCTTATGCTGATGACGTGGCCGCACTGGCTGTCGGTAAAGATCTGAATGTGGTATGTAGAAATACACAGCGTGCATTGGATCTGATTGGCAGCTGGTGTTCGAGGCACGGCTTAACAGTGAATCCTGGTAAGACGAAACTTGTTTTGTTTACCAGGAAAAGAAAACTGAGAGGACTAGTGCTTCCAATCATGAAGGGTGTAACACTTCAACTTTCAGATGAAGTCAAATATCTTGGAGTAATCTTGGACAAAAAACTTCTCTGGGAGAAACATGTGGAAGTGAAGCTTACTCGTGCTATAAAAGCTTTCGGGCAGTGCAAGAGGGTAGGTGAAGACGATTTGGGGCACTGCTCTATTAGGAGGTCGATGTGTGAGATCTCTCCGATTCTTGCGATTCCTTCGGACGCTCGGGTGCCCTTCCTCGACTTCAGAAGAAGGTACGAAGTAATCCTCTTAAGCAGAAGTAACTGGGATGATCCGGATCTGTGTACGAGGGGATATTCGGAGATCAATTGAGGAAAGATGGAGGGGAAAGAGCATTGCTATTTGCAGTGACAGTCAAGCTGCACTGATGGCGCTGCGTAGACCCCTGACAAACTCGAAAATTGTCCAAGAGTGTAGAGCACGATTGAACTCTGTCGCCAGATTCAATAGGGTGCATCTGCTCTGGGTACCGGGGCACTGTGGTGTTGAGGGGAATGAAATTGCTGACGTCATTGCGAAGCAAGGTTCGGAACTTCCGCTACGGGGCCCTGAACCCGCCTTGGGTGTGCCGACCGCATCTGCACGTGCCATTATTCGAAAGTGGGTAGATGATGCTCACAAAGATAGATGGACGGCTACCGGTGTGGCCAGGCACACGAAGGTATTCCTTTCAGAACCCAACCATGTGACTGCGGGATTCTTGCTCAATAAGAGCAGGAAAGTTTGCAGGGCCATGGTGGGTATTCTGACTGCGTCTCAGATATCAATGCTTTGGCTGGGATGTTGCACGCGTGCAGACGATAGCCTCTTTTCCCCTATCAGTGATCCTAGACTTTATCAAGAGGTCTGGGAAACTATGGTAGGCAGGGGGAAATGAGTACAATGGGTCCTTTGGCCTGAGTGCTTAGAGGCGCCAATGCGCGTCTCTCCCAACTCACACACACACACACACACCAGCTTGTTGAACAAAATGTCAAAAGTCCCCATCGATCCGAGTGCTGCGTTACTTTATATACGGGGTCAAAGGTCACCAAAAGTGACCTTTCCTAAATATCTCCTAAATATCTCTTCAAAAAACAATGCATGACCAATTTGTAGCTTAGAAAATTTTCAACAAAAAAGATTTTATAGCTTTTTCTTGTAACCATAACCGTTTTTGAGATATGAGGTATGTATATAGGTCTGTTCCCGTACTACGATTAATTGCAATTAATTGCAATGAAGCGTACTAAAACGGAGTACAAAAAACGGCTTCATTGCAATTAATCGCAATTAATTGTAGTACGGGAACAGACCTTATAACTACAATGATCTGACGAGATCAGGTTATTCCAGTGTGTTATTGCTGTATTTAATATTAACATCCTAAATAACAATACTAGCAATGTACTTTGTTGCTTGACGAACAATTTCACCACCCTTGGCTAATACATTTATATTGGCATGGTAATATATTTATGTTAAGATGTTAAAACATTTATATTTACAGATCTCCTTAACATAAAAAGTTAACAGCTTAATATATAAAGTTAAACTGCAAATATAATATTGTAACTTCCTAACATAAAATATTGAGCTGTTAAAATTGTGTATTAGTGACAATGCTGTTACTATAACAATATTAAGATGTTAATATATTGATTTCGGTAATTTCTCAGCGTGTATGTCGGATTTCACTGGACTATAGAGACTAGACTGAGATTCAAGGTTATGAGCCTGAGTTAGAACAAGACTCTATGCAGTAGCACAAAAGAGAGGCACGTGGCGGTCCTTTCAACCGGAGAATACTAGGCTTCAATTCTAGAGCGATTGAAAGAAAAAAGAAAAGGATAATCAACCAAAGGCGTCCTTTTTCTGTACGACAACGAGCCCGTTCAAAAGAGTCGTTTTTTGCTGGCTAACCTGCATAAGGTGGGCTTTATCCTAGAGCCATGACCTCGCTCTGAGTTATTAATATGTCTTCCCGAAATTGAAAAAGGAGTTTCGTGGGGAAAAGTTTTCCAGAAGAAAAGTTTCGGTTTACTCTTCTGACAAAAACAAAACATTTTTTAGAAGGTATACATAAACTAATTGAAAGATCCGAAATATTTATTAGAGGAGAAGACGAATATATTGAAAAAGAAAAATAAATTTGTATTTTTATTTGCACTTCTTTCTTCATTTCGTGAACTTGATGACTAACCCTCGTATTTGCAATGTTTTTACATTCTTTGCAATACATGAATACTGATTAGGAAACAATGCGTTTGAAACATTTTTTTAATTAATATCTAATCGATTTATTGTTTCTTTATTTGCCTGATAAGAACACAGAAATATTCGGAAACAAAATCGTGAAATTTATTTTGGTAGAGTTACATCATGGATATGATCAAACGTATGGGGTAAGATATCCACATTGAGTAATTATCAAGCGATGGTTGCAGTAAGCTCACTAAGCTTTATTTGATTAAAATAAAATACATATGAATATTTAATGTTCATGAATGTATCTTTTTTTTTAAATGACTGTAACTTATCAGCATATAGGAACATTCATAAACTGAAAAGAATATCCAGTTACTTTAAATTTGAAATCACAAACGAGCTCTGGCCACTTGTCCCAGTAATACCGTTTTTTTTTTTAGAAAACTGGAGTGAAGTGAAAGTACAAATAAACATAGCCACTCTCTACCAATTCACTCCTGTCTACAAAAAAAACCGGTTTAAACTGATAGACGCATGCGTAAACAGGGCCTAAGAAATAATCCTTCGAACAAAATTTTGGTAATACTGTCAACTATCAAATATCTAATAAATAAATTACGTAATTTGCGCCTTCTTAGTACGTCGAAGACTAATGCCCTGCATCGTCAACTAATGCACAATCAATGTTGCAGTTTATCCGTGCTATTTTTTACGCCAAGCTGGTGTAAATTTGATGCTCAATATGCTTCAAATATGTGTTTTCCAAATGAAACGAGTTACCGGCGTAGAGCTAATTAATAATACTTATAAATCAAATCAATAAGCAAAAGATATACGTTTTAACAAACATCATATAAACTTTATAAATATGAAGTGTAAAAATGAAATTGATTTCCAGAGATGCATAATAAATCTATATTTTTCATATGGAAATGAGCTAAAAAATTTAGTATTATCATAAATATACGAAATTTGGTAAATATCAATGTTATTATGAGACATTTATAGAAAAATAATGAATTTTACCCCAAAATTTTCAAACGTGTGCTTGCCGTTGCTGGAGGAGTTGGTAGCTACGGAATATCAATTTTTCATGCACATTTTGCAGATTGCTTCTTATTTTAAAATCATTTCATAACAGATCTATAAAGTTACCTAAAAACTCACTAAAATGCAACGCGACGCCAAAGGAATTAAGATTATTAAGTTTTGTTGAGGCTTAGACCTATTCTATAAATATGTACATCATTGTATCCTAAAAAATCGCAATTATTCTTGATTGTAATAATTATTGTCTTCACTGAAAGAAAAACTCTTGGTTGGTTCAACTATTTTTAATAGTATTGCAACGATTCATTCAAAATCGTTAAACGAACTACGGAAAATAGTTATTTTTATTATGTTAATATAGTTAATTTAACGATATAAAAGTAGTTGGTTCTGGTTGTACAAAAAATATCGCAACGTTCATGAAATCAACGGTTTTAATTGTTTCATAACCACGAAAATTAGTTGATAAATAGAAAAATGTTCATCAATGCACTCAAAACTTCAACGTTTCGAATTATCAACTGTTTTTATGGTACTTAAACTACTTCGCAATAGTTGATTTCAGCAAACGTAATTCAGTGAGCAACGTCTTTGAAATTATTCTACGCAAAGTAAAATGGTTTCAACATTTGGACGTTTTTCATGCTCCGAATGAAATTGTTTATCAATCACGCGTCATGGTGCATAAAAGTAATCAACGATTTTCTTATGGTTGTTTTAACTATAGCCCTAGTTGATGCAAAAACAACTAAGGCAAACTATTGATTTTTCATACTCCTCATACTCATACTCCTATCATAGAAGTTTCATATACTACATGGCAAAATTATGTTCGGGTTGCTGTTCGATATAATTCATATGCATGTTATGCAGTGAAGCCTTTATATTACGTTGTATGACGCTTTTTTCCACTGTGGTAAACGCAGTGGACTGCGGCAAAGTGCTGTGAAAAAATGTACTGTAAACACAAAACAGTGGCATTGCGGCAGCGGCGCCACAGGGAGAGGCGTGAATCACAATGCAGCGACAATGTCGCTGTCAATGCAACCAAGGCATCAACCAAATTCATTTTGTTTTGTCTTTTGCATTGCTAAATCCTGTTGTACGAGGATTAGGTTGGCTACCATATACTATATACATAAACTATATATATATTACATACTATAGTCTTTTCCTATCTCGTACTATGTATATTGTTGGTATACCATTGTTTGTGGTTGCTTACTTTTTTGCACCACGGACGTTGTTTGTCAACCACGCGTCATGGTGCATAAAAGTAATCAACTATTTTTTTATGGTTGTTTTAACCATAGCCCGTAGTTGACGCAAAAACAACTAAGGAAAATGGTTGATTATACCAAGATTTTTCTTTCAGTGTTTGAAAATTGATAAGATATGTTTATTGCATACCTATATATATGTATGTAGCTCTTCATTACATTTTTTTCCATTTTAAAAACGTGCAGGTATCGTCAGAAGCACAAACATCGGGAAAGACAGAGCAGCGAAGTTTTGATTTTTCGCGAAAATCGCCCATAAAATATCAGAATTGTGACGTAGCCATAATGCGTTTTTAGTATTGCGATTCGTCGTTAATAGCATTCATTCTTGCAATAAATACTCGGTATTTTACCCAGTGCTGACTTATCTTCCGAAAACGGTCAACTCAGTTGATAAAATTCAATTCAGGTCACGTTTTTCGACTTATCAGTTCTATAAATAGAGTTATATAAAAATTATATTTGCTAGTAAATAATGTGTAATTAAGTGCTATCTTGAAATTACATAGATTGGAAATTTTAATCACACAACAATTGTTCAAAAATCTATCATGTTAAGCTCCTTGAGCTATCGATGGACATGGTTTTTGCAAAAAATAAACTTTTCTTGCTCGGAACTTCTTTACTATTTTCTTCTAAACACGTTTATTCATCAGGAGTTGAAGCTGAGGATAAATACTGGATTTCAGTTTTTAAGTCAACTTTCGACTAGCAGGAGGTAGAAAGACAGATAATAAATTGATATTTTGGTGGCCTTAATTATACATAAAACTATTAAACATAAACCAAAAATCAGCATCCCGTATTAGAGTAACTAATTCATTAAAAACCATAATTCTTGTTAAACTTTACGTAAGACTAAACAGTTACAGTTATTGAGAGAAAAAAAAATCCATCGTAATATATATCCACCACAGTACGTCACTGTTATGCCGTCACACGCCGGATCCTCCAAACAAGCAACTCACCGAAATTGTTATCAACCGATTTCCCGTAAAGAGATAACGTCAATTTTATTGTGAAGGTCGAGTCCATGCCATTCAGATAATACAGTCTGTATATGGACACATAATCAAGTCGATTAATTTAGTATTTTCTGGATTATTTTGGATTGTGAGGAAATTAGATTAAGACGTGGGAACATTTCAATTGATTTTGATTTTTGGAAATGAATGATGGCGATAATGAAATTGAATTAACTTAATAGGTCATGATATGACATTATTATTCGATTAATTAAATGCTTAATTTATAGATTTGAGAAATTTTTGAAGTATGGTTGGCATTTGCAATAATGTTGACATTTAAGAATGTTTGCAGATGGAAGCGGAGGATGCATATGTATGTATGACACACTCATTTCAATCTGTGCTCACTCTTGTAAGCAAAAATTTATTCCACCTGCTTTTGACATTCAAATGTTGAAACATACAAGAAGCACTGGTGAATTGTAAACAATGTACTGGTTTGTGATTGAATTCAAATACTCTCAACTGGTTTCTGAAATAGCTAAAAATAGATCGGTGTGTAAGCAGAACCACCACTTTCTTCAAAATCTTATCTGTTCGGTGTACGTTATAGATAAGAACCAGTTGAATACTCGCTCAGCACGTGAACCTGCCACTTTCGTTCAGATTAGTAATGATACAATATATATTGCCTATAAACGCGTGCAAAAATGTTGATAGAGTGTTATCGCTGTTAAAAAAAGAGTTCGATTGTAATGTGACTGCAACATCGATATCTCTTGTTAAGCAGTTAATATCCAAAACGCGATATCACTCGCAATCAACCTAATTGAAAACAAAGCGCAACGGATGGAAGCGGAGGTTTGTGGAATAGTGCGTCCGGATTTTTGTTAGCGGGGAACATTTGTTTTGGATAAGAAAATTTATTAGCAATATGATCCCGTCAATTTCATCATAATTAGTTGGATATGTTCCGATTTCTATTTTCTTCCAATGACATCAGATGAAAGATATTGTGAAATCGTTCGCGATTTCAGCGTCACCTTTCAGCCTCGTGTGATTGATGGCGCAGGAAAGCAGGAAGCAATCATCGATTGAAAGCACTGCACCCATAAAAGTAGGCTTAGGCGATCAGAGCACCCATGAGCAGTGGCATATTATTCTTGCGTAACACTGGCGTGATAACGACGGCAGTTTTTAACACTCATCTACTTTAATGACCTCCTTTGTATCTATCGCTCGAGGCCTTGAAATGTACGCGGCGTTCAAATTGCAAGTGATGCATGTGAAGTATCTGTGGCATCAATAAAGCCGAATCGACGTCGGTGACTGACGTTGTTTGCGCCTTCACACCATACGCGAATAGGGCGTTTAGTAATGAAAAACAGTGATGTCAAATGGAAACTAGTTTACTTGAAATAATATTGAAGTGTATTATAGTATTTGACACATGGAACTCGTGTGTCATTATAGAACTTAATTGAATAGTAAAGGATCATACAATTGATAGATTTTACTTGATGGGATTTACTTTGTTTTTATAAATCACGTTATACAGCCGTCAGACTTTCAGTTGCAGCAAGAAGGGAACAAAGTGTTTTAGAAATCACGTGTTTAAGCTCAAAACAATCCAAGAAAGTACATTAAGCATGATAAAACTCGATGTTTTAAAATTAACGATTTTCCTTCATGCCCTTCAATTTTACGTATTTTAAAACAGCATACCTCAGAAAAAAACAGTTCAAATTTCTCCGATGTACAGTACATCCCACGTTGGGCGCTTATATATTTTTTAACATTTGTTGTCAGATTTATCACATTATAGCTCCAGATTGCCGTAAGTACATACGACATAAATAAACTCAAGTACGCTAGTGGAATACTGAATTATAAGCATTTTCTTATAGGAAGCGCGCTAGATTTTAGGGTTTCGATAGAAACATTTTCTTGACTTGGATGCCAGCCAACCTAATTAGAATTTATCTCCTTGACGAATTTCTCCACAGACAACAAGCTATATTTGCAACCTAAATAATTGAGTTTTGCTATCTTGTAATTTTTGCCTGTCACTTTGCACGCACCTATTATATCGGAGCGATCATATGTGATGTTATATCGGAGTCTCGACAAATTTGCGCTCGGTTTCTTATCCGCTTTCGTTATTCCTAAATACTCGTATGCAACTTGAACAGATTTTGCTCGTAGTTTGGTCTGATTTGTGTTTCTTGTTGATTCCTGGTTGCTATAGTATCTTTTACCAGCTACCGAACCAGTGGTATGCGTGCTGGAGGCTATAGCGGCGGTAGCTTTGACGATTTTCCTCCCAGGGAAACTCACGACGACACGCATTTGAAGCAATCGGATAAGAAACTTTCAGCCATGCCACGAGATCATAATTTACCCCTTAAACTTAGCAACATCAGTTATGCTTCTGAAGCTGTAAAGAGCAATAGCGAGGAGAAACGAAGAGAAGTATGATTTGCTTGAATAATTTGTATGCTTTAGATTGATTGAAAATAATCAAGGAGGATATTGTTTAAACCACGAAAAAGTCGTGCTTTGGCTATTTATGTCCATGATTACATAATTAGCTTCATAACAACCCATAATGTAAAAACAGTAATAATCAGGTTTTATGCAGTTGAATTTTGATTTTGAAGTTGATCTTGAGAAAGTAAAAGTAATTCTTCCATTATTTAAGTGAAGTAAAAAAATTAAGTTGATACATTGATATACCATGCTGGTATAATACCAGATTTCATTGTTGGCGCTAGTATGCATGGTATAGTTGTACTAAAACTACGGCAGATTCAATATTCTTCTGAGCTATGCTGTTTACCGTGTTTCAAATATGATTGCCGTAAAACAGAATCGAGCAAGCTGTTGAAAAAAATTTGTTAGGTTTGCAAGAGATTAATTTGCTTTATTAGCTTTATTGAACAAATGCAAACACATGGTCGATTTGGAATAATAATTTTAACAACAAAAAAGTTTCGGAAATTTTATTTCCCGTACTCATTGTCCAAGCAAACTTGATGCCATGAGATATAAGAGAATTCTTTAAATTTGAATCAGAATAAGTTGTAAACTAGTTAAACTAATTCAAATGCCGATGACTTTAAGTTGAGCTAAATTCCGTGGCTACCTCCTTCAGACAAACTCCAGAGAAGGCACACTTAGGCACAAAAGAACCCATTTGTAAGACCGCATTGCGTAGAGGACAATTGTTATTAAAAGTAGAACCACCCTGAATCTTTGATGAACTGTGAGGTCTTCTTCAGATTCACCGAAGCCACTTCAATTAGACAAGTAAAGAACTATGAACGAGAAGACATCTTACTTCCAGCGATGGCCAACCATTTTCATTGGAGATAAAGAACTGTTTCCTCTTTTATCCCCAAATCAACAACTTCAGCAGAAATTGTTCCTTGTACCTTCCTAACAGGCAGTATTCAGTCAAGACAGCCATCGTAGCGCGAGACTCCTTTCTCGAATCGAGAAGTTCCCCAGAGCGGCCAATGTCAAAAGTGTTCCACAATTATCTAGCAATCGCACAGGAAGGCTCATTCACCGATAATTTCACAGCGTCCTTTGAATATTTTTGCTTGATGGCCAGTTTAACTGAAACCATCAGCATACCAATCGTGAGACTGCAATGCACTTCCGGCAAAAGCACTCCTGCCTTTGCAAGTTGGTCCGCTTTACAGTTCCTCTAAATGCCCCTATGTCCTGACACTCAAAACAGCTGCATCATTGAATGTATTGAGATTTCATCACAAGATGTACGGCATTCAAGGATTAGCTTTGAGGAAGTGCAAGTTCCAGTAAGGGGCTGCATAGCCGCTTGACTGGCAATGAATAGGCATATATTCACTCTCAATATCTTATATTATAAGGGTCAATTGGGCCACTTGAAAGATACTGCAGTAGTCTCGTCAGCGGAAAGATAGCTCCAAGATTAGGTCAGTGCAAAATAAACCACGTTTCACTCTGTTGTTCAGCATGAAACCATGGGTATATATTTCCACAGCATCTGCTCTTAGGGATTGCTCCCGTTATGAATAAGGGTGCCATCCTACGCACCTTCTAAACAGCTTCAAGTATAGCTGGCCACCAAACTATTGCTCTGCACAGCACATTAAGTTGCTCCGATCGCCCTTTTATAGCTGTAAAGAACACGCAGAGATTTGCGAGTCCTTTCTGTTACATTCTCTTCCATATGAGCTTAGAATCCAGGATAAGATAATTACGATAATTTTACTTTGTTGTTAAAGTTTTTGGCTTTTGTTGAGGCTAGCCCTAAGGCCACACTCTTGATACGATTGCTAGAAAACATATGAGGAGTTATTTAACCTTTCCTTAGTTTAATACGTTTTTCTGATATGGCAACAGTGATGCGATTTGCATACGCTGTCACTTTACATCTAACTTGATCAAGCTCTCTTAGAAGCTCATCAATTGCCGAATTCTAAAGCAAAGGAGACAGAACACCGCCCTGGAGGATACTCGTAGTTGCCACTCGCTTGATGGCCGAACTACCCAAAGACGAGTACAAGGTATGTATGAATGCAACCAGCGTCCACTCCTTGCAAGCAAAAGAATATTTAGCAAGCGCGACTAGAGTATGTAGTGCTGTTTTGACAGATTTACCGCTAGTAGAAGGTCTAAGAGATCAAAGCAGAAACCTAGCTTAGAGGGTTTCATAGATTTTCATGTGACCACACATTTAAATATATTAGTAATCCATTTTGTAGGCGCGGACCTTGTGCTTACGAAAGGATTCCTCGTTGATGACAATGAGGGCCTGACGTTGGTCACTGGATATGGTCACCTTCCAGTCGTTAGCAGGTAGGCTATCGTTGCTTAATTTTATGACCTGCAAAATTTGTACAGGTAACGAAGGCTCGGTGGATTATGTCCTGGATTTTGACTTGCTTGGAATCTAGAGTTTTAACACCACCTCCAATTTTGCGCCTGGCCAAATCTCACCCAGTTTGTTTACCGCATACTTGTACCAGTCCGCAGGGCTATGATTCTGGCAGACTATTAGTTTAACTCAGCATTGATGCTACCCAACATCGAGGCACTTCGCTGATTGCCCAGAATTTTCACTTTGCAAATCCCTGAAGCCAACTAAAGACGCATTCTGCATCAACTTTCAGTTGTCGCTTTTATTTTATCGATGACTGCCCTAACCAGACACTCTATCGCCATTTCATTAAACGGCCGAGTTATTCAGTCTTGCGTCTCATCAATCGACCTTTCCGTTTCTGAGCAGTCAATATTTCAGCAGCCTGTGTTGCGAGACGAATCTTTATTGGATAGTATCTCAAGGAGGAAATTTTTAACTCTTAGAATCCAGAAGGCACTCCGCCTGATTATATTTGCCAGCGCAAAGCTTATATAAGAGTGGGGGCCTGATGTAGGGGTGGTATTTGGAATGCCTGCAGTGGGTGCCTGAGTCGACTCAGTTGCCGTTCCAGTTGAACTTCGCTCGGTGTAAAAGTGTTTCTTCCTCTCATCAGTCCTTAGCTAATTTGCTTTGGTATTATGAGGAATCGAACCAGATAGAGAGATGTGATTGCCGGAGGTCTGTGAAGCCACTTATCGAAGGTTCTTGAGCAAGATTTACAGGCAAGCTGCTTGTGGACGGTGAGCCAGCTTTTTGGCTACTTTTTCTTCTAACTGCAGTAAAGCAAGCCTTCCAGCCACTTTTCTTGCATCATTAGGAAACCTTGCCAAGCAAAATTCCCCTGCTTAATTGTAGGAACTAGAGTAGAGTGTCAGGCTTGACTATTTTTTCGTTTTTTTTTTTTTGGGAACTATACTGTTGTGTCCAAACTTACCTTAGTTCGATCTCATGGTTATCTATGCAAAGCAGAGAGGCCATGCGAGGGTTGGCACAAGCCTTTATGGGGACATCTGCTCCGAGCCCATATTGGTGCTTATCAGCAACACTCCTCAACTGAATCTTCACACCCAATTTAACGATTACGAAACTAAGAGCGTTTTCTGAGATTCACCATGGTTTTATTAGGTCGCTTAGGGGCCAAAAGACGACTAGGTCCAGAAAGATCAAAAGCCCAGTGTGAAGATAATAAATAGTCAGAGCCAAGGAATAGTCGAAGACGTTAGTTAGGTCGTAACATGATTAGATCATTTAACGTTACTCAGGATACGCCTCATGATGGCGATATAGCTATATCCCAGTGACTTTACTTTCATCAGTATATAGATACGGCGGAGAATCTAACTTATTTCATTTGCTACTTATTTTTCTATGATAATGCCAAAGCTCAAGGTTACCATTTCAAGCGATTGCTCAGGTATGGCGGTAGGGAGACACATATGAGAGAAGCCGATTAAAATTAATTTCACTATTCTTTGAATGCCACACTTTATTCTTGTGAAATGCTGTTGTTATGCCCAGTCGCCGCAAAAGCTATGATGAGACACATAATTAGTGGAGCGCTGGTATTATCCCCAGTCGCCGGCTATTAAGAAGTCTAGAAGGCCAAAATAAAGAAAATTTTATATCTTAGCTCTTTGATTAAATATAGATATGAAACTTTTTCAATACAGTACTTTAATTATAAATTAAACAAAACAAAAATTTTTTATTAAAATTTTTCTTTATTATTTACAGAGGGCGCCAAAGTTGAGGTCTCAAAAAAACCACCTCCCATTGCAGATAGGAAATCTCCGGATTGGTACATCTGAAACAGAATATGCAAAAAAATTTTAAAAAGTAATATGTCGGACAGTGTATTTTATCATTATAAATGAAAAATCGATTAAAAAAGTGGCGGATACTTAAAAAATGAAAAACGACCTTCTCTGTAGTTTTTTCGTCGCTAATATTTTTGCTCCAAAATGTGGTAAATTACCCTGCAGAATATAATAACAAACAAAACGCACCAAGGTTTATTAAAACTTAAAAAAATTAACTGTCCGCAGTATGAAAAAACGTCATTGCGGTAAATTTTTCACTAAATTATTAATAATTCTTAATTTGCGCGCGCTAAACGTTGTTATATATATAGTCACTGAAGTATGTATTCGTAATAATATTTAAGAATGGTATATTTGAAGGTCTAACGAGTACCTCAAGTACCTTAAGACAAAACAAGACGAACAAACACAACCATGAGCATATGGCAGGATTCGAACCCGCGGCCAGTGTATCATTACTTTAGAATGGCACCTTAGCGAATATACAAAGTATTTCATGAAATTTTGAAGAAATATTCAACTTTTCGCAACCGCAAATTGCAAACCAACAGCAACGAGATATTTAAGAAAAACTGCTATCCGTGACCTTTGACGTTTGCTGACTATTTTTGCTCACATGATTTCATAGTGGATTTTTCATATTGTGCTGCTAAAACCGAGATAAACATAATTCCACTGAAATACCTTCAGTTGGATTTATTTGACAGAGAAAATCTAAAATGATTAGATTATTAATAATATCCAACAAATTACCATTTGGGGCTAAACGAATCTCGTTGACATTAAACAACTATAATCGACTGTGATTAACTGTTGTACCTTCACGGTTATATCATGTGTGTTGCCAATTTACGTGCGTGGTGTCCGTAGGATGGACTGGTGGAAAATCATGTGATAAAGATTTTCCCAGTGATACTTGTAAAAGGTCCCAGCACTTTAGTTTTACCGGACTCTCGTGCACTGCAATATTAACGTTTAGCCCCACTAATATTCCCGGGTACTGAAATCCAGTATTGATAATTGGAGATCTATAGTTATGGGGAATTTCGGTAAAGGTCAGAGAGAATTATTTCAAATCTAATTCAAAATGTGCTGGGAATATTTAGCTCCTAACTCTGTAATAGAATATATCCAAAGCCACCAATAAATCAATAAGATCCGCATAAATTTTGATTCAACGCAAGACTAACTCATCACTTGTTACTAATCAAATGCTAATTGACCGGAAGGAGTGATACATACCCTCATCTGCTCATCAATAATCCCATCTAAAACCAAAAAAATATCAAGTTTCCGCGAATATCTGCCAAATTTCATAGTAACCAAAACATCTTCACATTAGTAATAGTCCGCAGACGGAAATAACTGAAAAAAAAACAATCTTCCCACACTAATTATATACCGTGGAAGTGACCATAAATGGAATGAAATCGGACGTGGTTAGCGAACAAAACACAGCTTCTAGACGCCGGTGGTGAACCATCGTTAGTCGCCCACACTTTCGAGCTATTTGACGGTACAGTGTCACTTTAAGCTAAAAATAGGTCTAAGCGAAAATTCATAGACGAAAGAATTGCTTAACAGTATTCAAATACAATCGGTTTATACCGCAGACAGACACGAAAATTTGAAGAATGAAATATTCGCTTCATTTTGTATCATGCGTCATATTGAATGTTATTCGAAATCAGAAAGCTGAAATGTGAAAATTGCGAGGGTCATGTTACTACGACATTTCTTCGCTGACGTTTGCGTAACATAATTTTATAAGCTTTGCGATATTTTATTTTGAATTTGGCACCAAGATCCTTTACGAAACGCCATTAAGCTTCTGATCCATATTTGAATGCGATTGCCATATCAAAAGCATTCGGAAGCTACTATAATTGGCGTTAGGATTCAGTGACAGTATTTTATTGTTCGAAGTCAACACGCTGCGATCTATTCAGAGTGTTAGTCAGTGAACTAAGGTGTCACTGCATGGCTTGCTGCTGCCGCCGTTGTTACCAAAGCTAATATATTGTCAAGTCACGCCAATTTTCACGATGAATCAACTATTTTCTTCACTTCCGTTTTTGCTGATCGCCTTAATCATCGCATCTAGGTGAAGTGACTGGAGCCACTCACTCAGCATCTGCACTAAAATCCAAAACGAAATAGACACTGCTCATTTACCGGTTACTTTGTGTAACGTATCGCCCACTCGATCGCTCACAATCTGCCTCGAATCGATGATGATGTCGTGATCATTTTACGATCATCAAATTTTATGGATGCTCTGCAGACTCCAGCAGTCTCTGCATGCAACTTCAGCATCTCCAGCTCGGCATCGCCTCGTACCAGTGTATACGGTGGCAAATTGATGGGAACGATTTATTGCATTATTATGTACATTAGGTTTTTATTCGATACTGCTACGAGAATTATGAATTTGAGTAATGTGTGAATAACAAGATCAGATTGATGATACTAAGACGACTTGGAAACATCACCTGTGGCTACAAGCTGACCGGTTTGCTGGTCCATACGGAAACGTGAGGTGGTTATTGAAGTAGGGCTAGCGATGCAAGATGATGGCATGGAGGGAAATTTCTCGGGTTAGTTGAAATTATGTGAAAATAAATTTATTGCTCAGTTGACATGCTAGTCAACGTTCGATTCAGAGTCGCGTATAGCTGCTTTGCTATATATCGGTTAACAAATGTTACTAAAATTGGGTAATATGTAATGATTGTTGGTCAATAAATATCAACAATTCATCTGTGTAAAATTTTTAATTCAAAGCACTTGTCTAGAAGATCAGATGCAGCTGTTAAGTCAATTATATATGAATTATATTGCAGATATCGATCAGCTCTTTTTTATGATCATGTCAAACTCAGAAGAATACACTTTGAAGCGACTGCTTAGCTACTTATCAATTGCGCTAGAAATATGATCAAATTACAGCATCAACAAATGAAAAATAATAAAAGAGTAAAATTTCAAAGGAATAAAAAAGTACAAACAAGGGTTAGCTGGCATACAAAACAACATTTTTACTAAATTCTTTAATCAACGCGCATAATTACCGCTAGAAAAATTAATGCTCGATGAACAGTAGAGGAATCGTGCAGATTTTGCGTGTATATTTCACCACACGTACTCTTTATTTCATCCAACCTGTTTCGAGAGCCGTATTCCGATTTAATCTCAAAACTGCATTGAAACTCATAGGGTGGAAAGGTTTTCAGGGCTACCAATTGCATGAGTTTCCAAATTTAGGGAATTCCAACACTTGTTATTTATATTCATTATCGGTTACTTATCTTACAAAACTTTAAAAGCAGCATCTGCTGTACATAAATGAAGATAATGCTCAGTACTTGTGCCATTTTTCCAGCACTGCAAGTAAAAGTCTACCACAACTGCTTCACGTAAAAATCAGCCGACCCTATGAATCTCGTTTTCATCCGATGACTTTTATCGAAAGTTACAGAGATTGAAAGACGTTTAGGGCTGCCATCCGCAAAATTCCAGAACTTACGAGAAACATACAAGCAGGTCAATTATTTTCGTTGTAGATTTTCGCCATATGAATCCTTAATATTAGCATGTGTTGGTATGAGAATAACAAAAAAGCCTCGTGCTGGCAACTCTTTGCTGGTACCACAGCCAAAAACATATCACATCTGCTTCATATTAAAGTCAACCTACCCTGCGAATTTTATTTCGATGCAATAGTTGTATTGGAAGTTATAGAGGTACAAAGAAATTTAAGGCTACCACCCGCAAAATTATTCTATAAATTTATAAATCCAAATATTTGTTTATTGTTACTACAAGATCATTGCTATTTGAATATTTTATGATAACATCGCACAGTAAAGAGATGACAAAAAATTTCGAAAATCACCATAGCTACCTGTCATGATATTTCAACCAAACTCCTACAAAATTTGACTTATTATTATAAAGACCATTTACTATATCAATTTCGTTTTGATTTTATGACTGCACTGGAAAAGCGTTGGGCAAAAAGCTATATATTGCGAAATGAATTTTCTAGACCAAAAAACAAAATGTGGCCTGAAGTGAGGTCTCGCTACTGGGTAAATTTCGTTAAATTCTTCCAGTAGCTGGATCGGAATTTATAGGGCAAAAAGAAGTTTTTTTTAATGATTTTTCTAATTAGCACCACTGCCATAGGGTTAGCCACATTTCAGAGTCACTTCTATAAATAAGACCTGGTCCTAATCAAGTCTAATACATTCTGTGAATTTCAATTGGATCTGATTATCGGGATCTGATTATCGGGTCTGATTATCGGGTCCAGAAACAGAAACAGAAATTTGGGATGCTAAAAATGTAGGTAAATTGGGGAAGTGCTACGGTTCTTGTCTGATATGGAGTTTCAATAGTTCTACTTGGGATGTGTAGACAGAGCATAAAATTTTTATATGAGTTGCATTTTTTCTAAAAGTGAAAATTTTTCAGGGCAGTCTATGATTTGGAGGTTTCATTCTCAGCGCTTATCGTTACTACATAATTCTACGCATAATTTTACATAATTCATAAAAAACTACAAAAACGCATAACTTAATAACATCAATGGTGGCCATTTTTAATTTTAAATTTTTAAATTTTATACTTATTTAGTAACTCCGTCAAAAGTTAACGTGATGCAAAATTTGCAAATTTTCCCGTTTTTTACGCACACAGCGCATAGATACGTTTGAAAATTTCCACAACGTTGCCATATCCATACATGAAACACATTCAGAATTCATTTCACAGACTTATTTTTTCTATAGTCATTTGTTGATAGAATATAAATGTACATAAAATATCATTGAAATTACGACCGGCGCCAAAAGATTAAAGATAACTAACATTTGCTGAAAACTGGACCTATTGCACATATGCAGACCCCAAATTATCCTGAAAATTTTAGTTCGATCGAATGTCTGTGTGTGGATTGGGGGAGAAACCCAGGACATCTCTAAGCACTCAGGCCAAAAAAACAATTGTTTCTATACCCCCAGCCTACCGTAGTTTATTAGATTTTTAACGAAAACCAGGATCAAAAATAAGGGAAAAGAAGCTATCTTCTGTACACGTGCTACATATAAATAAATATAATAAAAATAAAATAAAAAATATTTATGTCGGAGGAAATGCTCCACCTCTTCTTGGCAGGATGGACAGAGGTCATCTTGAGCAATAGGTATTCGATACGTTTGTCCTCTTCGATAGTTGTTTTCAGTCAGTATGCTTAGGGACGATATCAAAAGAAAATATCGGGACTTTTACTTCCAAATATTATCACAAATAAGTATTGATATAAGTCCTGTACTCATTGCGACATTACTGATACGAGTGCATATCATATGATGCTTAATAATTTCCAAGATGCCTAAATATACAAACAAAAATATAAAATATACAAACAGTGACAACTAAATCTTAAAAGAATGGACGCCTTTGATTCCAAAAGCGAAATGATTTAGGTTTTTAGCCAAAATTATAGGATATGTGAGTTGTTTCTAACATATTTCAATGGCATATTGTTTTGAAATAAAAACCAACAATTAATACATTAATCTTTATTGAATATAATAAATATTTGAAGGAAATTCATAAGTAGTATTTAATTTAATTAACATGATTCGAATTTTCTAGCTTTAAATCAAAACACTCTCTCGAAATATCAATTTTCCTTAAGAAGCTAGATATATTGCAATATCCTGACAGGTCTGTGTTGATATTTCTATGGTAATATTCTCTATTTTCTAGTGTGCATTTATCAATAGTAAACCTAACTCGTTGCCTGAGGAATAATGTGGTATTTTAATCAAATCTTTTCAAGAGTTTTACGTTAAACACCACTTTTTGGTGGACTACTTCAGAGCAAGTCCAATGTGTGGACCGCTGAAAAATGCCTGAGCGAAGCAAACAAAACAAATGACAACTACAATAGCATTCCATCTCGTTCAAATTCTGAATATTTAGCGGCTATTAGAAGTGTGTGAAAGTGCTTAAATTTTTCAATTACGTAGGAATACAGTTTTCGAAAACTTAGCTTGGCAGAGTGCTTTCCAAACATATTGAAAGCTGAACATGTGTATCAATATCAACTACATATAGTGAAATTTATTATTGAAAATGGCGGCATACATGTTTTATCTTATTGAACTCTATTATTGATACATCATTTTTCACAAGTTCTCCCATTCATTAAAATCAAATCAGCGATGGGAAAATAAATGCCTTTAACTCGAAATTCAAAAATTTATTTAACACCAAAGGTAGTATTTTACTAATATCATAAATCAAAATGCACAATTTTAATTTTATTTGAACTTAAAAAAATTGATTATTGTTTTCAAAGCCAAGATTATTCCGAATTTTATAATTTGAAGATAAGTGGAGGTTTTTAAAGTTTGATGTTAATCTAAATTTGAACGCTGATCTTAAAATGACAAAAATTGAAATACTTGTTGAACCTTGGCTTTGAGATCAATATTCAATAATTTTGAATTCAAAAGCGGACAAGTTTGGAGTAAAGTTGAATTATTTGATTTTTTTAAAGTTAGAATTTTAAAGCTGTACATATACACTTAGAATTTTAGTTTTGTTTCATTTACATTAACAGTGAACAGTGAATATTTTTACATCAAAAGTAATCACTTTCATATCAAAATCGGTTAAATATGTGTAGTAAATTATAAATACGAGATGTTAGGCTAAGAAACTAAATATATATCATCATTTCATATTCTGAAATGTTTTTTACACACCAAATTTGGCCTCTGATCATTCTCCTTGGAATATAATCTTTGAATTTTTTCCACCTAATAAGCGATTCCTTGTTTTCGATATGACTGCACCAGTCTTACTAAATAACCGTTCTGATGGCACTGATGGAACAGGTATCATTAAATATTTTCTTGCTAATAAGTATACATAAGTTTGGAAATATTGACTTTATGTCTTCCCAACAGTGAAATGGGTCGCTCTTTAGTGGGCTATGGGTTGCATCCAAATACACTTGCAGCTCACCTACCGTTGTTGTCACTTATAAACTTTATTCGAACACAAATAACTGAAAAGTTCTCTGAATATTACTAGGAAACTCTCATGGAAGTGAGTTTAAAATCATGGTCGATAGGACGGAGGACTGTTGCGTCGTCAAACTGGAAAATTGGCTTGGAAAGCCCCAATTCGAAGTTTGAACTCATTTTCTTACAGAACCTGTGCGTGTGGGTTAGGAGAGAAGTGCTTGTCATCTCCGAGCACTCAAGCCAAAGAGGCCAATTGTACTTATACCCCCAGCTGGCCATATTTCCCCAGATCTATTAACAAAATCTAGGATCAATGATAAACGCAACATACCAGCAAAAGCAATAATATTTGAGACGCGCAGGCGCTGGGCAGTCAATATGCATGTCATGGATCTGCAGACTTTCTTACCCTTGTTGAAGAGGAATGCTGCAGTCCGAAGGTTGAGCTCTGGAAGGAAAAGCTTCGCATGCTTAGCCACTCTCATAGTGAGCCTCAACTACCCACTTCGGAGAAATGGCATGTGCAGACGCAACCTGCACACCTAACGTGAGCTCAGGGCGAAAATGATGTTCGGTCTTGCTCCCCAATGGGACCAAGAATATCATTTCCTTCAATCTTCAACCACAGTGTCCCAGTAACCAGAGCAGATGCATCTTATTGAACCTGGCGGCAGAGTTCAATCGTGCCCCGCATTTTTTAAATTTTTCATTTAATGAATGCGAATAGATCTAACATCTGTTTTTGAGCCATCGGTGAAGAGATCGGAGTGTCCCTTACTGAGAATTTGAAAGATTGCTTCGAACTTTCTCCCGAAGTCACGTAGGGCCGAAAGCATATTAAAATATCCTGGAAGAAGGACTGTTGAATAAGACTGTAAGAAAGAAAGACTTAGCGAGAGGAGGAAAAAGCCAAGGACATAGGTTTAATTAGAGCTTTTGATAGACTTTTGATTGAATCAAAGCTTTTGATGGATGTCACCTCAAAAAAGAGAGATATAAGGAAATGAAACAGCAATGAGAAGTGAAGCAATTTGCCTGAATCTGAGCATTAGTATTAGTGAAGACAAACTATGGGCAAATTTGACAGACTTTTACTCCACGGACAGTTGGCCATGTGTACGATAGAGATAAAGATAGTAGGCCATTTGACACGTTATAGCCAAAAGCTCGTAGATCTTAGGTATCGGAAACACCAAAGGAAATATTTGAAGTAGTAGTTCTTTCGATTTGTTCTAATTATAGATTTCACCTTTGTAGTAAAATTGTTTCAATAAATTTCGTACATGCATACGCTCATTTCATTTCCTTGAATCTATCTGTTCTGCTGATTTATTTCAACTGAAGTGTCTGATCGTTTGATCAACACAAATAGATGCACGCAATTGGTCTAAAACTGAACTGAAGTAAAATGATGACAGCCAATGCACACAATGTTAACAAATAATTTTAAGAAAATATAGTTAGAATTAGATCGCGAAGAACAATCCACATCTGATTTTTGCGTTGATTTTGTTTAAACCCACTGGAAGATACGTTTCTTTTCATGCAATTCGCAAAATAAGAATCTTCAATGCATTTATCGCCACGATCTTCACTTGTAATCTTGACTTCAAAGAAAATTTCGGGTAAACTGACCTAAGACCCATAGTCGTGAAAATAGAAAAGCAATGTTTTGTTAATTTATTGAACTAGTATTGAGCAGCTTGGGATGAAGTTAATTTATTCGAAAGCAAATCATTGAATGAATACACTTGATTGAATAATCAAAACTGCGTGTTTAATAGAAACAAATTCTGATGTATAGTATCACTATTGCAAACTGATATTTTCAACGAATCCAGGGGCTCCTACAGTGAAATTATTCGAACGAAAACCGACAACACCATCATTCATCGGACTATCTTCCTATACGGTTTATCACAGTGAGAATACATTCGTCATTCCTCAGGAAACATGAAATAATTGCGAGTAAAACAAGAAACATACAAGTAATTATCTCAATTTGTATTTTAATTCACGCAATCGGAGACAGTAATCGATACTTTGATTGCTTTGATTACTGAGCGAGTGAAATTGCTGCAGTAGCATGTAATCAGTGAGGTTGTGTTGTCAATAACTGGATAATGACACGAATATTATGCAAAGTTGGCATAAACATATGCTGGACCGGTGGTAAATCAATAAGTTTGATTGCGTTTGGCGTGCAAAACAAACACGAAGATGCCGATCACTGATATGCTGGTGGTAGAAACCAGTTTTGTTTTGGAAAATATAATAGGCAATTATGAGTACGGTAAGTGAAATTAAACATACGCTTTTGGAAGGGTTACTAGGAAGGGTTGATAAAGCTCTTAATTGAATATTTATTAAATGTGAGCACGGTCCTCATAAGAATACTGTTTCCAGCTAAGTCCAACAACAGTTTCACATATTTTCGTTTCATGAAGATCATTTGTAGTCAAACATAGGTGCATTTGAATAAAGAGAGTGTGTACCAGTATCACTTTTTATTATTAAAATAAATTTAACGAGCTATTATTTGCTAGTTAGTCTGTCAGTCATATAGGATCGAGCCATAAAGATTCAAATTGAAGTTTTCTTGAACCTTTTTTTATTATCGTCACTTTTTTGCATTCCCTTTAGGCTATTGAGGATAACTTTTTCGTTGTTTCAACATCATCGTAGGCACTAATTTGAAGTTTGGTTCAGGCTTCAAAAATTTCCCTTTGAACCCGATTGTGAGCCGATGGTTGAAAACAAGGTATCTTCCGCTGTGGTTTATTATAAAAGCTGACCAAACTGTTCTTGCCTCATACGAGCTCCCAGCCCACCGGAGTCTATCGAGCTCTATTTTTATAGTTTTATCTGATTTGAGGTAGACCGCGTACAACTCATGGATGTGGTGCGTCCGAAATCGCTCGTCCTCAGATGCGGGAACGACTATTTTTCATAAGATTTTCCTTTCAAATGCGGCTTTTAGGTGAAAGTGCCTTTTGCTGCGCATCCAAACCTCGGATCCATACATTAGTACTAGTAAGGCCAGTCTTGTACAGTAGTAGCTTTGACGTTTTGGGATGATTTGGGTTATGGCAATTTCGATAGACAGTAGTAGGCTTTGTTGGATTTGAGCAGCCACCCGCTTAATTTTTCGACTATATTGTAATATCTTGCTACTATTGAAAACAGATAGTTAAATGGCTGCGCCATGTCAAATACATCCTCTGCTACAAATTGTAGATGTTCTTCACGGAGACGAAAACACCAAGTCCTTCGTCTTTCCTTCATTTGTGCGTAGCCCCAGTTTTTGCGCCACTCACTTGTCATGAATGAAGGATTCTACTACAACTAGTTCAGATCTTTTTCATTGTCAATGTCATCTGTGTAAGCCAGAATCTGCCTGGAGTTGATGAAGATAGTCCATCTTGCTAACGTGCCAGAGTCTCGGAGGAGGAAGCAGACCGCCGCCTTGTCAAAGCCCACTCAAAATGTTGGCTGTTTGGTCTGGAAAGCAATTTGACTATATTTTTTTGGCTTAATATCTTGGTCATGGCCAATCCAAACAGTCATGTCGGTTTTCTTAAGATACCGAATTCTGTCATTTTTTCATTTCATTTGTTAAATTCGTCTAATCCAGACTGACAAATACAATAGTAATTAAACATTCTTGTACAGAATTCGTTCAAATGATGCTGTAGGCAAATGAAAATCAAACATATAGTAAGCCTCGTTAAAGCATCTAATTATTGCAGTGACTGGTCCATTCCAAACATAATTTGTCCAATGTTGAGGGATCGACAAAAACTTCACTCGCCTGACATGTTTGTTATTAATGTTGAAAATAAGTTGGCTTAGTAAGTAGATTGAGTTAATGGTGCCTGCCACAATTTTCGCGGTAAATAAGATTTTGGAATGTTTACGTCAAGAGTTCAAGGTACCCATTTGTAAAAGATTTAAGCGGTCTTGATGAGGAAATAGATGTAAAAGGTCATACCACGGAAGGCTGCGGAGGTAGAAACGTAAGAACCTCTTTTAGAAGGACTCAATTTGATCAGTGTAAACTTTTTGATGCGGCACCCATTCAATACTTGCATATTCGCCAATAGGTCTCAGTGGCGTGGCGTCCATGGAAGCAAGGGAAGCATTGCTTCCCTTACATTTGGCTGACATGAATTTTAAATTAATAGTTTTTATTTTGAAATCGTGAAATAATCGCGTATAAACATTTATAAAAAAAAATTCTCAAATCAAACTGTGAACATTTCACATAGTTGATGTGGTAACACCACAGAATGAAAATAATGAACGAACAACCACGACTTGGAAGCAATGTAAAAATTGCATCTACGAGCATTTATTTGGCCCCATATAGACTAGACTGTGACGTCATTTAAAAAAATGTGTCTATACGGTATGTTTGGAAGCAATGAAGATATTGCTTCCAAGGGGAAATTATCCTCTCAAGAGAGAGACTCAGAGCGGAGCTGCGAACGCATGACTACTGTGGAACTTATTCCTGCGTTCCCCTCACTAGTAGCAGGGTAAATTGTTATTGTTATCATTTTGCTTTGCTTGTACAGATTTTTTTGTGAATGAAAAATGCTTGCTGTGAGCAAATTTGAATTACGAGATGTGGCAAGCATTGCCAGATGTTGTGGATTCGATAAGTCGTTATTTTAAGTGTTTTATCTATGATTTATATTATGACATTATTTTTTGTGTGTTATATTTTGTATAGAAACTTTTATGAAGGTGTTTTCAATTGGCGGGGGTTTTAGTCACTTATAGCCTATAGGATTTGGTAATAATATTTCAATGTAGTAATAGGTAAAGCTGTAGACTTGAATTGTGTCGAACTAAATGTGTAAAACTACTGTGTAAAATTGCATGATACTTTTGATTGATATTTGAAATAGAGAAAGGTTGAAATAGGTGAATGTGTTCACTTGTTCTGTGGGTCAAAATTTTAGAATTCGTAAGCTTATCTAATTTTTATATAATTGGATCTCGGTAATTTGCTGAAAAAAAACATCATCAACTAGGACCGATCGAAACCGAATTCGTAAATTGTCTCTATAACAAAGAGATGTACCTACTCGGTAGTTTGATCGGAAAATTAATAAATGAAAAACTCGGAACGGATTATCGGTTGTAAGATTAAACAAAAATAATTTTGCTGGTCATGTGTACTATTTTCGAGCGTTTCAGACATTTGGCGGAATATCGGATTTATTTATTTAAATAATGTTAAAGCTGTGAACAGGCTTGGTACAAATAGTCCTTTTACTTTTCAAGTTTGATTCCGGTGATTTGAAGTATTGCTGAGTAGTCAATAGAAATAAATATTCAGTGATATTGCTCACAGTTAGGAGAAATTAAGAAACAATGAAGATTCTAATAAACATTGTGTGTCATTTAGGATGTCAAGAAGAAGAATTACATAGTCATAATGAAAATGTGTATTCTTACAATAGGGGTAAATCACCTAAAGACAATAAATCTTTTGACAGTACATAACCGTTAATTGCCAGCTCACTTGGACCAAGCAAATGTTTTTTCCGGAGCATCAAATTACATTCAAAATGATCTCATTAGTTTCAAAATATCATTGTAATGAAATATATATCATTGTAATGAAATACAGAAAAGCAAATTCATAGCAATAATATTAGATAAAATAACCGATATATCATATCGATCACAACTTTCAACAGCCTTCGGTTACATTACTTCTTTCGGTGCAGTTAAAGATACTTTCATAAATCTCACTGATGTTTCTGATAACCAAAATGCGTCCCGTTCATTTAACTTTGTTTCGCATGTTGTCCGAAAATTCAAAGCCTTGAGGAGCCTCTGTAATATCTGCCAAAACAACTGGATTGCAAACATGTATAAAACAAATGTATAAAAACGCAATATATATTCATTTCTTCGAACATCGACTAAATTTGATTTTATCTAAATCGTGCAATAGTATACGCGAATGCAGAATCAACAATGTAATATACTGTATCATATTCACAAAATGGCAAAATTTGAAGATCAAATATCATCTTCAAGAAATAGTTTCACGGGAATTGGGAACGATTTATGGTTGATTTGTGAAACACCACAACGTCGTTAAACAGCAAGGTGCATAATTGAATAAATGAGAATGTTGTACGATTCTTTACAAGTGCTTATGTCGAAATAATTGGTAGCATAATCGTTAAAATAAAGTCAAGGTTTTCATCCTTAAAAAGTTTCAGATTTTTAAATCTTTTCAATTCTTCGAAGTTTGGCCACTTTCAAAAATATTATATTTCTAGTTCTAAGAATGTTATTATTTTACTGATAAATATTGATATGGTTTCTTATTGTGTGAAGGACTGTGAACTTTTATTTTCATAAGAATACATAATGTCTACTCCCACGTCCCCGTTAGTAATTTCTGGGAGCTTTTATACAGGGGTTCTATTGCACGTAACGAATTTGCTGAAAGCGTAATCAACCATGGACGTCAACCATGGACATCAACCAATTGCTTCCCTTCGGTAAATTGTCACGCCACGCCACTGATAGGTCTAACTAAGCTGCAAAAGAGAATCTTGGCTAGAAAAATGTCGTTAAATTCCCTCGAACGTTTCCTCATAAAACCTAAGATACTGCTAGCTTTCACAACAAGTGAATCGATGTGATCGTCAAATGCGAAGGATTGATTCCCCAGTACTCCTAAATCTAGTGCTTTCGCTGATCTACTTAAAAGTGTACTCAAAAGTGAGTATTCATAGATTACAGGATCATTTTTGCGTGCGTGAAATATGTTTGTACACATGTCAGGATTAATAAGAAGATTGTTATCGGGGCACCAGCTGACAAATCTGTTCCGATCCTGCTGCAAATCATTGCAAACGTAATGGTTTCTCACAACTTTCAAAATTGTAGCGTCATTGGCATAGAGTAGAACAGAAGATGACTGCAGAAGAGAACCTTCATCTTTAATAGGTCTGTTCACGTACTACGATTAATTGCGATTAATCGCGATTAATTGCAATGAAGCCGTTCCCGTACTCCGTTTTACTGTAAACTGAAAATTTCCCCTCTTTCAGTAAGTATGATGAAATTTCAGTAGGGTCTGAGCTACTGAAAAATACTGAAAAGTGTCAGACGGAGTAAATATTTTCAAATGTGCGCGGCAAGCAACATATTTTTGCGTAATGTTGCTATGAAGGTCGAATATTTTTGTGGCGATAATTTATTACCGCTTAGGATCGCTTTATAATCACTATTGTTCTCCCAAAAACCGAAAACTGACACTTTCGGTTGTCAATTTTCAGGAAATGCAATGAGAGCGTTCCCGTACTTTTCATGAGATTCCCCACCACATGATTCATGAAAATTCAGTAAACTGAAAGTACGGGAACATACCTAATAAATAAGGCGAACAGTAAAGAGCCTAGACGACTACCTTGTGGAGCACTAGACGTGGTTTTAATTTCAGATGACAAGGCACCGCATGTTAGGCTCGATTCGTCAAGTAAGAGTCAATCCAGTTTAAACAAATAAGTAAATGAATTGAAAGGAATGAAGCTTACCTGAAAGTAAACAGTAATCAAACTTATCAAAAGCTTTCGTCAAATCTATATAGGCTTCGATTGAGTTTGTTGCTTGGTGAGAAAATTCAAGCAGGTTGGTTGTGGTTGAACAACCTTTCATAAAACCATGCTGATACGAAGCCCTAATGGATATGCAATGAAAAGCTATAACATCCGTGACTATGGCTACAAAAAGTTTAGCCACGCAGGGACCTTTTGCAGTAGGTCGATAGTTGCAAGTTTTGTTAAGTATATTGAATACAACAACAAAATTTTTGTTGTATTCAATATACTCAACAGAATTTGATCTGATCGAGTGTGCAAAAAAACGCACCTATTACGACTTCTATTCTTGAATATAGGAGTGACTGTGGAGTATTTCCCCAAATGAGGAAAGATGCCTGCTTTTAAGGGTGCATTCAAAATATAAGAAAACACAGGTAGTAGTGATGACGCACAATATTTTCAGACTAAATTAGGTATGCCGTCTGGGCTAGGTTTCATATTACAGTGTTACCTCGGTAATTGCAACCAATAGAAACACAGACTTGTTGCAATTTTCGAAATATTGCAATTTTCGGGTCACCAATTTTTGTGAAGAAAAACAACGAATTAACACAAATGAAGTTATTTTTATTGGAAAAAAATATTGTAATTCAAAAAGAATGAGTGCAACAAAAACTTTTCTTACACTTTTATATTTGTCAAACACATGTATTCAGATTATCTCAAAAATTAAAAAAATGTTGCCTGCTTCTGACTCTTGCCTTGCTTCACAATAGCTTTCTCCTTCAATTGTTGCAAAACGATTATATCCTGAAGATTTTCGTTATTCTGTTCAGCCCGTTCAATACAAATGTTGAAGTTTCGTAGTGCGTCTTCATTTTTTATGTTGTTTACTCTTATCTCCAAGGTGGTTTCGTCAACTGACTTTGTTTCATCGTCGTCTATTTCTTCAAAACAAATCTGAGCTTCAGTTTCCACAATCCAGTTATCAATATCATCTGATGTCAAATTATCATCAGGCCCAATTTGTTTCAGAAGATCACCTATTGGGTCTATTAAATCATTCATGCACTGCATTTCTGCTCTTATGATACTCAGCAGAACTTCATTCTCTTCCGTCCAATCAGAGACTGGTGTCATTAATTTTTCCCAGCATTTTTCAATAACGTGTGATCTGACCTTCTCCCATGCTCCAGATAAATGACATATGGCGTGTTTTAAGTTTATTCCCCTAATTATTTGCTCCGTGTCCGATTCCTCAGAACCTAAAACTTGGGCCAACAAGCTTTTTTTGTAAAAAAGTTTTGTCAACCTAATCACGTTTTGGTAGGTTGTATGATTGCAGTGCAGTTCGGTGGGGAGCACATTACGGATATCATACCGTCATCACTTTCAAGCTGGCCATCTTTCGGATGGCATGGAGCATTGTCAAGCAGTAAAAGTGCTTTTGGTGGAAGTCCCTGAGCACTTAGGAATCTGTGGACCTAAAGCAAAATAATGTCCATTGAAGTCAATAAATTTAATTTCGGAAATTGAGAACCTTACTTCTGGAACAAATGTGTGATGAAACCAGTCGTCCAATAAACATCTCGTCATCCAAGCGTTGCCACTGTTTCTGTACACCACAGGAATATCTCCTGCATTTTTGAATGACCTGGGATTCTTGGCTTTTCCTATCACTAGGATGTTAACTTTATGCGTTCCGGTTGCATTTGTACATGCTAGAAAAGTTATCCTCCCCTTACTAGTTTTCCGTCCAGGTGCTGATGATTCCCGGAAATTCACCAAAGTTTTTTCTGGAAGAAGCTTCCAGAACAGGCCAGACTCATCTGCGTTGTATATTCAATTGCAATTCCTTGATTTTGGAATGGCACTTTTCAACAAATCGGTCAATGGCAGCTGCATTGTTTGACAGCGTTTCTCCACAAATTTTGAGGAACCGGATCCCGTGTCGCTTTTTAAATTCTATGAACCAACCGTTATTTGCATTGAATCCATTCGAATTCTCTGGAATTTCGTTGTGAAAAAATTTTGCCTTCTCCTTCAGCAATTCCGCATGCATCGGTATGTTTTTTGATCGTTGATCCAAAAACCACTTATACAGCGCAGTCTTCTATTCAGACTGGCGCATCGTTTTCCGTTTATCGGATCCAAATTCTGCATGGCGCACAAATTTTTTGAATTTGTTTTGGTTTTTCATAATACGGCTAATTGTCGATTTGTTGACGCCGTATTTGACAGATAAAGCGGCAATAGATAAACCACTTTCGAAATCTGTTATAACTTGCGCTTTATCTTTAAATGATAAAAACTTATGTGCTTTTGTACCCGACATTTTCAAATAAACCACACGAGCGACGTAAGAAAACGAAATTTAAACGAAAATCACATGAACATACCACTTGACAAGCACGCGTATTGAGGGATGTACCGGAAAATACTATACTGCCACTAGACTTCCAATAAATATCTTGTGAGTGCATACAACAGGGTAAGAAATTTTAAAGTAACGGTCTGGATTTGATTTCGACTCTAAAATTACACTGCTGCGAATTTCGAGTATTGCAATTATTGGGGGTTGCAATTATGGAGGGTACACTGTATTGTCAAGTCTAATAACAAGTACGAAAATCGTCAAATTTCAAATCTTTCATTTCCAAAAAGGAGACTGTTGCGTTTGTCAAGTAGGGTGGAAAGAGTCTGCAGTTTGGCAAGTCCTTACGATAAACTATACTGAAAACAGAAGCAAATAAATTACTAATATCAAAGGGATCATCAATAAATGAGTCTTTAGATTAAAATGTCGTTATGAGTCAACAAAATTCCAAAATCTCTTAAGTTGAGCTTGAAATTTAAATTTTAGCTGTTGCGTATGCATCTGATTTTCAAATGAAACTTCTTTATGATATAGATATCTTAATGTAGAAAAAAGTTGGTAGTCTGGCTCTGAGCGAGTCAAGCGAAACTGTTTCCAGGTATTATTTTCGGAATTTTTCAAATGACAAAGCTGTGGAGACATCCAAAGAAAACGAACCTTACTGTCATTAATGATAGTTGACACGCACCGTAAAAACAACAAAACAACCGAGTGTGAAAATAAAATGCAGCTTTATCTCGATTAGGTTCTTGCAACAAGGAAAATCAATCATAGTTAATAAGCTAGTCACGTAATTGATCGACATTAGCTCGTCTAAAATTAAATATCAGTCCAGATTAGGGCATGCAATCCCGAGATTTCGGGATCTCGGGATCCCGACACATTTTGGACATTTTCGGGATCCCGAATTTTTTATCGGGACTCCCGAGATTTCGGGATTGACGAAATTCAACCCATTTTGGGAATAAGAAAGCAGAACTTAATACTAAAATAAATATTGTTTTATGAAAACGGAGGCGGAAGCCAGTTGTAATACTGAATTACAACTGGCGTATGATTACATGCTTAATATCCCACCAAAAAGTGTACCCGAAATATCTTTTTCAGCAGCTGGATGTAAGTGCACCACACACAGAGAAAAGTGTAATGAAAGTGCTTGAAAAATGTAATCAAATCCACTTCCTCTGTAGTTAATTTTTGGTTGATGACACAGTTGTTAATTTAATCATTAGTCTTTACAGTACTGTAGTTAATCTTATGTACTACATTATTGTTTAATTCACCATTAGATTAATAAAAACCATTAAACCAAAGTTCATTACAAGAAAAATGAAAATCACACCTCGTATTGTTAAATAGATTACATGTGTCTAACCGCAAAAGCAATGAATTTGACAATACCTAGTAATCAAAAGTATTATATTTGGTACCAATTGAGAAATTTTTTTTCTCTCATTCCCTTTTCCAAACGAAGCTCAAAATTTAATAAGAAACAGTTTTCGTTGTAAATGTTTTATTTATATTTCTTTATTATAACACATCCAAATATAGTTCTTTGTAAAAATAATTATGTTCTTTAAATTGCTTTGAACCTTAAAGCTAAAGTTCCATTCGAGAGCTTATGAATCAAACAAGGATAATAATCAAAGTTATCAATGTCACAAATATCAAACGATTGTAAGTTGTCTTGTAAAATATAAGAATTCAAATGCTTGTCTAAATCTATTTTAAATCGCTCACAGACTAATAACAGCCTATTTTCATGAAAAATTATTTCATAAATTCTATTAAGCACGAGAGAGTATTTCTTTTTTAATACAAAATAACCTGTCTTATATAAAGTGCCTTTATAAATAGTACTTGAAGCAACTATAATTTTTTTAAGAAAACGAAAATTTTCAAAATTTCTTAAATATAGTTTTTCTGATGCATTAACTTCTTTTCCTTTTAATATTTCTATATCTACCATTTCGGCCTTTTCAAAAATAAAATGGACAAACTTTAAAGAAAATTTAATTGCTAAGGAATGAGAAAGATTTACTCGTGAAGACGTAGATGATGCATATTTTTTAAGCTCTTTGTGTTTTCCCTCATTTCGCAGTGACCAAAGCATTTTAAGTGGTCCAACTCTTCCAATTATTGTCACATAATGAGTTAAAAAATGAGCTTTTGGCTTCAATGGTTCTTTGAAAATTTCACAATATTTTTGGTTATGTGTAGCAATTACTATATTTAGCTCATCTAAGTCACTTAAATTAAAAGTGGATCTTAAACACAGATCTAATAATTTTTGCAAATTTGAAAAAAAATTCCATACTGAATTGCCTCTAGGTATAAAGTCCCCAACCATTAGTGGAAAAAAATGGACGAAACACCACATTTCAGCCGCAGACATGCGAATATTCCTTGACTTTAACGCTTCTAGTTTTATAGGGAGTGACATATTTCTTGAATCAATTTCTCCATAATCAAACCCCTGCTTTCTATTATTTAAATCATCCAAAGAAAAAAATTTGGCTGTTTCAATGAAATATAAAATTATTAAACTCATGGCGTTCTTAAATATGCCCTCAAAGAGATCATGCCTAATGTCAACGGTCGTGTTTGAAACAACATGAAAAGATGGTAAGCTATTGAATAAGCATGAATTTACAATGCCGGTCTGCTTCGGATTTTTCAATAATATATCTGAATCGTAATTAACTGAATTCCTTAGTTTTCCTGTTATTTCAAACGAAGCAATTTGCGTTTCTTCCTTTGAACATTTGCAGATTCGACAAAAATGTAAAGCGTTAAATGATCGCGCGGATCCTAGGATTGTATTGAGGCCTAAATTATCGCCTGTGATAAGCCCTAAAATAAAATATATATTATATTCAGATCCAGAAGCATTAATAGTTAAACCTTTGATTTCAAGGTGAAGTAATATATTAAAAAGACTATAAAATATATCTTCGTGCTCATATTTTTTCATGAACTTAGATTTCAGTAGCATAATCGGTAAAATATTTTTTAAAGCAGATGTCAAGTGCTGAGGAATGCAAGGAAAATTTGAATAGAAAGCTGCTATTGCGTTTTCTCCAGAATGAGAGCCTAAAGTATTATCAGAATCAAAGTCATCATAATAAATAAAGTATGGAACAGCAATCTTATTCTCGCTCTTAAATTTCGCGTGTATCTTTTTCCATATTGATCCCGACGCAAAATTTTCAATATTTTTACTATTTGCATATTTTTCTATATTTTCTAAAGTTTTGTAAAGCATGTCGGGCATTTCAAAGAATTTCTTAATTAAATGGGGTATGTCCATAATGCTACCTTTTACATGTGAATAGTTTAAAATTGGAACTCCTTCTTGAACTGTATGCTGGACTTCAGTAGACAATGAAATATTTTTTGGCATTTTCAGCAAATTTAAACTTTCAAGTTTTTTAATTCGTTTATATTCGTTATTAAATTCGACAAATGCAGAAGCGAAGAACATTTTCAAATTTGTTAGAAGTTTGATGATTCCGGATGGTTTTGAATGATTTGCAATATTGGATTAAAAATGTATTCTTGAATATTCTTAATAATGTCAAATACTTTCTTCCTTGGTAAAGTATCTTCATTCATTAGCATCAAAACAAACTTTAGTGTATGTTTCTGCCAAATATGTAAAAACTCAGAATCTTCATTATAACTATTGGAGCATCCCACCGTAATCGGCTCAATTGTATCAATATTCTCTAAATGTTCTTCTGTGAAGGTTTGAATAGGACTTGTATTAACATTACACATTTCGCCATTAAGAATGATTTTGACATTTTGGTTGGAATTAGGTTTAATTGAATGCTTGTGAACAAATCTCAAATGTTTTTTTAAAGCATATATGTCAGAAAAAGACTGAGGACAAGCACTTTGCTTACAAATGTATTTGGAGATGGATGGAAATTTATGGTATCGTTTTAAGTGAAACATGTAGTCATTCAAACAGTTAAATCTAAAATTACAAACAAAGCAACCAATCATTTTATATCTGATTTCTTTGAAGCAGAAAGCTGGTTTATTAAAGAATATATCTTAGATGAAGACTTAGAATCATTTATATTAATCTCATAAAAATATCTTTGAATGAAATCTCAGACATTATAGCTTAAAATAGAGTATTTTAAATTAAGTACGAAAATTAGCTTAAACATAGCATCTAAAGCAGCCAAAAAAGAGGTGCTTTTTTGAAAAACATCATCAGATACAATATAAAAGTTTTGACCCTCAACTACAATAATTGGTTGGATACATAAATTCATATCTTTATATTTTTCTTTAAGCTTTTCATACTTTACTTTAATATCTCCTTGGTTATTCACAACCAATAAACTACTATCCAACGAATCCTGAATTGAAGGAGTTGCCACCCTCTTATTTTTCCCTTCATTTATTTTGAACTTCCTTCCTGAATACAGTTTATAGTGTAATAATTTGAACACTATCAGATTTTTTTCATCTGCAAACAAAAGTTTGAAAATACATATATCATAAAACATATAATATAAGTACAATTATAAACGATTAACTTACTTGTTTCAGTCTGATCATTCTCTAAATTTCCTAACAAATCGCTTACAGACTTTTGAGTCATGCTTTCCTCCTTTATGATATTCAAAAAACCCACAATGAAATTGTCCCATTTCATATGTAGATTTAATGAATTTTTTCCTCCAAATAATGAAATAAAGTCTAAATCAACCTAATCAAATGAAAGTATAACGTGTAAAAAACAATCATGCTTGTATTAAAATATTATTACCAGTCTTAAGCCGTTAGATTGAGTTAATAAAGGCCACTCAACAAATATATCGGGCGGTGATTTTGAAAGTATTTCACTTCTTCGTAGAAAAAACGTTGACTTCCATTTCTCCTCAACAACTGCCCAAGGCTGGGAGTTATATTTCAGCCAGGTTTTATTTTGGGTGACTTTAATGGAAGAAATATGACATCAAACTTTTTACTTTAAATGTTTTTGCATAAAGTTTTAATCTTTGGACCTTACCACTATTTATATTCAAGTCAGTATTCGAAGTCAATAATACCGGAGACAGAGGAGATAGCTCAGGATTTTGGTTTTCAGAAGAATGGCCTTGAAATTTGCCTTTCTTTCGTTCATATTTTAACTTATTATTATATGCAGTATACAAAGCTCCACGTGATCTCCCACCTGTTTCAAATTTGATGAAATAGCTTTTCTACAACACATTTAGATATTATATTTTTGTTACATAATTTTTCCGTCATACAAACTAACCGCTGACTCAAGAGGAAACCTTGAGATTATTTTTTGAGTTATAATCTCACATTCTTTGGTGCCCATGCTAACACCATTATAAATCAAGTATTCAACGATGCAGCTTATAATTTGCTTTCGCTTTGAGTCACTAAATGGTTTTTGAATAGTATTATATTCTAATAAAATTTGTTTTGTTCGACATTTGGTCATCAAAATTTGCTCTATGTCCTAAAAAAAATAATTTTGTCCCATAAATTTGTTAAATGTATCAACAACAATTTGATCACCAACCATGTCGTCAACTTTGTTTTGTTTATTTGAGCTCGGAGGTAGCACGTTATGACATGTAGGGGATAAGAAGTCAACTGCTGAATTATTATAGCTTTTTTCCAACCAGCTTTTCACTTTATCAGATGAATGTAGCGAAAGAGTTTCAGCCACTGAAGTTATGTTAAATCCCTAAATATTTTATGTGAAATTTAACTTAGTTAAATGAAATTGATGTAACAACCTTGTCGGCTCGCCATTCTGCTAATCTTCCCTTGAATTTGATTCGAGAAGAAACTAAATCAGCTGGTATTATGCTCTCAATTTCTCTCACCGTAATATATTTGAAACACTCCAAGTCGATTTTTTTCTCTAAAAATATCGAAATTGCTTCCAGTCCAAAATGCCAAGTGCAAATAGTTACCTCTAAATATATTTACTAGTTCTTTTAGACCCCACTCAGCTAGCAATTTCAATGCTTCATTACGATCATAGAGTTCTGTATCAGGATTTTTGGTACTGATGAGTACTATTTCTCCTGAGTTGTTGATCGAAAGCTGTAGGTCTCCCGAAGTCATTTCTTGCTGAATTTCTTCTGAAACAACAATTTCCGCATCTTTCAACTCATTTTGTTTGTCTAACGCTTCTAGAGGATTTCTCCCAAAGGACATTAATTGGTCATTACAAGAACATCTTTGCTCTGGATCAAAAACTGAACAAAAACAGCCAGTACTTTTTGCTAAAACGTCTCCAACTCCCGAATTATTTTCTTCTAAAGACTCCATCCTTTCCTATACTAAACCAAATTTGAACTTGAATTCCAAAACCTTAAAATCAATATAATATAAGGTTTGCCGTGTTAGCTTGAAACTTCTATTATAATGTTCTACTATAATGACGGGTTGCACAACTTTACTATCCTACGTAGTATAAACGCCCTATCTGTATTTTACAATAATAATTGTTGAGTTACTGAAAGATTTGTGTTTTCTAAATGCTGCAGATAATCAGACAGGGGTATTTTCACTATTGGTTTTAACATACTTGCACCAAAGGTAGGTTTTTCATGTTTTGTAGAATGAGGTAATAGACTATGAAATTTTCAAATTTGGTGTTAGCTCAAAAATGAAAAAATGCCAGATAGGATGCTTATGCTACGTAGGGCAGTTTAGGTATTTTTTCAGATAAATTGGGCAAAATTTCATTCACGTATGTTCCGTTTATTGAAAAATGCCACGAAATAATAGTTATTGTCATACAGCTTTATATTTTAACCTATTCAAGTTTTGAAGCCTTTGGGATTATTTTTAAGTATTCAACGTATCACGTATAATATGATAGAACTAATATATAAAAAGCGTAAGCTAACAAAAAGAGCACGTACGTTTATGCTTGAAACGAGGCTTATTGCCACGTCTCATAAGAATAAGAAAGTGCAATTTCTTTCAAACTAACAGCAGTTTTAAGACAAACAAGAAAATAATCCTACCTTTAACACGAAAAACACCACACGAAAAACACCACAATCACTTTTCACTTGAACTGCGAACAACACAAAAAACACCAATTGAATAATTCACCAAGCGTTTTCACTAGAACTGCGACCAACTAGTAATTAATTAACTACGAAGAACGACTTTCCGTACAAACGCACTATTTCACCCTCATAATTTTCAATATTTTCCAATACAATCGCTTTTTCAGTAGATGCATAGTGAAAATCACTATTGCGTAGTAAAATTTACTCCCGTGCTATTAGATACGTAGTGAAAAATACTTTTCAGTAATGAAAAGTATTACAAGTATGCGGAGCAGACTTCTTTAATATATGATCAATAGTTAATTTAGATTACTTGATAGTCAAATTCATTACATATTCATGTAGTGAAAATGCTTTATTACAATGAAATCAATTTCATTTCATTGAAAATTAACAACATACCTGTAAAAATCAACCATATTTGTCCAAATTCATAACAATTGTAATCAAATTTGAACTTAACTTGAATTTTTTGGAATTTGTTAATTTTATTAACCTGGATAATAAATTTAATGACACAATTTTCTCTCTGTGCAGAATCAGGTCTAGTTTAAATTTTGAAACTCTTGACGAATTATGTTTATTAAGAGCATACTTTCGAAATGAATCAGCAGTTTGAACCAATCGATATTATTACTTTTCGCTTGTTTCATTGAAAAGCAATATTATTTTGTAATTGATATGTAAACAACTAAAAAGAATAATGTATTTTTATTATATTATCGTAACATCCGTTAAGCTTATTAAATTTCAATTCGTTTTTAACTAATTTTATAACTAACTATCATGACCAAATAAAGAGCTTTATTGGACAACACAAACATTATAATGAACTTAGCTTCCGGTTCTATGTATATATAATTGAAATAAAGTTTTAATTGAGTACGAATAAGCCAATATATCTGTTTGAATTCCCTTAATTAGTTTTTTTTTATAAAATCCCGAAATCTCGGGATTATCTCGGGATCCCGAAAATTCTAATCCCGAATTTCGGGATCACCATTTCAATCTCGGTATTAATGCCCTAGTCCAGATGTATTAAATGATGTCATTACCAGACTTTCGTTCGAAAATGATGTCACAGGAGAACGGGAAGAAGAAGGGACCTAAAATAGAACCTTCTGGAGCACCGATTCTAGGCTTGAAAGGCTCGAAGTTTTAGCAACCGAACTTATGAAGTGTACGTGGTTTGTTGATGTTGAGCGATCTGGTAGAAAGCCGTGTTGTTCTTTCACAATGAGATTTTCATATTGAATTATGACAACGTCACAAAGGTACCGTTTAAGGATCTTAGAAAAGGATCGAAAAACCAATATTGGCTGAAAATTGCTTCCAGATTAATGAATTATATAAAGGCTGTTTCCAGAAGGAATGAAACGACCCCCAGAAACAATCTTATTAATGATGATGGTCAAAAGAAAACTTAAAGAAGTGCTCATTTTCAAAAATATTGTTGAAGTCCATCAATATCTATGTTTGAAGATGACTTGAGTTTTCTTATTACGAATTCATCAATAGAAGGCGTTAGAGAAGAAATAGGATAAAGTGATGCCGGTAACCTGCTAGAGAGTTCAGGAGTAAAAGAAATTGTGGCGGACATAGAGCACGACTAGCCAAAGTACTGAGCAAGCAGATCACAGGCACACTCTAAAAAATTTTGGTTGAATTTTACCCTTATAATAGTAGGAAATTGGTTTCCTACCATAAAAGATGTAAATTTACAAAAGTGCGTAAAAAGAATATTTTTTTTACGACCAAATGGTGTAATTTTACTCTAAATAATGATGCAATTTTATGGCTTTGGCGCAAAGATGAATAGCAAACTAGTAAATTTACACTCTTTTTGCTTCAATTTACAAAAAACTGTGTATTATTCAGCTGATATGACGTAAAAGCAAAAAATGCAATAAAAAAATTTGTGATTCGTTATTTTAAACGAAAAAAGGAATATATTTCCTATTATCAAAGCATTAATTATAGCCCCTCTTTTTAGAGTGCAGTAGAAACTTGATCCACATACTTAATGGAAGTCGAAGGAGTAATTACAATTGTCTTCTTAAGGACCAAAACGGTTTGAAGTTTCCACAACGTATCCCGTTTTTTATGTTCAAAATATAAGCAGGGCGCTCATTTTTAATATAATATTTTTAAACTGAACCTGACAGTTTGCATATTTTTTTATAAGTTTGGATTTTTAGATAGGTGCAAGATAATATATTTAGTAAACCAGGGGGGATATACAGCTTTCCGGGGGTAAGTAATAGGCATGAAAGTTAAATAATGTGATAAAGATAGTCAACATAGTCATAAGATGTAAGTTTTGATAAATTGCCGCTCCAATCAATGGTGGCTAAGAATGAATTAAGTCCACAGTAGTCCCCTTTGAGGAAGGTATGTTTGTAACATTGACATAGATTCAGAGATTCCAAGCATAGATATGAATAACAATATCTAACAGAGAATGATGGCGAACTATGGGATCATGGATTCTGAAATAAAAAGATCATTGGTAGATATGTTGGAAAAAAATAAGTCAAAGATCCAATCAAGGTGGTTGAGAATATTATTGGATTGCTGAAGCGCACAGCAGTGCATAAGATTCCGGCGCGCAGATGCGAATGACAATCATTTCCTGAACCTTAAGCAGGGAAGAGATAAGACATATTAAACAATAGTCCTTTCACTTAACATGCGACATTTTTTCTACTTTGGGAGTAAACACACAGAGATCTGTCTTACTTAATGCTAATAAGTTGAGCATTAAGGCAACGTAGCACCTCCAAATTTTTTAAAAATCGATTTTTGTTTTTTGATTGAATATGTTAGAATGAAGGTTTTAAAACATGATTTTAATAATATAAAATTGAAATTCTAAAACAAAAAAATTTTATGAGTATATATAGCGAAGCGCCCCAAGATCATTGATTCTATGATTTTCGTTCACTTCGCTATATCGCTACATCGAATTAAGCCAAAGTGTAGACAAAGATAAATGAGTCATCTCCTTTAAAAGAAGCAAAAAATTAGCTAGCCTTGGCAAAAAAATAAAAAAATAGCTATAAAAGATGTTTCTAAAAAAAGTGTAGAATCTCCAAAAAAAGGTCCGAAAAAAGTTCACCTGACACTAAAATTAATGAAAAATTTAGCCACGTATTATGGCCTAACTATACGATGAAGTCCTGATTCAGTTGAAAATATGCGCAAGGAAATTTGGGCAGCATATTACCACAAAATTTCAACTGATGAGAACCCTCAACACTGTTATTGTCCTGTTGGAGAAACGGCTTGGTGCAACTGGCGCAAGGCGGAGGCAGCGGGTGATAATGCATTAAACAATTTCAAGCGTCCTCCACGTTTAGATGATGAGGTACAAGAAATTTTAAAGCCAATTTATGATAACAGAAGATTTATTAAAGCGTTGCTTGGGCAATTTTGCGCAGAATAATAACGAAAGCTATAATTCTTGTGTTTGGAATTTGGCCCCCAAACATATTTTTTGTGGGAAAAACGTACTAAATATGGCTGCAAATATTTCTGTATGTACATTTAATGACGGATTTATGGCTTTCTTGAAAATAATGCAAGTCATGGGAATTACAATTGGCCAATGTGCGCTGGAACATGTAGAGCATAGAGATGCTGCAAGAATTAACCAGGCGGAAAAACACTCAACTGAGGCATCTAAAGAGGCCAGAACTGCTCGAAGGGAGCAAAAATCTTTAGAAGAGGAGGAATATGAGCAAGAAGAAGGTGTATTGTATGGTCCAAGCATCGCAGATTAATTTTCGATAAGATTTATTGCAAAAAATATTGAATTTTAACTTTAAACGCGATTTTCTCGAAACAACGTTTTTCAAGTTGGCGTGCATGATTAAGAAAAGCAATATTATCCAATCGTTTTGAAATTTTAACACGTTAATCTGCACATGTTAATGCTCAGAATGAACTACGGATGAAAAAATCGGCATTAAACTTTTTTAGTTATAGCCGATTTTTGGGGAAAAAAAACCTCGATTTTCGAAAAAACGCCGCCATTTTGTTATTTTTCAACTAGTTCATTCTAAAGCCGCTTTGATGCTGGTCAAAACCCCGTTTTTGTTTTTTTTTCAGACTTTCCTGAGGGCAGTTATCATGCACGCCAGGTTTTTTTGGTGTATTTTCCAAAAAATTGTAACAGGCGACAGGGGGCCACAAAACATTTTTAACAATTTTGTTTATGTAGTCTAAGACATACAAAGTATGTGTAAAAAGTTTCATTAAGATATGTCTTTTTATTCAATTAAAAACAAGCCTTTGAAAATAACATTTTTTTTTTTCAATTTGAAGGTGCTATGTCGCCTTAAGGGAACATTGAATACAGCTGTGAAAAAAATAAAATATCCATCACACATTTCTTATTTGAATTGTTTCAAAAATTATCTTACTGAGTTCAATTATTCACCGAACTCTGTTTCGAGCTTGTTCATAGGGAAATACCAACATCGTTATTATAATTACGTTTAGTTACATTAGTAATCAATGCTTACAATTGAATATCACTAAATAAATTCATTTTCAATGCGATGAAATGTATGTATCATAATGTACGCAAAGTAATGTCAAAAGCCCGATATGGTTGCTTGTTTAAAAAAGCATTCGTAGCCAGTTTGTGCCGGTTTTATCGGTTTGAATTTAAGGCAACAAGTTCACGATGAGCATATAGGCGAGCCCCCTTGATTACTCAAAGCGATAACGGCTTCTTGGCCAGTATTTGCTTGCATAATGAATCTATCAACGCCGTTGACTCATTCGTACCTGTGATTAACCAAATGAACTACTTTTGGTTATTGATCTTCCGCAAAAGGCTATCATTGGTTCCATTGATTTCCCAAGGAGCTCTAAACATTTTTTTCATAAAACGGACATTCTTCGCATGATTCAGTTCTGTCAATACTAGGCAGTCTGCAGGAATTCTGTAAACACGCTTGTATAACATTAAATGATTTGTAATCAAATCAATCGGCACACACGTTTGTATGCTTATTTAAATTTATTGTGACTAATAACTAATGCTAAGTACACACCTCATACTCGCTACCCAGCGATGTTTACAGAGCTTTGCCCCACGTCACAGATGCCCTCATGAGTTGTGCTTGCTCAGCGGAACGATAGTTGCCGTAAATCCCACAAAAGATTGCATAATCCAAAACAAGGAATCAAAACACCTGCATCGTCGGATGAAATGTCATAATATTCGTACATTGTTTCGACGCAAATCAAATGGATCGCCAATGAATTGCAGATTACTGGCCAGGGTGAGAATGGAAAGATCGGGAGGTGTCATTTATGGCTGTTCAAGCTTGCGAAGTCACTTGAAGATAATCTAGGTTCTTTTTCGCAAAGAATCCCATGCAGCTCCGAACGGTCGACTTGAGGAGTGGCCTATTTGTTTGCCAGAAAAATACCTAGCAGCTGGTTGTGTAAATTAAATATTACAGTTTCAAGTATTCTTTATGCTAAATTCATGTTGTTCCCCTACTTATCTACTGGGATCCTTATTTGAATTGTAATAAACTGATACAGAAAATTCTTTGCCATTAAATCCAATAATCGTAAAAACCACCGTAATTTCAAAACGGGTGTTTTGCAGAGGCAATAAAATACGGGGCTCCCCTATCCCAATTCCTATGCCTGTAGCTTATAAGAGCTCTTGTCATAGGCGCGCCGTAGGGGGGGCCAGGGGGGGCCGGGACCCCCCCAGGCCCTAGGTTGGCCCCTCCCAGAAAAATAAATATTTCCAACAGCAGGCACTTAAATTTTCGCCTCTTAGGTTTTTGTGGTTACAGCAAGAGTTGTGTAGTGCAGTAGTGTAAGCCTATACCAAAGCATACACAACTTATAACATAGAGACTGTCTTATTTGCGGTATTAATTACGATGTTTTGGGACTTATTTCGAGAAATGGACGGCAATATTTAATTTCGACAAGTTAAACGTTAAGAAAAAGACGAAAAGCACCTCGCCAATCATCCTTTTTTTATTAAGATTGTCTTAGAATACAATTTTCGAAGTCATTTGGAGAATAAAAGTGGCATCCCTGCCACTTTTATGATATCTATGACCTACTTGGTTTACACTCAGGTTAAATGTGTGTGAATTTTATTATAATTTGATTAATGCATCGGAAGTTAAAAGGCTTAGCACTTCAATTTCACCGAGCGTTTTTTCATAGTGGCACAGCCGCCACATGGTTCTTATCATATTCATTAAAGTTTTGTCAGACCTGTATCTACTCAAGACCAGTATATCCTATGAATTGTATCCGATCGCGAGATACCGTAGACGCAAGTTCCAGGTGCTAAAAATATAAATAATTCGGTGCGGTTTTTGTGCCATTGGGAATTTTACAAGTTTAGATCTGACTGTATAAATATAGTATCAAATTGATCAACCATTTGCATTTTATTCTAACAGCTGTATGAAAGATTTGTGTTTACGTACTTATGGTAGCTACAAGGTTGCCCAGACATTATTTAAAAACGACAGAAACTTATTTTTTATGCCCATTGATGAGTCTTGTAAATTTTGTGATGATCTGATGACTCGGTGTGAAGCTATCACAATGCGAAATTTTCCATAGCTTCCATTGTTGCCAAAAATACACCAAAATTTCAGCTCGACCAAACTTCGCGATCCGGATAAATTATCCGGATAGTAAAATTCATGCACAATACAAAACTCTAATAGTACTTGGAAGACAGTAAATTATATGGTGCTTGAACAGTCTTGGAATATTGTCAAGATGAACCGAAATTATTTGGAGAAGGTTATCGACCTTACGAAGTGTCTCAATCGCCAAAGACGTGCTTTCGGAGGACTTGATGAAAGTGCTGCCAATGATAACCGTGTTTTTTTTTAGAATTTTGTGCATTATTCGCGAAGCGTGATTCAACTTTTGAAAATAATTTTAAAAACAAGGTTCCGAACTACTGTAGTGACAAAACATAAAATGAATTGATGAAAATAATTGCTGAATTCGTTCGCGAGGACAATACAGCTGAAATAAAAGATTGCGGATTGATATCCATTTTGGCAGACGAAACAAGGGTCCACAGAAGGAACAATTCTCCGTGGTTGTCAGATTTGCTAAAGAGCTAGCAGTCGAAGAAAGGTTCTCAAGCTTTGTAGACTGTTCAGGAGCTAGAAATGCCTCGTATTTAGAAGATATAATTTTGAGCCTGTTAGACAGCTACGGACTTCCCGAATTGCCTGTTGTTGGACAGTCTTATGATGGTGCTAGTTTTATGTCAGGACAAAAAAGTGGTGTACCAATCTAAATTAAGATGAAACACCCTGCAGCCACATTTGTACACTGTCTAGCTCATAAAATTATCCTTGTTATGATGGACACATTTTTCACAATCCAAACGTTTACATCCTTTTTCAATGCCATCGAATCCCTTTACCTACACTTTTCGAAGCCATCACAACACGAATTGTTGAAGCAACTTGAAGAGGCAGTTGGTCTAAACACAAGGCGTGGAATGAGAAGTTTATAATTTTGAGCCTGAGAAGTTTAAGCTCAACTCGTTAGTCAATGAGATTTCACAATTGCAAATATGTGATCGATAGCTATGGGACTATGAAAGATGCTTTCGAGGAAGAAATGAATGAGGGAAAATACAACGACTCAGTTTATTCATTGAGGATCTTTCATTCAATCAGTGATCCTAAATTTGTAGTAAATCTTTTCATCTTTCACTATGTTCTTTTTATAACGAACATGTTAAGCACATATTTCCAAACTAAAAATGCAACTCTTCGGAATGGGATAAATCTTGTGAATGGAACACTACTAAGTGAGCGAGAAGACTTGTATGTAGTTTGGGGAAAAATTAAATCATCCGCAGATAAGAACTGTCTGAATCTCACATTTACCAGAAGATCGCGAAAACGGAAAACAGCAAAAAGCACTAGTTTCAAAGGTTTTGTTGTTTCATCTAGTCTCGGACACGCAGTTACGGCTACAAAGATATTCCTGCAAATCAAATGGCTCGAAAAGAGTAAGTTACGGCACTTTTCATCTTGCCAAATTATTTTCGGTTTTTCTAGGTTTTCTAGGTAACAAATTTTTGAAGCAAAAGATCAATTTTTTCCTTCTAAGCTTAATATATTCCAATTTTTTCAAAGATATTTAGAAACTAAGCTATCCTCTTCTTCAAGTATAAGTTGCAATATATTTAGCTTCTAAAAGAAAAAAAAATTCTTACATTTCTAATTATTTCCATTCTATTCCCGTATAATTCAAACAAGCTTTCTTTCTTAGCGGTCATTGATAATTCATGTGTAGTTCATACCTACCATTCACATTATATGCATGTGGTAGTAGCTCATACGTATTCACAGACAAGAAGTTTATTTGATAATACATTATGCATTAGGAAATAACAAAGAATAAATCAACAAATATATAATGTATTAGTAAATTATATAAGTTGTATGAACAGTACGTGTACAAACAAAAACAAAATCACCGCATGTCTTGAACCTTTCAGTCCCTGGCCCCTGCCAGATTTTAGGCCACGGCCCTCCTATGGCTCTTGTATGTGTTTAAGTTTTCGGATATCGCAAGTGTTTTCAAATTTTCCTGTACAAGACCAATCCTGCACTGGCATGCAATTATATCATGTGCACGTTTCACTCTCACAGAGAACAAATTACAGTCTCAATATAAAAGCTCAATTTATTATTGCTTATTATGATACAGATTGGTAATTTAATCGTTGCATCTGGGTACAAATTACTCGTCTGTACAAACACCCACACCCAGCTGGGACTATCTTCGAAATGGAAGATGGATCGTGCCTCTTAGAGCGACTGCAAGTTCACATGAGTGCATAGTCCGAATGCAACATTGAATGGCGTAATGCCAATTCATCATTTTCAAATGCATGAGACATGATGTCTGCATCGTTCGAAGTCTGCCCAGGGCTCACCCATAGCGTTGCTGGGAGGTATCTGAAAAACTTTGTTTGATGATATCTACCTCAATGCATGTTGACGTTTATGATTTCAAATCAGTTTTCAATTTGTTTTGTTACACGATACGATTTGAGCTGTTCGAATTTCCTGCGACTAAATTGTTGAAAATTCGATTATTGGTGAGTCTATGATCAACTCTGTTTGCTTTGTGCAAGTTTATTGAACTTTGTGGATGTACAGCTGTATTAAGAGAGTCGTACTGATTAGTGCAAGTGGAAATCTTCAGCTTTGTGACAATTTCCCAACAGTTTTATTCACTTGCTTATTAAATTTTGTACGGGGAAAAATTGCGTGAAATGAAAAATTATATTACTGCAGTGGTTTCAATAAGCTTTTAACTGTTTTGATAAAAACTAATTAGTTTATTAAAGTAAAACGAAAATTAGAAATTGCATAAATTTGAGGCATCAATGACTCGAGTTTATACTTTAAAGCTGTACAAACTATCACAATTTTCAGCTACCTGCATATAAACCTTACCATTGTAAAAGCTCACATTTCTTGGAATGAATACTTGCGCATCTGGCCAAAACATTGATGTACCATTAAATTCAGTATGGAAATGAGGATTATGAAGATGAGATCCTAGCTGTGAAGAGGATTTTAATATGATGATTATGTCCATTATTTTAGTAACTTGATACCTGATTTTTTACACTGAAAGAAAAACTCTTGGTTGGTTCAACTATTTTTAATAGTATTGCAACGATTCATTCAAAATCGTTAAACGAACTACGGAAAATAGTTATTTTTACTATGTTAATATAGTTAATTTAACGATATAAAAGTAGTTGGTTCTGGTTATACAAAAAATATCACAACGTTCATGAAATCAACTGTTTTAATTGTTTCATAACCACGAAAAACAGTTGATAAATAGAAAAATATTCATCAATTCACTCAAAACTTCAACGTTTCGAATTATCAACAGTTTTTATGGTACTTAAACTACTTTGCAATAGTTGATTTCAACAAACGTAATTCAGTGAGCAACGTCTTTGAAATTATTCTACGCAAAGTAGAATGGTTTCAACATTTGGACGTTTTTCATGCTCCGAATGAAATTGTTTATCAACCACGCGTCATGGTGCATAAAAGTAATCAACGATTTTCTTATGGTTGTTTTAACTATAGCCCTAGTTGATGCAAAAACAACTAAGGCAAACTATTGATTTTTCATACTCCTATTCTATCATAGAAGTTTCATATACTACATGGCAAAATTATGTTCGGTTTGCTGTTCGATATAATTCATATGCATGTTATGCAGTGAAGCCTTTATATTACGTTGTATGACGCTTTATTCCACTGTGGTAAACGCAGTGGACTGCGGCAAAGTGCTGTGAAAAAATTTACTGTAAACACAAAACAGCGGCATTGCGACAGCGGCATTGCGGCAGCGGCATTGCGGCAGCTGCGCCACAGGGGGAAGCGTGAATGCCGCAGTTGAATTTGGTGAATCACAATGCAGCGACAATGTCGCTGTCAATGCAACCAAGGCATCAACCAAATTCATTTTGTTTTATCTTTTGTATTGCTAAATCCTGTTGTACGAGGATTAGGTTGGCTACCACATACTATATACATAAACTATATATATTACATACTATAGTCTTTTCATTTCTCGTACTATGTATATTGTTGGAATACCATTGTTTGTGGTTGCTTACTTTTTTTGCACCACGGACGTTGTTTGTCAACCACGCGTCATGGTGCATAAAAGTAATCAACTATTTTTTTATGGTTGTTTTAACTATAGCCCGTAGTTGACGCAAAAACAACTAAGGAAAATTTTTGATTTTACCAAGATTTTTCTTTCAGTGTATTTATATATATTCGTCATATATATATATATATATATATATATATATATATATATATATATATATATATATATATATATATATATATATATATATATCAGTGGCGTGGTGTGACAATTTACCGAAGGGAAGCAATTGGTTGATGTCCAAGGTTGACGTCCATGGTTGATTACGCTTTCCAAAAGCACCCAGGAATTACTAACGGGGACGTGAGAGTAGACATTATGTATTCTTATGAAAATAAAAGTTCACAGTCCTTCACACAATAAGAAACCATATCAATATATATCAGTAAAATAATAACATTCCTAGAACTAGAAATATAATATTTGTGAAAGTGGCCAAACTTCGAAGAATTGAAAAGATTTAAAAATCTGAAACTTTTTAAGGATGAAAACCTTGACTTTATTTTAACGATTATGCTACCAATTATTTCGACATAAGCACTTGTAAAGAATGGTACAACATTCTCATTGTTTTCAATTATGCACCTTGCTGTTTAACGACGTTGTGGTGTTTCACAAATCAACCATAAATCGTTCCCGATTCTCGTGAAACTATTTCTTGAAGATTGTATTTGATCTTCAAATTTTGCCATTTTGTGAATATGATACAGTATATTACATTGTTAGGACTGAAATATATCGATTAGTACACTGAAAGAAAAACTCTTGGTTGGTTCAACTATTTTTAATAGCATTGCAACGATTCATTCAAAATCGTTAAACGAACTACGGAAAATAGTTATTTTTACTATGTTAATATAGTTAATTTAACGATATAAAAGTAGTTGGTTCTGGTTATACAAAAAACATCGCAAGGTTCATGAAATCAACTGTTTTAATTGTTTCATAACCACGAAAAACAGTTGATAAATAGAAAAATATTCATCAATTCACTCAAAACTTCAACGTTTCGAATTATCAACAGTTTTTATGGTACTTAAACTACTTTGCAATAGTTGATTTCAGCAAACGCAATTCAGTGAGCAACGTCTTTGGAATTATTCTACGCAAACTAGAATGGTTTCAACATCTGGACGCTTTTCATGCTCCGAATGAAATTTTTTTTGTTTATCAACCACGCGTCATGGTGCATAAAAGTAATCAACAATTTTCTTATGGTTGTTTTAACTATAGCCCGTAGTCGACGCAAAAACAACTAAGGAAAATTGTTGATTTTACCAAGATTTTTCTTTCAGTGTATGTTTTTTTTTACATTAAACATTCAACAGAAAAATAAACTAAGAATCTTTAAGTAAAACAAAAAGCCCACTCTTCCACGATCCCACGATCTCTCCGCCTCAATTAGCACTATCATTTTCAGTTATATATTCCACGAGTTATTTTAATTACTCTTTATTATAGAAAAACTGTTAAAAATAACCAACCATTAAAAGTCCAACGTTTCGGAGCTAATTTCGGAAGCATTTTTTGACGAATAAATACACAGCAAATAAACTTATTGTCGTTGTTAAAAAACTAGTAATAGATTTGGAAAATTCTGCATTCGCGTATACTATTGCAATATTTAGATAAAATCAAATTTAGTCGATGTTCGAAGAAATGAATATATATTGCGTTTTTATCCATTTGTTTTATACATGTTTGCAATCCAGTTGTTTTGGCAGATATTACAGAGGCTCCTCAAGACTTTGAATTTTCGGACAACATGCAGAACAAAGTTAAATGAACGGGACGCATTTTGGTTATCAGAAACATCAGTGAGATTTATGAAAGTATCTTTAACTGCAACTAATGTAAACGAAGGTTGTTGAATGTTGTGATCGATATGATATATCGGTTGTTTTATCTAATATTATTGCTATGAATTTTCTTTTCTGAATTTCATTACAATGATATCGTTTTGAAACTAATGAGATCATTTTGAATATAATTTAATGTTCCGGAAAAAAACATTTGCTTGGTCCAAGTGAGCTGGCAATTATCGGTTATGTACTGTCAAAAGATTTATTGTCTTTAGGTGATTTACCCCTAATGTAAGAATACACATTAAGAATACACATATGACTATGTAATTCTTCTTCTTGACATCCTAAATAACACACAATGTTTATTAGAATCTTCATTGTTTCTCAATTTCTCCTAACTGTGAGCAATATCACTGAATATTTATATTGACTACTCAGCAATTCTTCAAATCACCGGAATCAAACTTGAAAAGTAAAGGAACTTTTTGTACCAAGCCTGTTCACAGCTTTAACATTATTTAAATAATAAAGTCCGATATTTCGCCAAATGTCTGAAACGCTCGAAAATAGTACACATGACCAGCAAAATTATTTTTATTTAATATTACAACCGATAATCCGTTCCGAGTTTTTCATTTATTAATTATAAGGTACATCTCTTTGCTATAGAGACAATTTGCGAATTCGGTTTCGATCGATCCTGGTTGATGATGTTTTTTTTTCAGCAAATTACCGAGATCCAATTATTTAAAAATTAGATAAGCTGACAAATTCTAAAACTTTGACCCACAGAACAAGTGAACACATTCACCTATTTCAACCTATCTCTATTTCAAATATCAATCAAAAGTATCATGCAATTTTACACAGTAATTTTACACATTTAATTCGACACAATTCTAGTCTACAGCTTTACCTATTACTATTGAAATATTATTACCAAATCCTATAGGCTATAAGTGACTCAAAGCTCCCGCCAATTGAAAACACCTTCATAAAAGTTTCTATACAAAATAGAACACACAAAAAATAATGTCATAATAGAAATCATAAATAAAACACATAAAATAACGACTTATCGAATCCACAACATCTGGCAAATTTGCTCACAGCAAGCATTTTTCATTCGCAAAAAAATCTGTACAAGCAAAGCAAAATGATAACAATAACAATTTACCCTGCTACTAGTGAGGGGAACGCAGGAATAAGTTCCACAGTAGTCATGCGTTCCCTGCTCCGCTCTGAGTCTCTCTCTTGATAAGATAATTTCCCCTTGGAAGCAACATCTTCATTGCTTCCAAACATACCGTATAGACACATTTTTTTTAATGACGTCACAGTCTAGTCTATATGGGGTCAAATAAACGCTCGTAGATGCAATTTTTACATTGCTTCCAAGTCGTGGTTGTTCGTTCATTATTTTCATTCTGTGGTGTTACCACATCAACTGTGTGAGATGTTCACAATTAGATTTGAAAATTTTTTTTTATAAATGTTTATACGCGATTATTTCACGATTTCGAAATAAAAACTATTAATTTAAAATTCATGTCAGCCAAATGTAAGGGAAGCAATGCTTTCCTTGCTTCCATGAACGCCACGCCACTGATATATATATATATATATATATATATATATATATATATATATATATATATATATATATATATATATATATATATGTATATATATATATATATATATATACACCTGTGTGCAAAATAATAGCAGTGCACACTCGAAGCTATATATTTTTGGAATTACAACATAAATTTCGATTGCATACTAGAGCCATCTGTTAATGATCGATGGCAATAATTTCCCAGATGTTTTACATAGCCCATTTTGTTGAAACGTCTGCAAATATCGGGGGAATAACCTAATTTTCGGGGACAAGGTGTCATTTGAATGTGCAAAATAATAGCAGCGGAGGTAAACCAAAGTCGTTTTTCCGGGAAAACGTTTGTTTCAATTTTGCAGATAGGATACGGTAAGGGCAAAGAAGGCTGACAGTTTTAAAATGTTTCGTTATTTTTAGTATAAAATAAACCATTTAGGAATAATGGGCCGCTCCAAACATTGCAGTGCCGAACAAAGAGATGGCAAAACCTACAAATTTATTGAGGAAACACTTGGCTGCTCTAGTAAAATGGTCTCAAATGTAAAAAAGTGGGTGGAAAAGCTTAAAACTCGTGGAAGAAAAAAGAAACTCAGCACGAGAGATGCCAAAAATGTTGTCCGACTTGTACGAAAAGACCCGTTTTGACATCAACGAGTATAAAACAGGAACTCAAGTTGGATGTCAACACTTGTACAATCAGAAGAACCCTTATCAACGCCAAATTAAAAGGTAGAAGTCCGAGGAAAACACGCTTTCTAACAGACAGGCACGTTCGAGACAGTTTAAAATTTGCACGAGACCATAAGGATTGGCCTGCTTCCAAATGGAGGAATATCCTTTGGACTGATGATTAAAAAGTTGTATTTTTGGCTGTCCGGGAAGGAGACAATACATAAGAAGACCGCCAAATGCTTCTCATGATCCACGGTATACCACGAAAACAGTTAAGCATGGAGGGGCAAAGATCAATGTTTGGGGCTTGTTTTTATTTTACGGCCCTGGCCCCATATTGTGGATCGAACCCACGATGGATGCCAAAATTTACGTAGACACAGTAGAAAATGTCATGTTACCCTTTGCGGAAGAAAATATGCCCCTGAAATGGGTCCTTATGCAAGATAACGATCCTAAAGACACCAGCCACTTAGCCAAGACTTGGTTGTCGACCAATAGAATAGAAGTTATGGACTGGTCCGCTCAATCTTCCGACCTCAACCCCATAGAGAACTTAGGGACTGATGTTAAGCAGGCGGTTTTTCAAGCAAAGCCGAAAACAGTGAAAGATCTTTGGCGGGTAGTGGAGTCTGCATGGAATTTTATTACCACGGAACGATGTCAAAGTTTAATAGAGCCAATGCCACGTCGATGTGCTAAAGTAATAGCCAACAAGGGCTATACAATAAACTATTAATTTAGAAGTTTAATATTTCTATTTTCCCCCTATGAAATATATGTTTTTGCATTATTATTAGTTATAAGTTGAAAAACTGCTATTTTTTTGCACAGCACATTTCAAACATGTTTTTCAAAATTGTGAAATTTGCGGCAAAGTACACATTAAAACACTTTTTTGTCTTTGCTATATTTGTATTGCCGCATTTATGAATGCATTTTATATTGTTCCCTACAACGAAACTGGTTGTTTTTTATCAATTTAATCAAATTTACCGGCACTGCTATTATTTTGGACACAGGTATATATATATATATATATATATATATATATATATATATATATATATATATATACATATATATACATATATATATATATATATACATATATATATATATATATATATATATATATATATATATATATATACATATTTATACATATATGTATATATATACATATATATATATATATATATATATATATATATATATATATATATATATATATATATATATATATTTATATATATATATATATATATATATATATATATATATATATATATATATATATATATATATTCAACTTCGGCTATAACGCACCGGTTTATAACGAGCTCTCGCATATAACGAACCAACTTAACGGGTCCCATCTAATTTTCACTAATTTCCTTAGAAATTTTTTTTTTTGTTTTTTTTTTTGGGAGCGGATGTCAAAAACCTTCAATAGGTATCTTGCGAACGAAGCAAGATTATGTGAGATTCTTACTCACTAAAAAACGTCACCCGCCGACCACGGAGGTCCGAGCCGGAACCGCTTTCGCATTACTTCAACTCGGCCGTGCTACTTCCACCCATCAGGTGTCCCATTGGCTTACTTCCGTTCTGTCAGGCTTTCAGGAGTGTATGAGACATCCTTTCTCTTTTTTAAGCGCAATACCAGCTCCACATATGCTGACACAGCTGACCAGGCGTCTTCTGACTGTAGCATCATCTCCACGATTGACTCCGGCGTCACAAGGCCAATTGCAGAGAAAAGCATGTGTCGCTCTCTTCTGAAGCGGGCGCAATGGAAAAAGTGTCATCACTTTCCTTAGCACAGTACTTACAGAATTCCGTCCTGACTTTCCCCATTCTGTGAAGGTATTTCCTGAAGTAGCCGTGGCCCGATAGGAACTGGCACAGGTAGAAGTTTATTTCACCGTGCTCGCGATTAAGCCAAGGTTTTAAGGCGCGAATTAGCCTAATCGTCCATGCTCCCTTCGAGCTCGTAGCCCAGCGCTCCTCCCAAAGCTCAAGCGTTCGCGCTCGTGTTTGAGCAACCAAAATTTCTCTTCCCACTTCTGCTCTGTTCAGGAACACTTCCTCTGCGTTCGTTCGCCAATAGATCAATAGGGATTACTCCCGCTATCACTAACACGGCGTTTCCTGAGACTGTTCTGTAGCTGCTTGCGATTCGCAGCGCTACCCTACGTTGGACGCTCAACATCCTAGCTCGATACTTTTCAAACCTTAACGCAGTGGCCCATATCTCCGCACCATACAGCAGCATTGAATGAGCCACCGTCATAAGGAGCTTACGTTTACTCGGACTAGGACCGCGAACGTTTGCCATGAGTCTCCCAAGCGAGATAACAGACAGTAGCGCCCTATCCCATACATTTCGGATGTGCTCTCCATAAGCCAGCTTCGAGTCCAATATCACTCCAAGATACTTAGCCGAGTTTCTGGTCTCAAGTACTTCAGAGCCAACCGTCATGGGTATAATGGTTGGTATTCTTCTCTTGGTCAGCATGACAATCTCAGTTTTCGCGATCGCCAGCTGGAGACCATGGCTTTCCATCCAGGCTTCGACCCTTCTCATTACTTGATTGAGTTTGAGTTGGGCGAGATGAGAGTTTCTAGACGTGATGACAGCGGCTACATCATCAGCATAGCCCACCAAGAACACGTCTTCCGGCATTTCGAGGCGTAAGAGACCATCATACGCAATATTCCATAGGTCTGGCTCGAGAATAGATCCTTGTGCTGCCCCAGCTGTAATGGTTTTGCGTACAGTTCCCTGATTCGTTTCATAGATCAAATGGCGATCTTTCAGGTAATCCCGTACCATTGCCAGCAAGTATTCCTCTATTTGAAAATGTCGCTGAAGAGAATCCAGTATGTCTGTCCATCTCGCCGAGTTAAAGGCGTTACGAACGTCCAGTGTTACCAAAAACACAATGGGTCTAGGCCGATGACAAGCGACCTCTGCGCGATCTACTGCGCTAATTATTTCGCAGATGGCACTTATTGTTGAGTGGCCACTGCGAAATCCATGTTGGTTTTTCGAGAGGTCACCTGCTCTTCGTATAGCTGCTTTTAGTCGAGGTTTCAGCAGCCCTTACAAAAGTTTCCCCGCAGTGTCCAGCATGCAGAGAGGTCTGTACGCTGATGGTGTGTTACGATCTCCCTTTCCCTTTGAAATTAGGGCAAGTCGCGCCACTTTCCAGGGTGACGGAAAGACATCCGCTAGTAAACATTCATTGTACATGCTTAGTCATGTTGACGAGTGTCGTTCCACCACTACCTTTAGGACTTCTACTGGAATATTGTCCGGGCCTGGGGCTTTTCGGTTCTTCATTCTGGCACTCGCACTTCGTAGTTCTTCTTCAGTGAACAAAGGGATATTTTCCTGGCGGACTGTGTGGTTGCTCTCTGCTCTTACATCGTGCGCTGGGAACAGTGAATCTACAATATTCCTCAGGACATCCGCCTTCATGGGTGGGTCGGGACCCATGCGGCCCAGCCTACCCGATACTATTTTGTAACCCTGGCCCCACGGGTCCCGATCCACTTCTTCGCATAAAGTTTGCCCCATTTGCCTTTTCCTCCGTTTTATAGCTATTCCCAGTTCTTTTTTTGCCTTTTTGTGGCGACAAGTAGCAACGCTTCCGGTCGTCCAATAGAACGCTGTGCCCTACGCTTGCATGCTAGAGTTCTTCGTCTTAGTTCCGCTATCTCCTCAGTCCACCAATAAGCGCTCTGTTCAAGCATCGACGCATTGCACGCTCGCAGAATTTCGCCCATGGTCGAATTTACAACCGTACCTATTTCCCCAGAGCCCATTGCTACCTCTGCTTGTCCTGCGCTGACTTCGTCAGTTAAGCTGTTGCCTAGTGACTCCAAAAGCTTCCTCCTATCCAACTTCGAAATATTCCACCCGAGTATCTTCCGTCTTAAGTTCTGAGGGGCCGGGCTTTCCTCCGACAGCCAGAAAGTAATATAGTTGTGGTCACTTCCAGTGTACTCCTCCATCACCCTCCAATCCTTTGTCATCATCTTCTAATGCTTCTATCTTTCTACGAAATTCCATTATTGGGTCGTTCGGTGAAAAATAGCAGTTGACAAAACTGATGCCGCAGTTTTCAATCCAAACATATCCATCGCCCGAACCTCGCCGATCAACCCGGACTTTCCGAGTGTCTGCAACCCATAAAGCTGCATAGCCCGAAGTGTCTGAATACCATGTCTCTGGATTTCTCCTTCGGTATGGTTCGCTGATCATTGCGATTTGAGCTCTGGATTCTTGCATAAGCTGCGTAAGTAAATCGTCCGCAGTGCGGCATCTTTGTAGGTTCCCCTGTGGAACCCTCATCTACGCAGCAACTTCTTCTGCGCATCGAGCGCTTCTCGGAAAGCTTTGCATGTTCCTGATCCCAGAACATGCTTCACTTCTCCTGTTTTACCTTTGTCGTTGCACAGCAAGCAGAATGGCTCCGCCGAGCATACCTTTGCAACGTGTCCCACTTGCCCGAACTTCCAGCAGTTAGTGCTACGGTTTGGTCCTTTGCAGTCTTTTTTGGTATGGTTGCATCCCATGCACTTGAAACAGCGCACAACTTGAGGTCGCTTCCTAACCCTAGCGTTAACCCAGCCAATTCTTATCGTCCAGTTCAACGACGGCTTTCCTCTGTTCCCTTGTATTAGGGGGAAATAAGGTAACTTTTACGTTCTGAATCCCCTCTTCCCGAATTGCTGCTTACACTTCCTCTTCTGTCGTAAAACTATCGAGGTCGAGTATCTCGATTTTGACTTTGGAGACGAGCCTTTTAACCTCTCCGAAACCCCCCACAGCTGCCTGGATTGCATCACCGAATTTCGAGATGTCTTCACACTTTGCCAGTGTCACAAGTACTCCACCGTCTGCCGTTTTTCTGATTTGGTGAACGTGTGCCCCAACTTTGCTTGGGCTTACCCCTGCCCGAATATGCTGAAGGACTTCTGCATAACTCTTCCCTTGGGTAGGTTTTATTACCACAGCTTCCTTTCTTGCCCTAGGCGATTTCGTTTTTTTCCGCCTCGGTTTTTTCAGGTTAAGCTCTGAATTCGACGCCAAGCTCTTGGTTGAACCAGAATTTGCCGCTTTATCTTGCCGGCCGTTACTTTTACGTGACTTTTTCAACACAGTCACCCATGTGTGCTGTTCGGTAGTGCCTGCTTCAGTTCGTGCTCGAACGATATTTTCTTTGTTAGGACTCCCTTCAGGTGTTCTTGCCCGTTTTTGGGCTTTGGCTTGCATAGTTTCGGCAGTATCCTTTACTCCGTGCTCTCTAGGCTGGGCTCCTTCAATTTGCCTCAGCTCTAGCTCAGCCTTCTTCCAATTTTCTCTGCGAGCTTCTACAACTTCCAGAGCCTCTTCGAGTTCAAGAAGACCGTCTTTCACCTGCCGCGATATATTTTTCTGCACTTGGGATGCAGTTGCTATTTTTCTAACTATTTCCCGGCAGTTTCGCAGCATCTTTTCTTCTTGTGCCCTTTCCTCAGCAATATAGCTTCCCTTTGAAGAAGATCGTGCCGTCGTCGCTGGAGAGGTGCCCACTACAACGCAGTGCCTGCGTATGTTTCTCTGGATCAAACACCGTTCCACACGCGAAGTTTCTTCACCCACTTTATTTGTGGTGGCCGCGCTAACTGCCACAGCAGAATTCAGGGCGCTAGATGTTTCAGACTGCCCCTGTTCTGTTCTTGCGGAGTTTTTTCCCACAGTTGGTGTTCTTTGCACCTTTGGTCTACCAATAAAAGGATTTACTTCCTTCGTCACTGGTGTGTTTCCGTCTGCTTCATTCCCTTATCGTTATTGTTATTAATTTGATTGTTTATCATATCTTATGAGTCCCCCCTCAGAGCCGCTATCTAGGTCTGGATGGACAGTCACCTTAATGATCCCGTGGTTATCTAATGCAAGCAGGGTGGCCACGCGAGAGTTGCGAGACGCCCTTATGGGGTCGCCTGCGCAGAGCCAGATCAGCGCTAATCAGGAGTGCAACTCAACTGATCCTGTCCCGCCAACTCAACAGTGCGAACTTCGAACTTACTCTGAGGCCTGCCAAGGTTTTAACAGGACGGAGGCGGTATGATATTAACCTGGAGCCGTTGGCACTCGGATGTCACTCCGGTGTTATTAAATCCAGAATACCATAGCCACCAGCCCAAATACATCAATAAATACATCAATTATCCTGCTGGCGGCAGTGCCACGACGCATCAATGTTGAGCAGGGGAGCTTGATTACCGCAGCCGTCAAATAATGCTGGATACATTACCTGGGGCTCAGATGCGCAGTTCTTCAGGATCATGAGATCAAGCTTTCATGGCATGGTTTTGGTCCACGGCTGCTTATTCGTATGAACAATTTTTGGCCATCTAGTCGCAGTCACGTACACAGTTAGATGTACCAATGGTGTCATCTTATATCGCAGCGACCACACAGTTAAACCGCACTTCGCACTTAATAACTCTCCGAAGCCGTCGTACCACTGTGGGACGCGTCCAGTAGCAGACCAGCAAACTGCCCTGAATTTTTTTTTCCTTAGAAATAGTACTAGTTATAATGAACTCGGCTATAACGAACATTCGTATATAGTGAACTTAATGTTCGCACAATTAGGTCATCATTATCGGATATAACGAACTTCTGATAAAACATCAGTTTGGGATACAACGAACTTCTAGTCAAACAATTAGGGGAATACCTACTCACATATCAATAATTCAGCGCTAGTTCATATGCTTGCGTAATTTGGGATTTCCCATCATGCAAAGTTGGACTTCAGATTTCAGATGGCAATGGGTAATTTTCGCATTCCTGAATTAATCTGGCAACTCGCAGTTGATACCGCCGTTGTGTTAGTGTTGTTTCTCCGCGATCGCCTGTTTTTTTTTGTACAGTGGAACCAAATACATACATAGTATGAGTGAAAAGCGAAAGGTGTTTTCCCTAAAAGAAAAAGTTAACATAAACCGTGAAATTCAAAGTGGAAAAAAACAAAGCGATATGTGGCATGAGAAAAATATAAGCAAGTCGACAATTGCGACAATGTGGAAAAAGAAGGACGAGTTGCGTCTTGCCTTTGAAAGTGTGATTGGTGGGACAAAAACTATGCGTAAATCGTTGCATGATGATGTGGATAAATTACTCCTAAAATGGTTCACACATCAAAGATTGTGTAATGTAACAATTAGTGGGGCTGTCTTAACGATAAAAGCAGAAAAACTTGGTCGAAATGATATTAACCTGGATATTAACCTGTTCAATGGCCGAATTTGTCTGCAGTGAAGCCTGGATTGATAGGTGGAAGACACACCATAATGGTTGTAGCAACAAAATTGTTGCTGAATCCGGATCCATAGATACAAATGTTGTGAACAATTTGATAAGCACTGTTAAGCCTACAACCTTCACCTGGCCTCATGGGGTATGTACAAACCCCACGCTCTTTCTCGTCGATTTTCGATATCTAAATCTTCGAAATCGAAGCTTGTAACGATATCTATTGATAGTCAAGGGATACACTTTTATACCTATGACAGTGGGATAGCGCTGCAACCGTTAGTTTGTCTGCAGCAGTCATCAAAAGCAGTTTGGGGTGTGTACGTACCCCACCGTGCCATCAACGTCGTTTTTTTCGTGAATTGGAGCATTTTTTTGTGTTTTTAATTTTGGTGTTTAGGAAGAAAAGAGAGGTAATTAATCAACGTTTCTATGCATTAACATTTTTTTTACGATTTTCAACGTTTTTTTTACGTTTAGAATGGCGTATAATTTGCGTTCTCGATATTTACGAGAGCAGTTGCTCGAGGATGACTTGGACGAGGAACCAATGGAAGATAATAGTGCCGATCATCTTTCAAGCTCGGAGAATTTTTCAGACGAAAGCTATGAAGAATCTGACGATGCTATGGACCCATTCGCAAGAACAAAAGGGAAATTCCAGCGGAGTTTATTGCGAAGGTTCCAAAAAAAGATCGACCACTCACAAAGTTCTGCCATGCTGAAAACTTAACGCTTCTCAGCTATGCTCCGAAGAAAAAAAAACTGAAAAAATTGTGCTTCTGGCCTCCTCGCTACTTCACACAGAAGAAATGACAGAGGATAAACCTAATATTGTCCTGTATTATAACAAAAATAAAGGAGGGACGGACACTTTTGTTAAGTTGTGTCATTCTTTCAGTGTGCGTAAAAAGACGTACAGGTGGCCGCAGCGATATTTTCAACGCATCTTGGACATGGCGGTTGTGAATGCGAGAATTTTGAGAGCGTGCAAAGCCGTCCAAAATCAAGAAGAAATAAAAATAGCTGCAAATTATTGCTCAGAAAAAAAAGATTTACATTTAATTACACCGCATTTGGAACGTCGTCTTACTCAATTGAGGCTCCCCAGAGATTTGAAAGTAGGAATAAAAACAATTTTGAATCGATCGGTTTTTTTAATTTAATTAATTTAATTTTTATAAGCTAAAAAGCTTTTTTTCATTAACTCTACTTCTTTCAATGATTATTTTGTAATACATTTGTTTAAAAAAATAAAAACAACGACTTTTTCCTATATTTCGAAATTCATTATTTCCGTAAAACCCATACCTTAATTTCTCAAAATAAATACCTATTTTTAAAGACCCATGTAAACTATTATTATTTTTTTATAGTGACGTAACAGAAGAAGAAACAGCTAAAATTTCAGCCTTTTTTTATCGAAAAACAAAAAAGTTATGATGTTTTTTTGTAAAAAACGTATTTTTTTCAAGTTTTTCAGATTTCCGAATTTTTGATGAACGCTGGTCTTGGGTTTTCTCAGCTCGTACTAGTCTACAGTTTAAAATGCTTACTAAAGATGAACTCTGATTTTTTTTAAGACAAAATAATCAATATTTCAATTTACACAGAGATATTTCTCACTGGGGTTCGTACGTACCCCACGAGTCCAGGTTTGTTACTCAGGATGAGCATGCCAGGTGAAGGTTAGAGAGGTTTGGCGATGATGATATTTTTAACGCTGACGAAGCCTGTATTTTCTACAAGTTGACTCCCGATAAAACTTTAAAATTTAAAGGCAAACAGTGCCAAGGTGGCAAATTGGCGAAGGAAAGGGTTACTGTTTTAGTGGGTGCGAAAATGTCCGGCACGGAAAAACGAAAACTACTCGTTATCGGGAAGTCACAAAAGCCCCGGTGTTTCCCAGTGTTTCCCGATGTTTTCGGTGTTGATTATTGAGCTATTTGTCGAGCTCGGATGACATTCGCAATTTTCATCAATTCTGTACGCGTATGGGACCAAGAGCTAATGAAGAAAAAACGAAAAATCGCACTAATAGTTGATAACTGTCCTGCGCATCCAAAAATTGTGCAGCTGATTTCCTAAAAGCTGGTGTTTATGCCACCGAACACCAGTTCAAAATTACAACCCATGGATCAGGGTGTCATTCGTTCGTTGAAAAATCATTATCGAAGTGCACTTTTGTAGAACATTGTTCAAAGCATTGATGCTGGTACACGCCTTAATATCACATTACTTGATGCGATCAATCTTTTGGACAAATCTTGGCACAAAGTATCTGCGGAAACAACAAAAAATGCATTTGAACATGCAGGACTATTGGCCACCAACAGTAACGATCAATTTGATGAGGAGGATTTGTTACCACTTATTAAGAAGCATTCAAAGCAACAGTACATATGAACAATCTCAAGATTTCCATGTCCCATTGGATTACCTCACTGCGGATGACAATCTTTTAACCTCCAAATTTTAACGGATGACGAGTTAGTTGCTGATTTTCAAGCCATGGAAAATAATGGAAGCTCTGATAGTGAAACTGAGGACGAGTTAACTGAAGGTCCAGTTGAAACTACTACATCAATAGTGCAAAAACTAATAGAAGTTCGTCGATTTTTCCAGTCCCATGATGTACCACAAAATATTTTAAATAATTTGGTAGAAATTGAAGCTTATACAGACACGCTGAAAATTCAAGAGCTTCAAACAAAAATAACAGACTATTTTAAGAAACGAATTTACGTATTCATGGACATTTGATATTATATTTCGAATTAATTGGAAATTGAGTTTACGTTTTGGTATTATCTTGAAGTATATACATACATATATATTTTGTTCATTAATCAAAATATTATTATTTTGCTTTAAATAAACTTACGGAAAAAATGTTTATTGGCTATTAGTTATTTGGATATAACGAACTTCGGTTATAACGAATCAATTCTCACGGTCCCTAGAGGTTCGTCATAACCGAGGTTGATTGTATATATATATATATATATATATATATATATATATATATATATATATATATATATATATATATATATATATATATATATATATATATATATATATATATATATATATATATATTACCAAAATATTTCAGAGAAATTGTCTCTGGAGGGCCTAATTCAACCGAGCTGAAATATTCCAAGGATGTGAATGTATATTTATTTATGTATTTCTTCATTTATAAACGGACAACAGTTCATAGAAATAATTATACAGTAGCTGAAGTATATGTTAAATTAAAGTTAAATTAATACTAGCGAAGATATTTACTACATTAAGTCTAAAAAGGAAAATCGTTTATAAGAACAAATCCAATATAAATCTTTTTAATATACCCTTATTTACATTAAATATATCGAGATGAGAAACAACAACGTTTCCGATAGCTTTCAACCGTTCAATTGGTGAATTTTGGGAATAATTGGCTCTACAACTCTGAATGTGGAAGAGGTCATTAGACCTTGTACTTCTTGCTGGTACCCTAAGTGAGATTTCCTGTAAGATATCAGGAGCATCAACGACCCCGTTAACTATGTTCACCAAAAACGAGACATCTACGAGCCTCGAGTGCATCCATATTTAAGAGAGACAAGATGCTGGGATACTCAAATGCCTCAGTAGAGGTGTTAAGTTTATACCCAATATAACGTAAAAATTTGCGTTGAACCTTTTCGATTGATAGGGAATGAGTTTTATAGTAAGGATTCCAAACAACAGAATTGTACTCCAATTTACTACAAACAAGCAAAAAAAATAGAGATTTTAGTGCTTGATTATTGTTAAAATGATTTGTATTCCTAATTATAAAGCCTAACATTCTACGCCCTTGTTCAATAATATCATTAATATGATCCGTCAAACTCAAGGAAGAATTCACTAGAATTCCTAAGTCTTTAATCAAATTAACTTGAGATAAAGGTACTCCATTGATGGTGTATGTATGCTGAAACGTTGATCTAGTTTTTTTTAAAAACAATGTATTGACATTTAGATAGATTGAGAGACAAGCAATTTTCAACACAATATGTGTAGAAACTATCCAAATTAGACTGCAGCATCGTTATGTCGTCATAAGAAGAAATTGCCCTAAATATTTTGCAGTCGTCAGCAAAAAGTAAGAATTGTATATCCTGGAAAACCATATGTAAGTCATTGATAAAAATCAAGAATAAAAGTGGTCCCAAGTGTGAGCCTTGAGGAACACCTGAAGTAGAAAAACCTTCCGTAGAGAAATTATTATTGACATTTCTAACCAACCAAAGAGCCGTGAAAACCAAAATTACTAAGCTTCTTATAGAGAAGATTGAGATTGAGTTTGTCAAAAGCTTTAGAGAAGTCTGTGCATATGGAATGGACTTGGGATCCATTCAAAAAAGATTTTTAAATATAATTATGGTAAGATATAAGATTAGTATGGGTTGACTTACCAGTGCAAAAACCATGCTGATTAGGTATAATAAGAGGGCGAACAAGAGATGAAATGCAATCACACACAAGGCATTCGAAAACTTTAGGTATATCACACTGAAAGAATAATCTTGGTAAAATCAACAATATTCCTTAGTTGTTTTTGCGTCAACTACGGGCTATAGTTGAAACAACCATAAAAAAAAATAGTTGATTACTTTTATGCACCATGACGCGTGGTTGATAAACAATGTCCGTGGTGCAAAAAAAGTAAGCAACCACAAACAATGGTATTCCAACAATGTACATAGTACGAAATAACTATAGCCCATTTTGGTGTGTTCTGGTAGGGTTAGCTCTAGAAACGTACAACCCGGGCATTTGTCCGTGGCGGTAAGCGTAAAGGGTTTGATAAAATCCTCTTGTTTTGCTAAAATACTAAAAAAAATATTTGCAGCCCATAATTCTTAATGTTCATCAAAACAGCCATATAAAAGCGGCACAGATAATTAAGTAAGAAAAAAAGCTAGGTCAGAGCATATACACTGTATGCGCTCACTGCTTCGGCGCTGCACTGCATCGCAATGCGTGTCCTTTACATGCATACATTAATTGCACAAAAGGCGTCATACAGCGTAATATAAAGGCTTCAAAGCATAACATGAATATGAATTATATCGAACAGCAAACCGAACACAATTTTGCCATATAGCATATGAAACTTCTATGATAGAATAGGAGCATGAGTATGAGGAGTATGAAAAATAAACAATTTTCCTTTGTTGTTTTTATCATCAACTACGGGCAATAGTTAAAACAACCATAAGAAAATTGTTGATTACTTTTATGCACCATGACGCGTGGTTGATAAACAAAAAAAAAATTCATTCGGAGCATGAAAAACGTCCAAACGTTGAAACCATTCTACTTTGCGTAGAATAATTCCAAAGACGTTGCTCACTGAATTACGTTTGTCGAAATCAACTATTGCAAAGTAGTTTAAGTACCATAAAAACTGTTGATAATTCCAAACGTTGAAGTTTTGAGTGAATTGATGAATATTTTTCTATTGATCAACTAATTTTCGTGGTTATGAAACAATTAAAACAGTTGATTTCATGAACGTTGTGATATTTTTTGTACAACCAGAGCCAACTACTTTTATGTCGTTAAATTAACTATACTAACATAGTAAAAATAACTATTTTCCGTAGTTCGTTTAACGATTTTGAATGAATCGTTGCAATACTATTAAAAATAGTTGAACCAACCAAGAGTTTTTCTTTCAGTGCAGATAAAATACATATGGGGCGATAGTTCGTAACGTTAGCTTTATCTCCTGACTTGAAAACAGGTATCACAAAGCTGAATTTCCATTGGGTCGGAAAAATTCCTGATAACAGAGACCTATTAAATAAAATTAGAAGAGGCAGAGCTATACTTTCGGCACAATTTTTTAAGAACACAGAAGGAATACCATTTGGTCCAGAGCGTTTCGTAGCATCCAAAGTGCGAAGCTTCTGTAAAAGGGAATCAGAATTAATAGTACATTGTGATAAATTTAATGAGGAGCAATGAAAAGGAGGATGAAATGTACTGACGTCGCTACTATAAACTTTTGAAAAATGGTTTGCAAAAAAGTTCACGACATCACACACGTTAGAGCGTCTAGTTTCATTAAGGAACATGGTATTGGGTAATCCATAATTCGATTTACGAGAATTAATATGCCTCCAAAAGTACTTAGAATTCAGTGGCACCTGGGACTCTAATTTATAAATGTAGCGCTGGAAGTCAATGCTTGATTGCTTTTTACACTGAGATCTTAAACTAGAAAATAGATTATATTAATATAGTTCACCAGTAGATTTAAAATTCAAATGGGCAATTTTTTTAACATAAATTAAACTTTTTAGTTCAGATGAAAATCAAACAGGAAAAGTTTTACCACTCAGAGTAACACAAGGAACGTTGGAAGATATTACGTCTTTGAGAATATAGTAAAAGAAGCTAACTGCTTCATTTAATGGCATACAATTCAAAATACACCAATTGACAGTGTGCAGAGCTGCATTTATGTTAGTGATATCCACTGGATGAAAATTTGGAAAGCTAATCGGAGTATTGTTGCAACTGCGCAGTTTTACAAAATTCAATTTAATATTTATATTTAACGCCGGATGATACACATCAATTGGTATAAAAGGAAATGAATTTCGTACAACAATAACTTGGTTAACATTAGAAAAAACTATATCTAATAAGTATTACTAACATTTTTAACCTGATTAGATTGTGAAAAATTTAAAAATGAAAATGCGTTGATAATGTCGATGCTCTTGGGGTTTGAATTGTTTACAGACCAAGAATGAGAACTCCAATCGATATCACGGAGATTAAAGTCCCCCGTGACGATAAAGTTTGCCCCAGAAAAAGCCTTCGAGCAATTTAAAATTTCATCTGCATGCTGGCAGTAAGAATCAGCAGACTCATCAGGGGCCAAGTAGACAGTTGAAATAATAGTTCGAACTGGTTTGGATACAAACAATCACTTGTTCAACATCAGTATATTGGCATTTCACCAATGAGGACTTGAGTGAATTTTTAACCGCAATAAGAACACCGCCGCCTTTTTGCTTATTTGTAAAAGATAAGTCTCGGTCTCGTCCAGGGGCAGATTTGTCACTAGGCCCGGTAGGCCCGGGCCTAGGGCGGCAAATTTCGGGGGCGGCCAATTTCGGGGGCGGCGAATTTTCGATTTTTTTTGAGGCGGCAGTTTTTTTTTCTGTCGTATATGTACATATATCTGAGTTGAATGAGCCTAACACCTCAAGCCAACCGAATTCTCTAAAAAATCAATGCACGCAAAAATTCACTTCTGATGATTTTTTTCGGACATTGAAAAGTTTGACTTATAATAAATATCGAAATGCGATCACGGTAAAGGACCAAAGAAACTCAAAAATACCTAAAAAGTACCTAGAAAGTATCTGAAAATACCAAAAAGAGCCTAAAAAGACCTAAAAAGGTCCTAAGAAGAACCCAAATAATACCTCTTCAATTTAGGAAAAGCTTATCAGAGGTAAATATTTGCGTGCATTGATTTTTCAGAGAATTTTTTTTTATTATTATGGTACAGGGTACATCAACTACATGCGAATCTCTCTTTATTCTTGACGTTTTTTTTAAATTGTACTTCATTACTGAAATTAATTTCTATAAAAAAAATTTCTATAAAATGAAATCTAGAACATCGTAGGTCAAAATATTTCGGGTTCATCCTTAACTAATAACATATCGAACATTAATTTACAGTAGTCGAGTTCATAGTTGATCTCCAGTCAAGCGCGGAAGCAAACTTTGAACGGAATAGTAAACTTACTTATAAAAATATGAACGAAGACGTTTTGGACTGTTTAAAATTGTTTTTTTTTATTCTTTTTTTTTAGGTACATTTAGGTTCTTTGCCACGTGTGTATTTTAATAATAATTTGTGTGGCAAGGATGCAATAATAGGGAATTTTTTACGAATGAATCGGTGCCGGCTTCGCTATGATATTCCTTTTTTGTGAGCTCGGGCGCAACGAAAAACAGCGAAGTATTCTAGGGAATCGAAAAAAATCGCGCATTGTTACATATAATATAATTCACGAAAAGGGCGGCAAATATTTCTGAGGCCTAGGGCGGCGAAATGGTCAAATCCGCCCCTGGTCTCGTCTGTATATTGTATAGTCGTGCAACCCAAGCTCGGATGAATAATAGTTTGGTTTAAGCCAAGTTTCAGTGAAAATAATGACTTCATATCGTCGCTGTGAAATCAAACCGGCATATCTGCAAAATACCCATTCTTCGCTAGAGCGCTTTAAAGTTTTCGCATGTGGGCTATTTCCACGTGAATGCAAAGCGGCAAAACACCATTAGACGGGGTTTTATTCAACTTTACGATATGCCGGTGCGACATAAAAATAGAGGGGAAAATAAGGAGTTTTTTGATACCAAAAACTCAAAAACTCAATTTTTGCAGATATGCCGGTTTGATTTCACAGCGACGATATGTTATCGTAGTCAATGCGAGTCGTAAACCTTTAAGTTTAGAGAAGATTCCACGAGTGTTGTTGTATATGGAAAAGGATCATAGAATTAAGATATTTTCCAACATTCGGCGGTGGGGGGAATTTTAGTGATTTTTCTGGTAGCCTTATATTTCTCTGAAAAGAAAATTTTAAAATTTACATCACTGTGGAAGTTCTACTAGATTTGGAGTTTGCAACATGCATTCTTAGCAGAGATGAATATCATGATGGGGTCACCTTTGTAAATGGGCTCTTAGATGTGTTGGCTGATTAAGTAATAAAGTGAGAAGTCGTGTGTACCGGGATGAGCTTATTCTAAAGCTGTTTCTTTGCCTACCAGGCCACTGTAGTGTCTTTCAGGTGGAGATTATGGTTATTTTTCAGGTAGTCGACTGGCTTCTTTATAATCGAGTTTTCGGAGCCGATATTGGTATTTTCACAGATTGCCGAGCTTCTCTTAATACCTCTACAGTGTTCATGGATGCTGTACAACTCTTAGGGAAATGTTGAGACACTCGGCAATGCAATTGATTTGGTGAATTACGTCAAAATAATGAGATATCACGTCAGCCGCTTATATAAACCTGTCATAATATGATTTTTTTATTAGCTCAGCTATATTAGTTTCACTGGACCTGAAATTACTTAAGATACATTATTTTTTGACAGGTTTATGTAAGCAACTGACGTACAATCCTCGATTATCTATGCAGCTTCTTGACGAATCATTTGCAATTTATACTGGTGAATTTGATGACTCTGCTAGAGCAGATCGGTTTGAAATCAGTTCGTTTTCAGTAGAATTCAATTCTTCCAAATTTTGCTTAGCAGATTGTGATACACTAAAAAAGTGATCTGAAATAGCGTTTGGGTCGAATTGATGAATACCAAACGCTTTAAATCCGTCTGTACCATTCCCAACAGTAGCTGGTTTTTGTCAGGCTTTAGCTACCAGCTTTATCTCGTGTATCTCGTGATGTTCCAGTCAAAATCAACTTGCATTCAATTTTAGCCTCTTGATTATAGTATGGTTTAAAAGCATGGAAGGAAAACCTATCCAATGGCTTGAGAGTATTTGTTGTGTGTCCAAGTAGTATTTGTTGTGTGTCCAATAATAATATCATTAGCATTAGCAAACTCTAGTGTCATTGCAATGAGTTGCATGTCCACCGATAAGCAGTATAAATTGTCCAGCAGATTTTCGAGGAACAATATGATCTTTTAGTTAAAGCAAGAATGATGATTTTCCATTCATAAAAATCTTTGATCCTAGAATTAAATCGTCTTCAAATTCTTTCTTCTTAGTTTTACCATCCATGATAAGTACAGGAGGTAAAAATCGTCCTTCAGCTTTATTGCATGTGATTACTGTAACGGATTCTCCTATTTCTTTTGGTTTAATCACATGTATATCTCGGCAGCCTTTAGTAGCAAGAACTTTACCTGTGAGCAATGAATTAAACAGGAAATTGTATACACTATTCAGACCTTGAATACAACTGCTATAACTTTACCTAGGTTGGTAATAAGTTGAGTGCTAGTTTCAACAATATGATAAATACTTTTCGGCATGTTCATGAGGCCATTCCTTTCAAGCTCTATTTTCAAAACTTCAAAAATCTTTGCCACGCTCTTTCTATTGAGACTGTGCCCTCTTGCAACGGAGAATCCTTCAACTTAGCGTGCATATGCTTAAGTCTTTATTTCTTAGACAATTTATGAAGTGTATTCATCTTCTTGGTGAATTTAAAGGCCATAGATCGTACCAATGTGCGATCAGATGCGAATCTGGCTGCTCCCAGGCGTTAGATGTGAGCAACTAGTTTTTTTTACATTCTTCACCAAGCAGTGGTGAAGGTCCCAAGCCCTGTTTTGTGTAATCACCTGCGCGCTGCCGCCAAAGCAAAGTCTTTTTTGGTATGCCAAAGGCCCTGTATGCTGCATTCAAATCTATTTCTTTCATTTTGAACTTCGTAATAGGTTCTCTGCGCGCTTTTTCCATCCATAGTCCTCTTGGAGCAATATTTGCCTTTCGCTTATAGACTCTAGGCATTTTCTAAAATAATAAATGGAATTGTATGAAAATAAAGACTATCCAATTTCATGGCCCATCTCTTGTTACATTAAGCAAAACTAGCACTAGCAAAACTTTACCCATATGGAAACAGCTCTATAAAACATGACTAAATATTTTAAACTAACAGTACTATTGCTTACTGTATACAATAAAGTACATATACACAATATACACCACTTTCTCTCTCTTCCGAGACATCTCTTAAATAGAAATAAAAAAAAAGTTTTCAATGACTTCACACTCAAATAACGCTTTCGGCTCAAAGTGGCAACAAAGACTGAAGCAAAACTGACTAAGATTAAAAGTGTTACCCATGTGCGTTTGTGTAGCTTAATTATGAAGTGTTGCATTTTTCCTGATGGTGCATCTCTCTCAAAACAACCTCATAGAGGCTTGTTCCGCAAAATTATCCACAATCCCGCATCAAATATTCTCTGCTTAGAAAAACTTTACGATCATTTTGGAAACATTTCATCTAAAGTAACACCGAGGTGTTTTATAAATCCTGCCTCCAGCCCGTTAGGTTTTGGGTGACAGGTGTAGCAAATATCATATTCTCTCTGTTGTAAAACAACATTTTCTTCCATTTGATGGCTTGAATTCTTGGCTATTAGTTTTAGACAGGGCATCAGGCTGCTGTGTAGGGACATATAGCTCAGCCTGTGTATTAAAAATTTTGAAATCGTTCAGCTATTTTCTTATGCATGGTCATAGTTGTGATATTGATTTGTTTACGAGGCTTGGTATTCTATTTGTGCGGGAAGCTTAGAATAGTTTGTACAAAGGGCCTATAAGTCTCTCGCCAACCTAACTTAATGGCTTGGTAATAAGTTGATGTTGAAAATTTTGCGGTTTTTTTCCTCGTTTCATGTGTAGCAATTTTGTCTATTAACGTAGCCATCAAACCTGAAATGAGCCTCGTCGCTAAACAATATCTTCTTCTAAAACAGAAGGTCAGCTTTCAGTTGATTTTCGACCCATTCTCTAAATGTGCGGCACATCCGATTGTCATAAGGCTTTAAATCTTGCATCGATTGGAACTTGTAAGCACTTAGACCGAGATTCTTTCGCAAAATTTTCCACAAAAAGGTTGGGCAAATCCCAACTTCTTGCGTGGTTGCGATATTCTCTTCAGAACGCACTGTTTTCAATCTTGTCTTTGACATACGGTCCAGTAACGTGATGAGGATGGAAAAATTTGCAATCGCATGGGAAAAAGCTCGTGCTGATGGACGATTATGTGGTCCACTAAATTCACGAAGCGATCTTTGAGTTTGCACAACTAAACACTGATTTCATAAATAAATCTCCACGATGTGTAGACACCGCTGCGGTGTAAATCTGCTCGTGGATATTTATCAGACCTAAAGGCTGGTACTGAGTTAGTCGTGAAGCTAAATTTTGATAAGTCTCCATTATTTCACAATGGAGAAAAGCAGAGACACTCCTCATTTCTGATGAATAAAGTGCGAATAATATCAATTTTCGATCGATTTTCTTATTGGAAAGACATATGCGCAATTTATTTTGAAAATTCAAACACCAAATGTCACTTTTTAGCTCGAAAAAATGAACTGCACGTACTAAATTGGCGTGAAATGATTGGAGACATGTGTCAATGCCATTTACATTTTCAAACAACTCTTGCTTATTTTCAAGCCAAATATTCGCCGATACCAATTTGAAGTGAAATTTTGTATGAAAATTTCACGTAAAATCGAAGACAGTACTTAGCTTTACTGAATAAAAATGACAGTTGCATTGAAAGTTGCCCTCAGTTAATTTCACAGTGGTGGGTTTCCAAATGCGGCACTTCTAAAGAACACCTTTTATTTTATATGCTTCAAATACATATTGGCCCAACATATTGGCCAAAAATCCACTCAGGCTGGGAGTGAGACCAACATCAGCCCAGCTCGCACCAAGGGGGTGTACACATATTGGCCATAGCCTCTGTTGGTCTTGCTTGGGCCAATATGTATTTCCTACAATAGACATAGATTGATATTGGCTTGAATAAGTAGGTCCTAATGCGACTCTGTATATTTAGTATTTAAGTCGTCAAGGATGCATATATTTTTTGTTCAAAATTAAATTAAATTAAATGGCTAGGACTTTGCGATATGGAAGAGGAGAAACCGGTCATTTTAAAAATATTGTCCTGGTGTATCTAGGGTTAGCTAGTCCAAAACTCAGCAGCCGTGACTGAGACAAACATGATTTTAAATATCAATATTTAACAGCTAATGTTTTGTGAAAATTGCGTTTTTTTATCAAACTATCTTAAAGACAAAGTTGTCGATGACCAAGGGGCTCTCTTTTATCAAAATCTGTCCCCTCGAAAAATACCAAGACGGCTGAGGGTGTCTATTGGCATGATACTTTAATGACATGATACTTTTACTATTGGCAACAAAAGCACATGAACATTTTTGGCAGCATAATAAAAAGCATAGCATCTCTCCATCTGTGTCTCCACTGAGATTGCATTCAGTCAAATATTAATGAGAAAATTTAATGCTAAGGAATAATGCAAGATCAGAGTAAATAAATGGGTTTATACCTACTAGAATTTTTTGCATCATTGTATTGTTACAGACCAATGCGATTACAATTAATTGAGCATCACTAAAAACACAGTAATAAATATCCATTCAGGTTACTAATGTATTTCAACCTGATTTTTGTTAGAGTCATAGTGGACCCGGAAACATTAGTCAGATATGAATAATGATTGTCTGCTTTCTGTTTAGAATGAAAACAAAAACTCTTCCCGATTCATACCTTGCAGTAGTCAGTGTTTCTAACCACATATTTTCACATACACACGATTGATGCTCAATAAAATAAAAGATTTAAACTGAGATTTTATAAAACTGCTTATGACTTCGTCTATGAGCCGAAACTCCATCTAAATCAACATCCAATGTGACATTCATAAAAAAGTTATTTCGAGATTTGTCGAATATAATGGTGATCTTACCCGACTCCCAAACTGTGATGGACCACAAAAAAAAACTTCGGTCCGTCGTATAGCATAAAGTGCAATAAAATGATGAGAGCGCGACATCACGGACTTTACGAGTTTTTCATATACTGAATCGGAGGCGATGATGCCGATAAGAGCAAATAAAATACGAAAGAGAATTGTAACGATAAGAATCTGTAGAGTGGTTGCATTACTTGCATATTAAGCAGAGAACAAGTAATCTCGAGGCTTACAGAAGGCGAGTTAAAGATCAATGAGAAGATCACACACCGTCATCACACTGCCTGCGCTGCAGACTCCATTTGACCGAAGGTGCAGAGATGATGCTTTGATCGGCTCCTGACTGCGTTTTGACTACAGTTTGTTCGAAAAAATGATCAAAACCTATATCATTTCTCCCTCACCGAAGAACAGGAGTTATAATACACTGCTTTTAGGTTCAATAATATTGCTTTGAAAAACTGCTTGACTGAGGCTGTCGGATTGGCGTTGCCGTGAAACACAAGGTTAGAGTTGAATACTCACGTTATAGCTTCCTCGGGACTGTATGTTTTTATGGCCGACTGTTCACACGATCGTGTGTGGAAAGGATGGAGGCGCTTGAACTCAAGGACGGACCTCGAAGGTATTAACATTGCCCGGTCGTCATCATAAATCGTGGGATCCTTTCGCGTTCCCCGTGTCCGTATTATTGTCGTCACTCCATAAAGACATAAGGCTATCTCGAAAACTATTAAAAGTTTTCACCCAAAAGAGTAATTCTGAAATCACGTACTGTCCGAGAGATATATTATATTATGAGTGCAATAAAACGAATAAGCCTTTTGTAATCGCATAGCAGTGAGTCCTTCATTCTTCATCCTATTCATTCTTAAACACGATACGAAGCCGTTCTTCGATCGTTACTGCTTGCAAAAGATTTGAATGAACGCAAAAAAGTTTATTTTTGAGGTTTTGCCGTTTTCGATGGCATTTGGTGGTTAGTCAGATGGAAACATCAAGATTTCTTGTTAGATTTGCCTCATTCATCTCAAAATATGTTTACTGTGTAAGTAGAAAAACAAACGACAAATAGATAGTCAGTGAATAGATGCATTGATATAAAATAAAAATGCTTCAACCTACAACAATGAATTTCATACTAGGTTCGATTTTAAATTGAATTAAAAAAGAGCAACATATCTCATTCGGCAGTTAAAATGAATTGCGAAGCATAACTATATATACATAGCTACAGCTATAGTTTTAGATTAGGCTTTTACAATATCACAGAATTACTGAGGGTTTTATACTAACCGACTAAGAAAGCATATGCATCCCAATTTCCAGCATCGAGAGATAGACATCTGATTCGTTTCTGAAAATTTGTAAAATAACAAACTTTTGCAACTGGTAAATTATCAGCTGACATAAAATTATTTCGAACCTAAAAATATGCTATGTGTCGATTTCGTACCATTACAGCATTTCAGACCCCGTCTTTCATTGTTAATGAAGAGTGCCTAGTGGAAAAACCATTCCAAATTTCGATTACCTTGAGAACTTCCTTCTCAAGCTTGAGCAAACTCAATTTCAATTCAATTCAATTTATTCAACCAATTTAAATACAGTATAATTATTTTTTGCTAGAGATGTAATTGTAGAGCAATGTAAGCAACTACCACATGCCTACTATTTTACTAAGACTAAAAACAATCAAACTAATTGGAATTGTTTTTGCGGGGTAATTAAAATTGAAAACATTTTTATTTTTATTGACATTGAAAATTTTATTTTGACAAAGTGGTTTCAATTCCAATTTGATTCTACTTGCGGAGGCTGATTCCGCAAAACGATCGAGTTTCCCGTATCAATATTCTCTGCTTTGATAAGCTTTAGAGCAAGAGCCCTGCTGGAGTCCCAGTTAAAGTTTTAGTAGAGAGTCAACCGCGGCTACTACTGGATTTATATAGTTCATGTTTAGTGGTGGGGGTCTTTCCATCGCGATGGATAGTTGCTCAATTAGCGCTCATTGATAAGTGAAAGAGAGACTCGGACAATCCGTCCGCGTACCGTCCGTTTTGCATGCTGGATACGGCGGGGAAGCTAATCGAGTGATCTGCTGGTGATCTGTCTAACAAACAGCATGGCTTTCGAAAGGGGCATTCAGAGGTTGATACTATCTCAGCAGTGATTGGGGTGGTAGCAAGAGCAGAGGAGACATGGCACAGCGCCCGTCCGATTGTTCTGCTGGTGACGCTAGATGTTCGAAATGCCTTTAATTCGGCGAGGTGAGCAGATGTGCTTTGAGCCCTCGAGTATAGCTTCTGCATTCCTGACTGCCTGTTGGTGATGATCCGGGGCTATCTAAGCGACCGATGGCTGTTGTTCGATACCAGCAAAGGTTGTTGTTGCTGTTATTACCTAAGGAGCAGCACATTGGTCTGTCCTTGGACCTGGCCCCTGAAATATCGTTTACAATGACTGTTACTGTATGGATGAGTACGATGATGCTTACCATACATTCCTTTTGTGCAGTAGGCTCGTAAGTTTAAAGAGCAGTCTCGAGTCCTCGAGAGTCGATTGTGGAAGTGATGCTGCGTAATGAAGATAGCTGAAGATAGCTAGCGCATCAGAACCGCTAGAAAACTAATTTTCGAAGAAATTGTCTTTTGAATGGCAAAAAATGTGCAAAGACGTAATACAATTTTTTGTAGAATCATATCAACCATTCCTTATCCAAAGCAACAAAACTCAACTATAACACCAACAGGGGCGGATTTGACCATTTCGCCGCCCTAGGCCTCAGAAATATTTGCCGCCCTTTTCGTGAATTATATTAGATGTAACAGTGCGCGATTTTTTTCGATTCCCTAGAGAACACTTCGCTGTTTTTCGTTACGCCCGAGCTCACAAAAAAGGAATACCATAGCGAAACCGGCGCCGGTTCGTTCGTAAAAAATTCCCTATTATTGCCCCCTTGCCACACAAATTATTACTAAATTACACACATGGTAAAGAACCTAAATGTACCTAAAAAACGAATAAAAAAAAAACAATTTTAAACAGTCCAAAACGTCTTCGCTCATATTTTTATAAGTGAGTTTACTATTCCGTTCAAAGTTTGCTTCCGCACTTGACTGGAGATCAGCTATGAACTCGACTACTGTAAATTAATGTTCGATATGTTATTAGTTAAGGATGAACCCGAAATATTTTGACCTACGATGTTCTAGATTTCATTTTATAGAAATTTTTTTTATAGAAATTAATTTCAGTAATGAAGTACAATTTAAAAAAAACGTCAAGAATAAAGAGAGATTCGCATGTAGTTGATGTACCCTGTACCATAATAATAAAAAAAAATTCTCTGAAAAATCAATGCACGCAAATATTTACCTCTGATAAGCTTTTCCTAAATTGAAGAGGTATTATTTGGGTTCATCTTAGGACCTTTTTAGGTCTTTTTAGGCTCTTTTTGGTATTTTCAGATACTTTCTAGCTACTTTTAAGGTACTTTTTAGTTTCTTTGGTCCTTTACTGTGATCGCATTTCGATATTTATTATAAGTCAAACTTTTTAATGTCCGAAAAAAATCATCAGAGGTGAATTTTTGCGTGCATTGATTTTTATAGAATTCGGTTGGCTTGAGGTGTTAGGCTCATTCAACTCAGATATATGTACATATACGACAGAAAAAAAACTGCCACCCCAAAAAAAAATCGAAATTCGCCGCCCCCGAAATTTGCCGCCCTAGGACTGGGCCTACCGGGCCTAGTGACAAATCCGCCCCTGAACACCAATGATGAAAATGTTCAGTGGTGGGAACATTTTCCCAACGAAGCAGTAATAAGTTTATCATAAGAAGCTCATACTAAAACCAATTTATCCTTTGAATTTCGTTCTCATCCTAGGATTTCATCGAAAGTTTCAGCGGTTAAACGTTGTTTGAGGCTGCCATCCGAAAAATGTTCAAAACTCGGAAAATTTCAAAATTGGTTAGCATTTCGAAGATTCGATGAAATGATTTGCATATGAGTACGTAATTTGAAGCATCTGTTGGTGCAATATTTACGAAAATGGCTAATGCTGGTTACCCTGTGTCAGCAGCAAAGCAAAATATATACCAAATCAGTTTCACGCTAAGTTAAACCCAACCAGTAAATTTCGTTTCAATTGAATCACTGCGCTGGAAGTAATACGGGTGAAAAGAATTTTAGGGTTACCACCCTCAAAATTTTTCAAATTTTTAAAGCGTTAATATTAGTTGTTAATTTTCATTGCAAGCTCATTCCCATTTGCAAATCTAATGACATAATCGCCCAGTAAATAAATTCCACAAAATTACAAAAATAATCATAGCTGGCAGCCATTTCATGATTTTTGTACGAAATTCCTACGACATTTGGTTCACATTAAGGTCCATTTACTACATGAATTCGTTTTGATTTCATGACTGGACCGGCAGTTAAAGGGAAAAAAGCTTTATTTTGCTGAGCGAATTTGCAAGATTTAGAAGACAAAAATCACCATAGCTGGCAGCTCTATTCTAATTTTTCAGCCAAATTGAATGGGAAGTTATAGGCCAAAAACTGGTTTTTTTTCTCAGTGATTTTTCAAGATGGTATCACTGCTACAGGGCTGTTCTTTACTTCTATCAAACTTGGTCCTAGCTACAACCAACATGTCCTGTAAATTGCATTATCATCGGATAATCCGGTCGTCGATTCTTGTGAACAGAACTTTCGAGTGCTGAAAACAAATCGAAATTTGTAAAAAATCCTTGCCTACTTTTAGACACTCAGCGCCTACACAAGGCTCAAAATTTCCAATTCTTTATCATAAGCAAGCTTAAAACATAATAAGTTTTCATTCCCAAACATTTATTTTTACAAAAATTTACACTGCCTGGAAATATAGGAGTACCTGAAAATTCACTAAAACGCTCGCCGCCGCCTAAAAGTTTAGGATATCTGAATTTTAGCAAGTCATGGACCTACCTACTATATCCATCTACGTCCTCCGAAAATTTCAGCTCAATCAGATCGGCCACTCCAGAGATTATCTCTCTTAATCATTTTGCTGATATATATATATATATATATATATATATATATATATATATATATATATATATATATATATATATATATATATATATATCTATATATATATATATATATATATATATATATATATATATATATATGTATATATATATATATATATATATATATATATATGTATATATATATATATATATATATATATATATATATATATATATAAAGAAATATGAATTTATATATATATATATATATATATATATATATAATATGAATTTTCGGCGAAGTGTGTTTAATACTAATTTTCTTCGAAAATTCGTAAAAATTGTTTACTTCTTTTCATTGCAAATGCTCGCGCTGTGAATACTTAATGTAAGCATTTATTGTTACGAAAATTACAAAAACCCTTCGAGCTGGCAGCCCTTTGCTAGCACCGCAGCCAAAAATACACGTTGAAGTCAACCTGCTCGGCGAATTTCGTATCGAACAGAAATTTTTGAAGCTTAAAATATAGGTAAATTGGGGAAGGGCTACCGTTCTTGCCCGTTGTAACATTTCAAATGTTTTACTTTGTTTATGTAGGCAAAGCATATGATTTATATATGAGTGGCTTTTTTTTCCAAAAAACGACAATTTTTCAGGAGAGTCGATGATTTGAAGGTTTTCTCTTTCATCACCAGTACTAGCTACAGGGTTGCCAACACGCTCATCAAAAGCAACACAAATTTACAAACTAATAATATCAATATGTTCTGAAAGTTTCATAATGATCTAATAGCTATGTCAAAAGTTATCACAGTTTAAAAATTTCCCAATTTTTCCGATCTCTTTTTAGGCCCCTAGCGCACACACGGGGTTAAAAAATTTCAAAATATTATCTGATTCACATTCAAAGCACGTTCGAAATTAATTTCGCTAGCTTTATTATTAAAAAACTTATTTGTGGACGGAATAATAGGTATATTAAAATTATCACGCAAATGGCCGCCGGCGCCAAAGGGTAAATTTTGTTTAACTTTTTGTGAGATTTGGCACTATTTTGCATATACATCAATGTATCCTGAAAATTTCAGTTCAATCGGATGGCGCGTTTCTGAGATTTTTTCACTGAAATTTTTTGATGATATATAGATATATATATATATATATATATATATATATATATATATATATATATATATATATATATATATATATATATATATATATATATATATATATATATATATATATATAAATAGAAATATGAATTTTTGGCCAAAGTGACAAAACAGAAACTCACCTTAAACTTTTATTTTTCTTTTTATTTATTTGTTTGTTCATTAACAGTTTCATCAACGAAGTGAATACTGCAGAAAATGCATTTATGAAATTGGTGAAAACATTTAATCAGTCAGATGAGCCAATTTTTGAACATTTTAACAGTATGATTAGAATTGAACATGTGATACGCTGAGTTAAATTCAGGGTTTTGCGCAGGTTGGCTCACTTAATCCATAATTAGTCTTATAAAACGGGATAGATAAGGCGCTATGTTGTCTACGCATACTGTGTCAAACAAGAAAGTTCAGTTTTGATAACGAAAACTCAGAGTTTGCGTTTCGAATGAGTAAGTGCAAGCGGCTTTCAGAATGAGGTAAACGAAAACGATCAAACCAGCGGAAAGAACTAAGAACAAAAATCAAGAATCTCTTTTAGACCGATTCAATGTGAGCTATATGCTCCTTACACTCAGAAAAATATGTTTCCGAAAATCAAAGAAAATATTTACTTGTTTACGAGATGTGAAATCTTCCACAAATCAAATAAACTTTTAGTTGATATCAGTAATTTGTATAAATATCATTGAAAAATTTCTTACATTCAACGGAATACAATTTTTACTTTACCTTATTTCAAGTAAGTAATTTTCCTCAAATCTTTTAAGCTATGTCTATGAATTTAGTAAATTATATCTACACCGCGAATATTTTTTTCTACGTTTCAACAACAACCATGCTTCAATATTCGACGAAAAAATTGATAGTTTTTATGTCCTTCTATCAACATTTCCTCTACACAAATAAAGGGTCGATAGCTTAGCTCGCTAACGTGTCAATCCATAGCAGTGATCTACCGCTCGTGGGTTCGAATTCCGCCGGGCTTATGGTCTTCAGTTGTCCTAACTCCATTGATTTAGTGTCACATTATGGCTTAAATTGGCGACTAGGCATAAATAATACTAGCGCTTCAGAAAATAAGAAAAAAATGTGGCACTTTAAAAAAAGGAAAAAAAATTGGAAAAAAATGTTCACTCCCTTAAAGTAAACTACTCTTATGATATGAAGGGAGGGAGAGTTTTTGCGTGCCAACGACATGCGATGCTTTCAAAGCGGTCCTGAGTTGCTGCTTAATTTCGGTGATCGTACGTGAACCGATTTATGCCAGATGCCAGATGCTCTTGAAACTGTACCAAGTTTTACTCAGGGCAAGTACAACATTTGTTCTTTGAAATGAAGAAATTTCTTTCTTTGGATTGAGTAAATATTTCTTTGGCGCAGAATCATTACCAATTTTTTTTGATAATGTGTTCATTTTTCTTCAAAAAATACAAGTATTTTTCTCAGTGTAGAATATATCATCCATATTTTAGGATAGGGTGAACCAGAGGGCAGAGTAGGATTTTTACTATACAAATGTCATTGAATTCTTTAAACCGTCTTATTAAGAAACCAAGTGCACAGTTGGCTTTTATTATTATTGAGTCCATTAAAAGTGAAATATGGGTCTATAGTACTCCTTATTCACAAATTTTTATTAGAACAAGCCATAGCTTTTTGCATTCAATTTAAAAGCTCACTTCCTTTATTCGTTAGGACCTATTCCTTGAATAAAACAGAGAAGGCATAATCATTTTCAGCATTCTGTTGACTTTACTTTGTTTGATTCTGCTCATTTTCATCGATGGGCCTTGGGAACGTATTTCGCAAGTTTTTCAAATTTAGCTTAGCTACTATTCGCAAAGATAAGGTGATTTGAAATAACAAAGCAAGTTAAAGTATATATTATGAATGCCTATTTAGTTGAAAAATCTGCATTTATTGAAGTGAGTATTAAATGATGTTATATAATACATATTTTGACCTGACCTACGTACGCGAAGATAGTTTAATATAGTGCATCACTTGCCCAGAGTACTTTTAATGCATGCCTATTGATTTAATGGGTGCGCATGCAAAATCGTTCAGTTTGTTGTTGAACTTCTTGTAGAATCACCTTCCTGGTGATACGTTTCTGTTGATTTGGAAGCGCGTATGCAAAAGCACGTTCATTGCAGACTTACTTGTTTGTTGCGCGGTACTGAAAAGCATAAATCTGCGACAAGAAACACCATTCACACATCAAACAGCTCAGAGTACCCTGTGTGTGATTTATTAATTATTCATAGCGTCCATTGTTAATATATTGGTTACGGATTTATAAAAGTGTCTAGATAAAACTCGAGCCATCAGAGGCGTGCTTTGAGCATTCAACTCAATCTTCGTCTGACTGTTCGGTGTGGCCGCAAAATGAAACCTGTTCTAAGGCTTCGTCCGCTGACTTATAACAATGAAGTTATCACACTCGAAACGCTGCTCTAGGACGCATCAAAACATTGACTTGTGATGTTGTACACCAGCTTTAAGTTAGTTGTGCACGAGTAGATTGATGGTTTGGTGTTCTTATTTTGTGGCTGTTAAACGTTCGTCGATGGAACATAAACTTTCATTCAGGAACCATTCGGCCACCCATGAGCAATTCAATTACGAATCGCCATTTTGAGCTGATGATTGTAAAGTTTTTATCTCACCTAAATGCCTAAATGCCATATATGCAAGGAACAAGGCCCTCATTGCGGTTGGAATGCATGTGCCATGCATATATGAAAATTATTTTGAGATGACAACAAACCCATTGAACAGATATTTGCAGATAGATCTTGAAGACAAATTCCATTGGCTCATACGATGGTCGAGTGGTCGTCCAGATCGGAATTCCATGCCGAGCTATGAGGCGAAAAATATCAATACGGCAATTTCTCAAGGTGGAATTTCGCGTTGTAGTCGCACAGTATGTGTTATATCAAGATTTCGGAGCGATGGGATTTTGAGTCAGTCGAATCGATTACTGGCTACCCGCAGACTTTCATATATTCTGCCACGAGATGATTTTTTCCTTTTGGCTCAAAACTCTCTTCTAGCAAGCTATCAAATATTCAAAATTGAGGCCCAGTATGAGACTGGCTTCTGCGATCAAACCTCTCCTTTCAAGCTGACCATTCGCTAGCTACTTGGCTTGTACAGGGTGAAAACAAAGTGTCGATCATTTGAAATTTCAGAGTAAAATATCGAGTTTGATCATGATCTACATAAAAATTGTAATATTTTAGTCGATATTTGAAACAAAATTAGTTTTTATTCGCGCCTCTTTCAGGTATTTGACATGGCACGCTGAGCTTTCACTACGCCAAATACCTGAAATCTCTTTAAATAATTTTCTTCTGACATTTTAACTCTTACCAACTTCGCACCTTATAAGCTTATTCTAGAAGCATTTGGGTATTGTTCTTTGCATCGGTATTGCCTAAAGATGACGATATGACAAAATAATGCACGACTGCAGCACCATAAGCGACGAAAATCGTTAAGTCCGGACATTTCTTCGCTGGCCTTTCATATCTCAGTGAATGTTTTATTGCCGTCTGACGGTCTATAAATATATGACACTTGAATGCGTTTGTACTGGAGCATGGTGTTAGTTTGCCGCTTGTTTGCTGTGAAATATTGTCTACTAAGCGATTCAATGAAAGATGCTACCACCCCAATTGACCTCTGGTCCTAAAGATTATACTCGTGCGGTTTCCGATAGTTGGGATATTCTTTTGATGCGATATTTTATGGAGTGAGGTAATAACATGAAAAAAATATGCAAAATGCAGAAACTCGACCTGGTTTTTTTTTTGTTGAAAAAACTTTTAGCTTATTTCATAAACGAAATTCCCCGTTCTACAAGAAAGGCAATCTTTTACTAAATTGCCTATTTTGAGAGAAACAGAACTTTGTGTTCTGGAGGACTCGTAACCCGACGATCAAATTGAAATGAAATCCTCAGGATGTTTTGCTATTAAGTTGGACCACGTCGAATAAAAGTTTAATGGATATCCTAGCAAGTGTGCAGCTGTGGTATTATCTTGAAATAGCTTTCAACGCAGTAAAATTTTCATGCCCTATAGCTTCCAATGAAGTCAGAATATTAAAATGTAATTGACCTTATAAGCGCCAAATTTAGTAGACCTTTGGTTGGGTAGAATAGCACTGTCGGCTACAGTTCGATTCTTTTTGAATGGCAGCCCTTAGAATCGTTCTGTCCCAACAAAGTCCAATGCAAAAATCGAAGTAAACCGAAATTCACAGAGTGTGATGGTTTCAACTTGAAGCAGATTTGGTTATTTATCAGTCACCTTTGTTGATGATTGGCTGTTCAAGTGATTATTTGTTTGACGGAGGAGCTGATACCAAAAAGTTGGTGCGTTAAGTTTGGATTCGGAGTGAAGTGCCGACAATTATTTCCGTTGCTTCGCAAACAAGTTTCTACAAGAGTTATATGTGAAACGTGGAGCAAAGAAGTTGATTGTCAGAATTCAAACCCGCAAGCAAGTTCACCACTTGAGAGTAGTCATGCTTGCCGATCCGCTCTTTTTAGCCTATTCTGACTAGGTCCTCGGTACTATGAACTAAGCACTAGCTCCGGAGTACTCGTACTACTGGGTTAGGAGTTGGTCCGCAGAAGGTTCGAAGTAGGTCCGTTAATTTTACGTTTTATTTATCAAATACTATTTACATCACACACGAATGAAATGAATACAGCTTTACGTTCGGCATTTCTTTCTTTTGAATTATACTTGGTTTAAATTTTGCATAAAAAACTTGGTTAGGTTTATATTACTCTAAATTAAATTTAGGTTTAGTGGAGCAACGCCCTTCTTTCATGGTGGGCTAAATTAAGAGAAGCTCCGGAATCTCTTCATTCCGATCATTAGCTGGAGCTGGATATCACGTGGAATGTAATAGTCTGGATAGTAAAAATTTGTTGTGGTGGCGGCCATTCACAGTTGTTCCTGCAACAAGATGATGTTATTGCTTCAGCAACATGCTGCGATTTTGTGATGTGTTTTAAGCTAATGATGTTTAACTGGTATCTTTTCCACTTTGCAATAGACGGTTTGATTGTTTTATTCCAAAACAAAGATGGGTCACTGTTGTAAATAAAACAAGCCAAATACTCCTGCTAAGTTTACTTAATAATAAGTGGTAAAATTCAAATCAAATTCGATATATTATATATAACAGAAAGCCGAAAAATAAATTAATAGTACGCACGTGTTATTTTTTAATATTCAAAGTGAATAGTCTCTAGTCAGTTTTATTATCAATTCTAATCTAGTCTCATTAAATCGCAAATCTGGTCTGAGCAAATCAAGCAGTGTTGTTTTTGAATAAGATCACTAGCAGATCTTATCGCTAATTGCAGCCACAGCTTGATCATCTTCTCAAGAAGTTTGCTGGCAAAGTATAGTAAACAAAGTGAGTGATACGCACACGATGTGTCCGGGTTTCTTTTCTTATCTCCCTTGTGAGCTGAGCTATTTTCCACCACAACAGAAAGACCTCTGTCACTAAACATGAATTATATTCATAAATAGAATAGTAGCTGCGATGAACTTTCCGCCACAGCCTAGAGCACATCCACTAACACTTTATCAAGGCCTCGTGCCTTCTGGTTCCTAATTCTGATCAACGCACTGCAACTTCTCTTGAATAGTGAACATGGACTAAACTAATGGTTACAGCGAGCCAACAGTGCACCCCATTGTCTTTGCGTCCAAGTGAGTGGCGAGTCCTACAAATAGGCAACCTCATAGCGAAAAAGTGCTAGACATTACTTTGCAACGATTAGTCAATAGTGAACTGGAGATTTTTTGAAGGGCCATCATTCTTTGTTCACGGCTGCATTAGCTTCACTTTAACATTTAGCTCAACTTTGAACGTTCGGTCGTTTCTCTCCCCTGAATTGACTCTGCAGGAAACCTAGAGGTAACAGTAAATACACTTACGGGAAAACTCCTAAAAGCTTTAGAATGCTCCTTCCGTCCTAGACGCTCAGCCTGTGGACTCTTAGCCATCCTTGTGGAACCACGTTTTTGGTTCGTCGCAAATAATAGGTATGTATGTGAATTGTTCAAATTAGTCAAAGTAGCTGATTGTTGGGATTGCTAGGACGAGCACAAGAAGCATATAAATCAGAAATACAGAAAGTCAGGTAGAGCTCCTGGAAAGCGCTGTGAGACAAACATGGGAAACTTGTTGCTTTACGCTTATTCGACCCAGATGGGGACGTTGAAGATCTTTGTCAATACTCATGTTGAAGATCTTTGTCAACGTTGAAGATCTTTGTCAATACTAACTTTCTGGCCTGATTTTTAATGATTTTACCTCGAAGAAACTTCATTGCGATGGACAAAAAGGCGAAATTGTGATCAGACAGAAACTAGCCCAGGCCATCGACATCGAAGTCCCCAGGTCCGGATGGAATTATGCCTGCCAAGCTCTAGAGCATAGGCACAAATGCTCAGCTGGAATGCTAGCTCGGTTTCTACCAATTTATGAAGTTTACCTTAGTGCTAAGTTATGTATCTGCAGCCTGGATGACCGCTTAAGTTCTTTTTATACCCAAAAAGGTAAAAGTAGCTATGCGTGTCTGAAAGACTATAGACCGGTTAGCTTGACTTCCATCTTCCTTAAATTATTGAAAAGATGTTTAGATCTCCAAATTAAGGAGAAGCTAGGATCCCAAACTCGACTCAAACACGAAGACGGCTCTTCAGAAGGTAGTTCTTGAAATCTAAAATGTATTCCATTACAGAGTGTACAATTTGAGGGCATTTGCACACATTAAATACGCTTTCGATTCTGTGCATACAATAGCACATTTTGAAAAGCATCGGCGCAATCCTGTAATATGCAACTTTGGAAGCAACATGCTTAAAAAGAGGCTCATATCTGTGAAATAGACGGGTACGCACATCATAAATAAGGCTGACTATCCCGATGATATTGTGAACATGATCTCAAGAAGGTTCCCGCATACCATTGGCTAACTCCGCGTGCATGCGCTGGGGCTGGTTAATAAGAAGGCGCAAACCGGGGGCCTTGGTATCAACTCAGATAAAGCCGATCTTATTCTCTTCAATAGGTAGGAAAGAACACGGCGATAGCAAGGCCGATATTATTTTTTCGGTTGCTTGGTCTAGTGGTCAGCAATGGCATATGAAATCACCCATGTTGACAAGGCGAACGGAGTTTGAGAGGTTCAGCTCAGTAGTTCTCGGTTCTCTGTACTACAGGTGTCTTAACCACATCTTTTTCTTCTGAAATAATTTTCTTGTTACATTTCCCTTTGCGTGGACCTTTTGTTAGGAACGCTACCGTAAAAGCTGCTCTGATATTTAAGGAATTGGAGTACTACAAGTCAAGATCTTTTAGCCACAGTATAATTGGGCAAAAACACAGAAGATGCTCTGACTACTTGGTGCCCATTCATTGCTTCAAGCGAAGATATCAAGCAACCACAGCAGGTTTTAGCATCTACACCGACAGATCTAAAATAGCCGCAGGATTAGGTACTGCAGATTACTCTGCAGACCGTATTTGCCAGGCGGAGGTTTTTACAATATCAAATATGACAAACTAATATAACTAATATACGCTAAGGATACTACAGAGGCTAGGATCAGTATTTTGATTGACAATCAAGCTATGGTAAAAGCACTGAATCAAAGCTCAAACTCAACTCAATTCAGGGCCTGAACCAACAAGCCAACAACAGAATATTCAGAATCTTTTTAGTGCCGGTCATAAGGAAAAAAGTGGATACGTAAGGCAAGCATCTAGCCACTCTTCCCTAGTTGGACAGCTCGATTTTTTCATTTTTGCTGATCGATTCCAATATAATGTAGTTAACAATATGGACATGGCCGGCAACTCAGACCTGCAGGATAAACAATTATTTTTTTAATAAATTTATTAAAAATTGTCTTACAATCTTGTGTCCACTAAACTCCTAGTTGCATTATCCCTAATTATCTATATTATATTATAAACAGCAGGTCGGCATCATTACTCTGCTGTAGCAGAACATGTGATGAAACAGCGACTCTTAACCAGTGACATCTTTTCGGAGCCGAAGTTCCCAGAAACAGCTCTTTCAGCTTTGTCACTCTTCTTGAGAAAACGCTAGAGAAACCAAGACAGCGTTACTGTAGAGAATCGTGGTTGGTGGACCCACGCCCATGGTGGAGCAGAGGTTGAAGGATATCCCTCAATTCGAAAATAGGTCTAGGGTATTTGAAAGCAACTTTGACTAAACATTGAAGCTCCAGGTCCTCTTATTTAGTATTGCTATAGTCAATAGTTCTTCGCGTAACCTTTGGCAAAAAAGTGGACAACATTGAAAGTGCTGAATACGATCCCTACATGGCTTATTAAAAAAATAGGCCACAATAAAAATAGTTTCGTTGAAAGCGCATCACTTGTATTTATTAGTCTAAAATTACTAGACTATTAATAATATAAAACAAATCGCCATTTAGGGCTAACAGTATTTTAGCGACTACGTTCCAAGATCTGTGACTAACTTTTGTGCCTTAACGTTATATTTTGCATGTTATCAGTCTAAGTACATGTCCATCTTGCAGCAAATAAGGTGATAAATACTTTCCCCGTGGTGATTGTAAACGGTCTCAGTACTATAGTTGTACACTGCAATATTAACGCTTTTCCCAAGTAGCATTTCCACGTACTGAAATCCAGTACCGATAATTTAAGATCTATAGATATTAGCAATTTTAGTAAATGACAGATACAATTATGTTAAGCGTAATTCGACATCGGGTAGGGGTGATTAGCATAGAAGTCAGCATAAATTTTGATTTAAAGAAACATTAAGGGGTTACATAGGTCTTGAAGGGAGAAAAAACAACTTTTTCAAAAAATGTTAATTTAAAAACCAAAAATCTATTTCATTTGAAATTTATACATAGAAAAGTTTAGGATTCGAAGAAGCTGAAAAAAAAAATTTCAGCTATAATTATTGAAAATTGTCGATTTTCCTGCAGTTTTCCTCGTCCAGCCTTTTTTTTTTGCGGTAGGCAGAATATTTCGGTGCAGGTTCATCTGATATCGAAAATTCAAAAATGTTCCTATAGTTTATGCCCTTGGCTCGTGATTGATTACAGCTTCTTGAAATGCTAAACTTTTCTATGTGTAAATTTCAGGTAAAATATATGTTTGGTTTGTAAAATATAATTTTTTGAAAAAGTTGTTTTCTTTTTCCTTCAAGACCTATGTAACCTCTTAAGTCATCACTCACTACCAATCAAACAGTTTATGCTAAGCTTTTGCTAAAATGCTGCTTCCCCGAATATATTCTGAATTTGATAATAACTGAAACATTTTCATATTATAATAGTGCCGTAGACGGAAATAACTAAAAAAAAATAATCTTCCCACACTAAGTACATATCGTGGAAGTGATCACAAATGAAATTAAATCGGACGTGCTTAACAAACAAAACACAGCTTCAAGACGCCGGTGGTGAACCATCCATAGTCGCCCACACTTTCGAGCTCTGTGACGGTATAGTGTCACCTTAAGCTAAAAATAGGTCTAAATGAAATTTCATAGGCGAAAGAATTGCTTAACAGTATTCAAATAAAATCGGTCTATACCGCAGACAGACACGAGAATCTCGTTTTTAAGAATGAAATATTTTCATTGCAATTTGTATCATGCGTCATTTTGAATGTAATCGTTTGAATGAAAGCTGAAAGATAAAATTTGCGACCGTCATTTTGGTATCACTTTTCTTAACTGACGTTTCCGTTATATAATTTTATAAATTTTACGATATTTTATTAGTTTCGGATTAGTCAGCCACGAGTTAGTTGGGCACACGACTTCTTAATGGATTTTCCACATTATGTTAGTCATCTTACAATAAGTCCGTTGAAAAATCTTCACTTGGATTTATTTGGCAGAAAAAGTCTGAAATTACTGGCCTAAAATAAGTCATTGAAATTGCATATCATATCGAGAAAAGTGCCAAGAATGGTGTGAAAAACACTAATGGAGAATTGAAATTGTTTTTGCTTGATGATTAAAATTGAAAAAAAATTTATTTACATAGAACATTTTATTCGACAAAGTGGTTTCGAAAGTATGCACTGATTCTCATCAGACACCAGCACACAGTGCATACTTGACTGATGTCACCACTTGCAGTTGGAAATCATTAATTTTTATTTACGCTGGTTGTGACAAATTTTAACATCTCCGACTTATATCCATCGAAATAATTTACTCATAAAGGTTATTGATTTGTGATCATTGTTCCCTTCTTGTCTATAAATCAGCATAGACAACGTATATCGTCTCTAAAGCTTATCAAAGCAGATAATATTTATACGGGAAACTCAATCGTTTTGCGGAATAAGCCTCCGAAGCCGAATCAAATTGAAATTTTTTTGCGGGATGATTAAAATTGAAAATTAAAATTTTAAGCTTGAATGACGTGGGGGGTCATTTCGAAAGATGCAGATCAGAGGTTTTATTGCCAAGAATAAACCCTTGCCGGGACATGACAAGCATAGGCGAGCACGAGAGTGTGGATGGTTTGCTCGTCAACGCTTGTCACGTATTTTCAAGTGTCGCTCGCCCGTTTTATGAGCGTTCCTTCTATGATCGCCTTATCTCGGGGTCGCATGAAATTTTTTAAGGGGACATAGCACCTTCAAATTGAAAATTTTTTTTTTTTCAATGGGTAATTTTTCATTGAATAACAAGAAATGACTTAATGAAACTTTATTCATATACTTAATTTGCTTCATACTATCCAAAATAATTTTCAAAAAATTTGTTTTTGGCCCACTGTCGTCTGCTACGACTTTTTTGAAAAAACACCAAAAAATCACGGCATGCACGATATCTGTCCTCAGAAAAGTGAGGAAAAGAAAAAAAACAAAGAGGGTTTAATCAGCATCAAAGATGCATTGGAATGAACTAAGAGAAAAAAAATTTGGTCGAAAAATAGCGAAATGGCGGAGTTTTTTCGAAAATCGAGGTTTTTTTCCCCACAAAATCGGTTATAACTAAAAAAATTTAATGCCGATTTTTTCATTCGTTGTTCATTCTGAGCTTTAACATGTGTAAACTAATGTATTGAAATTTCAGAACGATTGGATAAATACTTTTTTTAAATCATGCACGCCAACTTGAAAAAGCTTATTTCGAGAAAATCGCCTTTAAAGTTCAAATTCAATATTTTTTGTGCGTTGCATATATAACACTATATAGGTAATACTAGTATCCCAAAATGTATCCCTCTACCTTTACAGCTGCTATGTGAGAGAATAACGTATTGTACTATATATTCGTATATATTAAGGCCCCCACTCACGAGCAGTCCAAATGGCCTGAGTCCATTTGGCTTGAGTCCGTTTAGTTTAAGTCCAATTTAGCTCGCCACTCACGATAGAGCCTCGATCTAGTCAGTCCATTTCATTCTCTGTCATTAATTTAGAAAAAAATATAGATGAACTTGAAGAAAAAATTATTTTTAATCTAATAATGGATCAGAGGCATATGGAGGAGTTTTTTTGCAATTGCAACTTGCATCTACATAAAGCAACGATTGCCAAAAAGGAGTGGCAAAAATTGTAAAATTTGATAAAAGAACTCACACTTGAACCTTCTGATTGGCAAAATTATTTAAGAATGGATGATATGACATATAACACGTTGCTAAAATTGGTCACCCCATTTATCAAACGAAAGGATACAAATATGAGTCAAACTATCACTCCTCACGAAAGATTGACCACTACTTTGCGGTACTTAGCAAGCGGTTGCAGGCTTTGGGTCAAGTAATATAATATAATATACATTCATGAGACCTATATTATTCGATAACTTCCAAAATAAAATCATGGCCACCACTATCCATTATGCTGAATTTTTCGATTAAATAAAATAACCACAGAAACAGTCAATGAGCTTGTCACAAGTCAGCGTGCAAAGCAAGACTGCCACGTTGTTTGGACGGAGGCTTCAACACACACGATTAGTCAATTTTATCGATTGTCCAAATTCGCCCTACTATTTTCCCACACACGGTCGAGCCCAAAAAAGGCCCGATGGCCTGAGTCCATGGACTTTGGATTGATTGGAAATCCAAATTGGTTGTTTCAGTCCAAGAGTCCATCCAAGTTCTCCCACACACGGTGAGATTTTAGCCTGGCTTCAGGCCATTTAGACTGCTCGTGAGTGGGGGGCCTTTAAGCAGATGTTACTAAAAGAAAGTCGATGTAGCGGTAAAGCGAGGTGAACGAATATCATAGAAAAAATGACCTTGGCTCACTTCGCTATATATGCTCACAACTTTTTACTAATTTTCGAAGAAAATTAGTATTAAACTCACTTCGCCGAAAATTCGTCATATATGTATATATATATATATATATATATATATATATATATATATATATATATATATATATATATATATATATATATATATATATATATATATATATATCAGCAAAATGATTCAGGGAGATAATCTCTGAAGTGGCCGATCCGATTGAGCTGAAATTTTCGGAGGACATAGATGTATATAATGAGTAGGTTCATGACTTGCTAGAATTCAGATACCTTTAACCTTTTGGCGGCGGCGGGCGTTTTGGTGAATTTTCGGGTACTCCTATATATCCAAGCAGTGTAAAGTGTTGTTAAAAAAAAGTAATGGAAATGAAAACATATTATGTTTTAAACTTAAATACGAGTATGATAAAGAATTGGAAATTTTTTCAGCTCGTGGTCTGTGTAGAGCGATCGAACGTTCGATGAGAAAATTTTCAAATCCTTTAGCCCTTTTCGTTCGCGTGATTGTCGTTGTGGTATTAATCTATTTCCGAGGCTTGTTGATGGTTTCGGGAAAACCGCTTTGGAAAGCGCATTACTCCCGCCAACCTTACTTGGAAGGGACTAGCCTGAAAATATTCGCCAACCTTTTCTGAAAGAAAGGTTAACCGCAGCCGCCGCAAGGAGATTACGTTTAGATTTTTATCAGTCCAAGTAATTCCAGCACGTGCATGCATTTATGTACTACATGTTATTCCCCTATCCATCTTATGGCTTGTCTGCACTATCAGGTTTATTTAAGTTAAAATGCGGAAGGCAAGATTCTACCTTTTCGGCTTTGATTAGCCTAAAAGTTTTTTCTTTACGGCCTTTTATTGTCGGATTGTACATATAAAGATGCAAAATTCTGATCGCGTTTATTTGTCGTTATATTATCCATCAATAAAGCAAAATTATGAATATGCATACATATTATTCAATTTTTTGTTATAAGCGTAATATTCACTACATAATATTATTCAGATTTGTCTCACACTATTTATTTATTTTATCCTTGCTCTTTTTTGGAAGCTAGATAAATAATTTTCCTCGAAAATTGCTCTAAATTTTTTATCGATGAGGTATTATGAATAGTATCAGCATCATTTGTAAGCTGTAAAAATATAAATGTAAAAAAAAATTCAGATTAATGCAACGTATCCAACATATCAATTCATAGTCATTTTCTGTCAGTTTGGAATATTTACGAAAACATTACTCTCTTTTAAAAAGTGATAGCGCAATTTTAAGCATGCTTTCCTTCAAAAAGGACTAACGCAGTTTTGTCTGGATACACTTTGGATACAACACACTACACGATACACTTTGGATACAAAATATTCACAGATAGATAGCCATTAATATCTAGATGTTTTTCACTTCCCTCAAAGTCAAACAATATTTAGAAGATACTGATTACAATTTTCCGTTGATTGAATATGGCCACCATCAGGTACAGTTCAGAATATTTGCACTATATAAGATGGGCTTTTCATATTTTGCAGAATTATATAATTTTTGTAGTTTTTGAATTCGGTGTTAACTCAAAAATGAAAAAAATTTCAAAAATTTCAAGGACGGCAGTATAGAACAATGGGACTGTTGCTATTCCAATCACTAAACCAAAAATTTATGAAATGCATATTACATTGTTCAGTGGTCATGTTATGCCTGCGGCGTAAATAATTTATAGATTTCATATCTATCACTATACCTGAAAAACAGAAACACCCGTATAACATTTATACCTGCAGCGTGTATAATTATGATTGCTGCGTGCATATTTTGTGCACCAGAATAATATTTCTTGCCTTCAAGTCGCATTTTACTTGTAACAAGTACGACTCTGGATTTCAATATACTCATAATACCTTTTATATCAATATTTATACCTGTTGCTTGTATTTGTTATGTATCACACATAATAGAACAGAAATATATTTGTTGGGTCAATTTTATGCCCACTACATTAAATAATGGCTTTTACGCGTATCATAATTTTTGCTGCACACATACATAAACAAAAGTGCAAAAAACTTTGAGTGAAGTCTCGTTCTCTAAAAATAATAATCTTAGTCATGAAAAACAAAAACATGTCCATTAATAGCTGAAATAAAGAATTTGAGTTTATTACGCGTTTCATATGTATAAATGTGTATTTATTTGTGCATCACTCAATCTGAAAGTGACGAGCTGCCATTGGTCCAAAAATTATCAATCCGCATTCGAATCAAATTTACAAACATTTTAAATTAATAATTTTAATAATAATACATTTGTAGATATTTCAATATATTCCGTGTCGATCATACAATTGATACGGCATACTTCTTTTCTAACAGTAACCTAATAGTCATCAGAAATGTTCAATCCAAAAAACAATATTAAAATGACAATTAATTCATTGATCATTTCTTAAATCAAACTCACCACTCTTTTTGAGGAAGAAAAAAATTAAATTTTGAGTAGTAAAATCCAAAATTTATGTTTATTGGATTATTGAAACGATTCTGGCTAGACTTTTTCTTTTATGGTAATCAACATAAAGTTTTTTCTTTCGCTAGTTCTTTACAAAGATCAAATTTACTGTCTAGCTTCCGAGTGTCAAAACCAGATCCATTATTTCTATAAAATTATGAAGGTTAATTCTAATGCTATATTCGTCTAATGTCTCTTCTACCTGTCCATTAGAAAACTCTGCTGCTTGAGCTTTTATTAGCTACCGAAATTGCGTATAAAAGACAACTTCACGATCTTGAAAAACTGTCTCCAATGAATGGAGTATAAACTATGGTCGTTCAGAGCCGCAATGAAAAAGCGCATACTTTACCAAACTGACCGGTTCCGGCAATAACGATTTTTTTCTCTAATTGAGACACAATGAAAGTGTCTGGTAACAAATTTTGATGCCAAAAAAATTGCTCGGGTAGGTACCTTTTGAACATACAGGTCTAGCAGCCAGTTCACCTTTTTCTTAGCTTTGAATATGAATACGGTGTCTAGCCGTTCATGACTGGGATCCCAGAAATGAATCTTTCTGGCCCCGAATTATGTCATTTATCAGCAACAGCCAAGGTCAAATTAGTTTCTGTCTACCTAAGTATGCATCTACGGAGCAGTAATATTAAAAGAAAAGACTAAGCTATCAGACTGCACCGGGCAGTGAGTGCGGTATACGGGGGATGTCTTGTGTGCGCTATTCGTGCAATGCACTCAACCTTGTTTGGCGGTTGACGATGTAAGGTCATTGGCACAATTCACCTTTGAAGAACACCCATAACAGCCACAATCCATCTACCATCTACCTAGTTGGCCTGACTTGTCATAATAACACTTGATCCGTTTCGGTAGTCTCGAATAAATGAATGATTTATGCGAAAAATGGCCTGAAATAGGGTCAGTAAGTAACCGATTGACTTTAAGCTCGCTCGAATCGGATCAAATTCAGTGTGCAATGTATCTGGCTTATTAAGCATCACTATCTGCGACGTGCATCTCCAAAACAGATACCAAATATTTTGCGCTGAAGGGCTCGAAAACTGTATCGCACATGTTTCTTTCCCTTGGGCTCTCTTCGCATAAACTTTTCTAAATAGGTGCCAAGTGCAAACATTCACATCGACAGCTTATCAAAAACCTTTCACTTTCGATGCAATGTCAACCTTTTCGTTTCAGTTAAAGCAATTTCGAATCCAATTAGGCGCTCCACTGAGCCCGCAACAATTCGGACCGCCTATCTGGAGCACACGTCGATCTAATGGGTGGTAACATAAGACACCCCGAGAGTCACCTTCCGTCAACGCAACCTAGCTTGTCTCCAGGATTTGTTTCAGAAAACCGCACGAACCACTTTGGGTCCTAGCGTCTAAAGTTTCACCTGTGTTTCGTGACAAGCATGGCACGTATTGTGTTGCAGATTTTCACAAAATGACCGCTACCCTCAATCGATTGGAGGTCCTTGCTTCTGGTCCGCGATCTTTTCCACTTGAGGATGTTGGAACATGAATTTGACACCGAAATTCGGTTGCCGATGATTCCGCTTCGTTGATTCGATTAAATCCTGTCCTTGTTGCAGATGTGGTGGAACGTGAATGGCTTCTTTGACGTTGAAAGATCTGCGGTTTGAACGTATCGATCACACATAGCTATAGGATATGACATTATAGATAGATATCATTAAAACATTGACTAAAATATTGAATTATTTGCATTCGGTAAACGTTTAGGCTTATTATACAAAAAGTATTAGATTATCAGTTTGGTTCTTTCTGTACACTTCGATCACTCTCTGTGCCACTCTTATCTCCTGTTTCAATTGCAAGTATTCACATGCAATTCCATTTCGTCAGAGAGCATACACAATGCGTTGTCATACAGACATCTACATTATGTCGTAAACCATGTGCATAGAGCCTTTACGTCAATTATCAGCTAGTTTTTCACATCATAAAGCAATTGACCGTGCTCAACCTCCTGCGGCACCTTCGACCTTGTTACCTATCTATTTCCCAACGGGATAACGACAAATAATTACTTTTCGATTTGCCTCGGACTTACCGAAGGAGTCGAAGGTGCCTGTACTATTGTTGTCGCCGAAGCGATTTTTCTCACTCCCACCAAGCCATACAATTTCAAGGCATCTTGCAAAGTCGCACCTTTTCGTTGCACCTTAGCAGCGCACAGCGAGGTGCCACCATTTCGGTAGAGCAGCGGTGAAAACAGAAGATATTGTCCTAAGTAATTGGGAAACACAAGCATTGAGAATCCTTGCTGGAGCCGGTGAAAATCCCATAAGGAACACACTGCTCCTAAATGTAACATCTTTAGCATCTTTTGCTCGTTTGCCTCGGTCGCACAAAGCCGTGTTTAGCGTTTACAAATTTTACACAGCCACCGCCCTCATTTTTCATTACTTGATCCTCGCCGCAGCAAAAAACCGTCCGAGTCTTTGCATTCAGAAGCATTCCGGCCTGTAGGTATCCTCCTAAGCGGATCCGACTCGAGTGAGTAGACTCTTCTCAAAGAACAGAAATTCGGATTGTTTGTGTCATTTCGAGCCATGAAATTGTGACAAAAGTAAAAGAAAAACGAAAACGCACACAATACAATGTATTGAAAATAAACGGCTTTGAAGCTATCGCGTCCAAATATTCTTTTATGACTTTACCTTCACGGCCTATTGTTCGCGGCTTGGCATTTGTCCGTGAATGCTCCGATGCCTGGCCGGATGGCAAAAAGGTACGCTCCTGTAATCATTGAAATCTTTGACCCGTGGACATTATCTGCGCTTTCGAGCCGTAACCGTAAACCCTTCACGGATTAGGTTAAATGTCAAATATTTAAGCATCTTCATAAACTGCAACTGCAAACCTTGTGAAAAGCATGAATAGAGCCTTAATATCTGCAATGGGTGCATTCGATACCGTGCTGAGCTGTTAATTAAATTAGATATGTCTTTGTGATATGGACGAGAATATCGGTGGTACATTGTAACTATTTGACAACCAAAACGCTATGAAGTACGGTTCTAAAATTCCGACCTAAGTTTGAACATTTAAAAATTTTAACTCTGTTCGAAAACATACACCAATCTTCACAGAGGTGTGCTGCTGTTGGTGCACATATGCAAAGCTTACATTAACATAACTTCTTCCCAATATGTAGCGCAATTGATGTGAAACCGAAATAATAAACCACTTTTACATGCGTGGTAGTTCCTTTTCAAACCATCTTGCGGAAAAATATGGGAATGCTCGTAATCGGGTATGACATCAAATTAAAAAAGATGTCGATTTAGTGGACTTACGGTAATGGCAAAAAATTGGAAATTGGCTGAAATGCTGTATTCTGTGCTCTCGTGAAAAAAAATATTTCACGCTGCGAAGTGATGCAGCTGTGTGAAGAGCAACAAGCAAAGGTGCTAACAAAGCAATTGACCTTAAGCTATTTAAATGCGACCTCACACGTTCAATATAAACTATCTGTTCGAGCTGCATTATTTTGTTTGTAGACTTGCAAAATAATTAAGAGAAGTTTGGGCAAAATGACCTAGTGCTATTATCTTTGCGGAGAAGTACTTCGCGCAATCATGAAACAATCGACAATCAGGTGTAGCATGCAACCCATCACCAGGCATTTCATGCATTTGAGTTAACGAGGTGAATACCAGCACCTCGTTAACTAGCTAATCCCACCAGCGCCCGCTCCAGCAAATAAGTCGGTTCGGCAAAAAAATAAACAAATTGCCGTACCTTAAAATGAAAACTAAATGTTTTTAAATTACAGTAAAAACGTATATTAAAAAAGAAACATGTAATATAATTAAAATACAAGTCGGACAAAACAGTAAAAAAAAAGTACTTGTATCTAGTTGCAAATTGTCAACCAGGCTCATTTTTAATGCTAGTACAGAAATGTATTATTACTTGCGCATCCACACAATCAAACTTCAATCCTACAAAAACTAAACAAAAGTAACACAAGACAACACAAGTCACAAGAAACTTTTCTTTCTCATCTTTATTTCTGTAAACGTTTCTGTTACCTTTTTTAAGTTTATTTGATCAGCAATTTCATACTCAATCGCCAAAATAGCCAAACCATTAAGACAATTTTGCGTGCTAGTGGAAAGTAAAAGATCTTAATTAATATTGAATTTCGAGAAACTCCTTTCCCCAGTTGCAACAGCTGTTGGAGCTGTTGTATTCCATAGAAAATCGACTAATTTTCAGAAAATTTTTGAATTCACCTCCTTGGAATTTGGAAATATTTTGTAATCCAGAAGGCCTGGCGAGCTTATTATCGAAAATGAAATATTTTTGGAAAATATGGCATATTTGCGGAAATATGGCCTCTTGAAGTTTTTGAGAAACGTCTGTTCGTGTTACATTCAAAAAACTGTATAAAATCTTCTATTCTATGTAGAGCATTTATCCTTGAATATTTCAAAATGCACACCTTCAATTTTCTCAATTTTTTTTTATATATTGTAAACAGTTTTATAAACTACAAATATGAAAAATTTCAAAGTGGAGCTCGTAAAAGTATAGTCGTAACAAATTTTTAAAGGAGTCGAATACTATAACCGGCAAATAAAGTTTATAGACAATGGTACCGAAACAAGGTAAAACTTACAAAATATGGTACGAAAGAATTTAATGTTTTAAAAATAGATTTAAAAATTATTTTGTAATATTATTTATTTATTGTACAATGAAGTAAATTTATACATACAGTATCATTATATTAGCTAAACTGTAAAGTTAGTACATTGAAAAATATTCATACAGTAGGGTGATTTATTGAACATATTGCGGAAGAAAAGTATTTCGTCTTAATGGTATTTTCATTCAAGGGTGAAACAAAGTGAATCCTCCCTGTTGAAGAAATTTTAAGACATTGAGAAAATCTATTTCGCAGCTACTTTTCCTTCGCAGCAACCTTTCCTTTCTAACCAAAACAATGGATCATCGTGAAATTTGCAGAGCGTATTGATGTAGACTAAGACTTAACACACATGAATTTTGAAGACTGTGCAGGCATTCCTGTAGCTACAGCAAGCTCATGAAAAAAATCCTTCAAATCATCGACCCTCCTGAAAAATTTTTGATTTTTGAAAATAAATTCAAATTGTTGACAATTTTTGGCTTTTGTCCACCAGTTCATGTTAAAATTTTCGAAATTCCATGGTGCACGAGAACGGCAGCCCATGATCAAATTACCTCTATTTTAAACACTCAAAACTTCTATTCACGAGAATTGACGACCGGATAATGTGTTCAACATGAAATTTACGGGACATGTTGGTATTAGCTAGGACCAAATTTGGTAGAGGTGATTATGAAATATAAGCATAACTGTGGAAGTGGTGCCATTTTGAAAAATTACCGAGAAAAAACTGGTTTTTGACCTATAGCTTCCGATTTAGCCAACAGATTTTAACAAAATTTACGCAGTAGGTGAACATTACTTGAAGGCAGATTTGATGGATTTGGCGAAAAACCAGTATAGAGCTGCCAGCTATGGTATTTTCGGTCTCCTAAATCAGGAAAATAAAGGTTTTTTCCCTATAACTTCCGATGCAGTAACGAAATCAAAACGAAATTCATGTGATAAGTGAATCTTGCTGTATTTCTAATTTTGTAGAAATTTCATTGAAAAATCATGAAAGAACTGCCAGCTATGATGAATTTTAACGTTTCAAAAATTTTAAAAATTTTGAGGATGGTAGCCCTAAAAATCTTTTCACTCCTTTTACTTCAAATTCAATCGACACAAAATTCACAGGGTTGGTTTAACATATGATTACCAGAACCAGACAATTTCGTACATATTGCACCAACAGATGCTTCCATTTTGTTTGCATAAGCAAAGCGTTTACAATAAAATAAGCAACCAATGTTTAAATTTTAAAAGTTTTGGAATCTTTTCGTACGGCAACTCCTGATATAGTTTAATCGCTAAAAATTTCGATGATATCCTTGGATGAAAACAAAATTGATAGGATAGGTTGATTAAGCACGAGCATGTTATGGTAGACTTATTGCTGCTGTGTTGAACAAATGTTGCCAGCTCTGATCATTTTCATCATTTGTGTTATAGGAGATGCTGTCAGAAAATGATATTTATTCTTTTGAGTAGAAATACACTGAAAAAAATCCACATGGCGCCCAGAGCCATGTAACATAGCGCATTATTTATGGCGCCATACGCTATGTACATAGTACTCTGAGCTATGCAATATGGCTCCCAGCGCCATAATGTCAGAATCTACATAGCGCGTGGTCCTATGTAACATGGCGCAGCATTTATGGTCCCACACGCTCTGTACATAGTGCCCTGAGCTATGCAGTATGGCTCCCAGCGCCATAATTACATGGCACAGAAATTATGGCCCCACTCGTTATATTACATAGTGCCATGAGCCATGTAATATGGTTCATGGCACTCCAATTATAACTCGCAGTCATGCTGTGTGAGGGAACGTATAAATGTCAGCAAGTGACATTAGAGCTTGTGTCTACATAATTGACTCATTTTGAACTGAAGTACTGGCTGCGATATTTTCGATACTTTGACCGGTGAATTTTCACACTGGAGCAGGAACATTCAATAGTGAGTATGTTGACTCGAATTTATCCAATTTATATTTGGTGGAATTTATATTTGGTGCACTGAAAAAACACATAGCGCCAGACGCCATAGTTTATAGATTTCTGGCGCCATGTGTGATTTCGATTTGTGATAAAATTTAGCGCCACATGCCATAGTACATAGAAGCAGACGCTATGCTTATAGCCCTCCACACCATGTACTATAGTCCTCCACGCCATGTACTATAGTCCTCCACGCCATGTACCATAGTCCTCAACGCCATGTACTATAGTCCTCCACGCCATATACTATAGTCCTCCACGCCATATACTATAGTCCTCCACGCCATACACTATAGTTCTCCAAGCCATGTACTATAGTCCTCCACGCCATGTACTATAGTCCTCCATGCCATGTAATATAGTCCTCAAAGCCATATACATGGCGTGGCCTCAAAGCCATATACAAGTTTGCCATTCTAGTTAGATATTTTTTCCTGAATAATGTTAATCAATTGTTTTGCTAGGGCTTCAAATGCAAGCGATCGCACGGATAACGCTGGAGAAAAATCTTCGTTATCCGACACTAATACTTTTTCTTCACTTAAAAATAAAGAATTGTTGCTGTTTTGATTGTGAGATTTCAAACGACGTTTTGAAAAATATTGGTAGAAATGAGCTTTACACAAGAGAAGAAGATTTAGATATAACTGGTATGTCTGTAATAGATCGCAAAACGATCGAGTTTCCCGTATCAATATTCTCTGCTTTGATAAGCTTTAGAGACGATATACGTTGTCTATGCTGATTTATAGACAAGAAGGGAACCATGATCACAATTCAATAACATTTACAAGTAAATTATATTGATGGATATAAGTCGGAGTTGTTAAAATTTATCACAACTAGCGTAAATAAAAATTAATTATATCCAACTGCAAGTGGTCACATCAGTCAAGTATGCACTTTGTGCTGGTGTCTGATGAGAATCAGTGGATACTTGCGAAACCTCTTTTAATCATCCCGCAAAAACAATTCCAATTAGATATATAATATTTTTTTAAACTTAAAACTTTAAACTTCTAATTTTTTTTTGTTATACAAAGGAGGTTTCATCAATAAGTAATGATAATGAATATAAACCAAGGTGATTAAACTTAAAAGATATATTTATTTTTCAACATAGTCATCTAGCAAGTTAATACATTTAGTCCATCTTTTTTCGAACCCCAGGATACCCTCAGAAAAAAATGCTTTATCTGGACTCTCCCAAAACGCCTCAATAGCGGCTATCACTTCGCTATCATCTTCAATTTTCTTACTCCGAAGGTGTTGTTTGAACCGAGGAAAGAGATAGAAGCCACTGAGAGCTAAATCTGGCGAATAGAGTGGGTGCTCAAGTATCTCGAATCCTGTTTCTTTAATTGTATCCATTGCAACTGCAGCCTTATGAGCCGGTGCATTGTTTTAAGAAAATAGAACTCCAGCTCGCAATTGGCCGTGTCTTTTATCTTTCATCGCCTCTCGCAATCTTCTTATTTGGCCAGCCTAGTAAGAGCCTGATATAGTGGCTCCCTTTTCCAAACATTCCACCATAATAATTTTTTCAGCGTCCCAAAAAACGGACGCGTTAGCCTTTCCTGCCGAACTCGACATTTTGAATTTCTTCGGCGTCAATGAAGAGGGTCGCTTTCAGGTCATCGATTGCATTTTGGTTTCTGGATTAAAATGGTGGATTCAGGTCTCGTCCATGATCACGAAATGTGACAAAAAATTCTCATGATCTACCTGGAACTTTTCGAGATTCATCCTTTCTCTCGACTCGTTTCCTCTTATGCTCGTCCGTTAACATTCTCGGTACCCAACGCGCGGAGACCTTCTTCATATGTAATTTTTTGGCAAAGATTTTTCGAGCACTATCATATAAGATCCCAGTGACCTCAGCTACATCCCTGAAGGTGATCTGCCAACACGACATCTTCGACTTTTTACTAATGTTCGAAGAACATTAGTATTAAAATCGATTCGGCCAAAAATTCATATTTCCATATATATATATATATATATATATATATATATATATATATATATATATATATATATATATATATATATATATATATATATATATATATATATATATATATATATATATATATATATATATATATCATCAAAAAATTTCAGTGAGATAATCTCGGGAACGCGCCATCCGATTGAGCTGGAACTTTCAGGATACATTGGTGTATATGCAGAATAGGTCCAGGTCTCTTTAAATGTCAGTTATTGTAAACTTTTTGGCGCCGGCGGCCATTTAAGTGATATTTTTAATATACCTATTATTTCGTGCACAAATAATTTTCGCAAAAATAAAGTTAACGAAATAAATTTCGAACGTGTTTTACATATGAATCGGATAATGATTTGGAATTTTTTAACCCTATGTGTGCGCTGGGTGCCTAAAAAGAGGACGGGAAAATTTGAAAATTTTTAAATTTCGATAACTTTTGACAGAGCTATTCAATCATTACGAAATTTTCACGACATATTGATATTATTTAGTTGTAGATTTGTGTAGCTTTTAATGAGCGTGCTGGCAACCCTGTAGCTAGGGCAGGCACTGAAAGTGAAAACCTCCAAATCATCGTCTCTCTTGAAAAAATGCCGTTTCTTCAAAAAAAAGCCACTGATATGTAAATCTTGTGCTTTGTTTACATAACCAAAAAAAAAAAAAGATATGGTATAACGGGCGCGCCTGGAAACCCTTGCCCAATTTACCTATATTTGTAGCATCAAAAACTTCTGTTCACGGAAACTCACGATCCGATGAGCAGAATTATTTGAAATTCACAGAATGTATTGGTCTAAAATAGGACCAGGTCTGATAAAAGTGATTTTGAAATGCGGGCGATTCTGTGCCAGTGGTGCCACCTTGAAAAACCACTAAAAAAGATAACTGTTTCTAGCCCTATAAATTCTGATTGAATCGTTCGATTTTGACGAAACTCACACAATTGCTGGACCTTACTTTAAGCCACGTTTGGTAGAAATTTGGTTGAAAAATTCGGTTGGAGCTGCCAGCTATGATAATTTTGGTGTCTTCATTTTGAAAAAAAAAAATTTGGAAGTGAAAACATTCAAACCATCGAATATTCAAAACAATGTCCGTTTCTTACAATAAAACCAATCTGTATATAAATCTTATGTTTTATATACACGTTCAAAATAAAACTTTGGAAATTTCATGTCGGACAAGAACGGTAACTCTCTCCCAGTTAACCTATATTTTTAGCATCAAAAACTTCTGTTCACGGACACTCACGAACCAATAATCAGATATAGCTAAAATTTACAGAATGCATTGGACTTAAGTAAGACCAGATCCGGTTGAAGCGATTTTGAATTGTGGACAAGTCTGTGCCAGTGGTGCCATCTTGAAAAATTACAAAGAAAAAAACTGCTTTTTGCCCTATGAAATGTGAATAAGTTACCAGATTTTCATGAAATTGACACAGTAGCTAAACCTAACTCTAATCTCTGTTTGATGGAAATTTGGTTGAAAAATTTGATTGGTGCTGCCAGTTATGGTAGTTTTTGTGTCTTTGGTTTTGAAAATTCGCTCAGGAAAATAAAACTTTTTGCACTATAACTTCCAGTGCAGTCATGAAATCAATACGAATTTAATACAATTAATGAAACCTGTCATAAACATTATTCAGGCCAAATTTGGTTGAAAAGCCACGATAGGGTTGCCAGCTATTGTTGGTTTTGTGTTTAATTGCAATATCTTTATTGAGCGGTTTTATCGTAGAATTTTCAAATGGTAATGATATTGTAGTGACAATAAACAGCAAATATTAAGCTTTCGATCATTTGAAAAAACTCGCTGCAGGTAACCCTAAATTTCTTTATACTCCTATAACTTCGAATGTAATTAAACAACGTGAAGCAGATTTGATATATTCTTGGCTTTGATACTGGCGAAAGGTTGCCAGCACGAGTCGGTTGTGCTACTTTTGTATCAATAAATGCTTACAGTTAGTATACATACCGGAAACATTTACAATGAAAATAAATAACCGATGTTACAATTCGCAAAGTTCTGCCAATTTTTCGGATCGCAGCCCCAAACACCAACTTCAGTTACAGTGCTGCAGGCACTGAGCATTTTCTTCATTGATATTACCATATATGAGATGCTGCTTTCAAAATTATGTGAAATAAGCAACTGATAACGAATATAATTAACCCGTGTTTTGCTCTCATAAACGTTGAAATTCATGCCAGTGGTAAGATCTGAAACCTTCTACCATATGAGTTATAATGCATTCTTGAGACCAAAGTAAAACGTGGCATTTGAAACAGTTTGGCCGTAATAAGCAGCACATGTGGTGGAATATGCACTCAAAACCTGCACGATTCTTCTACTGTTCTTCGAACATTAGTGTTTCTAGCGGTTCAGGTGCGCTAGAGTTTTTTTTACATTGTCTTCAGTTGTCTTCGCGGTGTTCATCTTCAGTGGATGTTCTTTCCAGCTTAAACTCCTTGGCCTAGCGTGCAACGGTGGAATATGGAGGAGCAGAGTCCCTTAATGTTTCCACCATGTCGCCGTGTATGCCTCTGGTAGACAGTTTTTTCAAACAAGGATACTTAATGACAGCTCTAATTTCGTTTTTCCCCATTTTGATGTTCTCTCTTCGACTGTTCGTATTCAAATGAATGTCGCTCCCTGGAACCGACACCTATTTATATTTTGTTTCATGCTGACTTAGTGAGCATATGTAGTAATAAAGAATTTTTTTTGGAATTTTATTCCAACTGGAAATAACCGATTACCATTACTTATTGATCCACCCTCATATAAATATACATATTATCTTCATATTGAACCATGTTTATTTCAATTAAATAAGAAAGCATTATTTAGCATTATAATTTTACAAGATCTAGCATTATTAAGCATTAAATAAAATTGAATCTAGCATTATTTCAAAAAAATAAATGGCACCACTGTCTATAGTGACCATTTTATTTTCCTTGTTAATTGACAAATTATTTGACACTAACTCACATTTTGAAATAGATAAGCGCCAACAAATATCACTATTGATAATCCACTTAGTTAGTTGCGCACACTCACTTTTCGACACTGAACTGACTGACCCTTATCATTGAACTGATTGGCCCTCCCTGTATTTCTCGCAGAAATACATAACAAAAAAGAAGTTCAGTGCTGTCGCGACTCAAAAGTTAAGTGAAATAATTTCGTATGCGTAAAATTTTCAGCTGAAATATCAAACATATATGCAGTTCTTTTTCACGGTCACTCTAACACACGGCAATCAAATGCGTACAAATTGATGGGTTAAGTGATCTATCGGCTACTGCATGGAAAATTGCATTCCGAACATGAAACACTATAAAAATTGTTGTTAACTCGAAATTGTGTAGCGTTGAGTGAATTGATGAATATTTCCTATAGATCAACTATTTTACGTGGTTATGAAACAATTAAAGCAGTTGTTTTCTTGAACGTTTCGATATTTTTTGTATTAGCAGAGCCAACTACTTTTATATCGTTAAATTAACTATATTAACATAGTAAAAAGAACCATTTTCCGTAGTTCATTTCACGATTTTGAATGAATCGTTGCGATACTATTAAAAATAGTTAAACCAACCACGAGTTTTTCTTTCAGTGTTATATCGTTTTTTATATTTTCCCCGAGACAATGGACTTTAGTGTCCACGAAAAATATTCATCGTTCGAATAATTATGAGCGGTAGTGTATTAAACATCTTTAATGTAATTTGAATTGTTTTTGCGGGATGATTAAAATTGAAAAAAAAAATTATTTATATTGAAAATTGTTATTTGACAAAATGGTTTCGAAAGTATGCACTGATTCTCATCAGACACCAGCTCACAGTGCAAACTTGACTGATGAGACCACTTGCAGCTGGAAATCATGAATTTTCATTTACACTACTTATTTGAAAACATATTTAAATCTTCAAAATCTGGTAAGAATTGTGCCCTATTATAGATTCATTCCATTTCAAAAAATATTTACAGTGGATGTATCGTATATCTAATCCATATCCAACTCAATTGTTGCTTCAAGAAATACCTATTAACTGTCAAAGATATCCCTATACCTAGTTATTTTGCTTTCAGCGTTTTCGATTGAACCTTTTGTTTATTTATTATTTATATGCCTTGTTTGCTAATGATAATAATAAAGAATATATTTTGCCTAATTCGAAGACCTCTCTGGTTACTATTTTCATTTTTCGTTTGTAATATCCCGTATGGAGTCCTTTCACGGAAGCTTATGGCTTACAACAAAACAATTAATTAGAGTAGATAGCATTGAGGTCACTTGCGGTAGACTCCTTAGAAGCATTCTCTTGCAATTGAACTACTGGTTGAACATGAGTCTACTTAATAGCTTCAAAAAGTAGTTCCATTAAGATATTTAAGTTTGTTTGCATTTTTAATTTTTTTAGCTGAATGAATAATTTCTCAAGAATATAGTGCTCGACAGCTGTGCGTTTTTCTGAAACTTGTTATTTTTGAAGTCCGTGTTCACCATAACTCAAAATCTACTGGACCAATCATTTTGAAATTTCGCAAAATACTTTTTAACATGATTCCCCAGGTATCTTTGGGAGCATTTTTGATTGTTTTTTAAAAAAATAAATATCCAATAAAAAGTTAGCCAATTTTTTTTTTAGCGAAAAAATCTTCCGAGGGTTACCTCGAGAAACATCTGTTTCAACAAATGCATTTTTGTTTCAGATGATTCTGTTGCGAGTTATGTTGAACACCGCAAAACAACTTATTTTCGAGGTGTTTGCGGAGATTCCTGTCACTCGCTTAGTTTTCAATATTTTGTAATGAAAATTTAGGAACATATTGTCTAAATGTTGCATTATTATACAAAAAATTATTGAAAAAAACTATATCTACATCACCAAAAAAATTCTCAAAAAAATACCATTTATTCAACGAATTAACCTTACTCCCTTCAAAACATCCAACAATATTTGTCAATTGGGTAACTTCTTCCATGTTTTGCATGTTTCCGAGGGGAAAATTGCTCGCAAAGGATGATTTTTAACTTATTGCTGAATAAGTAATCGGTTGATAATTTGATCCTATTACATTTACGACCAAAATACTATTAATGCCATCCGAATTCTTAAGAGTTCATGCGAATTCATATCCTTTTGTTTTTATAAGATTATAATCATGTCTTCATTGGTATCAAATTTTCTGAGTGTACCTACTTATAAATTTAATACCTATATATATATATATATATATATATATATATATATATATATATATATATATATATATATATATATATATATATACAGTTGAACTTCGATAACTCAAACTACCATCTGCCACTAAAATAATCCGAGCTATCGAGATTTCGAGTTATCGAATTACACATTCAAAAGTGTAAGTGTAAGTCAAGTGTTAGAAATAAAACGCAATTAATATATTAGAAAGGCATTTAATGATTTGATAATTTAAACTTCCTTAAAATATTCCGTTATCTGTGATTGATGTTCCATATTTTTGTTCGAATTGTCAAAAAATGTTTCATTATCAGTTAGGGCGTTATAAACTGCTGTTGTCGTATGTTTATTTGTTTGTAAATACAAATACAAAACTTTTAAATAGTCTTCAACTGATTTCTTCGTCGGTTTTTGAACAATCTCGCATTCTATGTCCTCCTCATCGCTCGCAGGCTCGTTGGTAAACGTCTCCACAGATTCCGTTCGAATATCCTCGATTACGTCGTTGTCACTTGGAAATTCTGTCGTTGTTAGATCTTCATCAATTTGTAAATAGTCGCGGAAAAAGTTTTCATTTTCCGATTGATTTGTTATATGCATCCAAGGCTGGAATTCAGATTCCAAGATTCGAATATCAGCTTCCGTAGCATTTCGGTTTTCTCTCAAGAAATGTAATGGCATATCGTCATCAGCCTCCCATGCAGAGTGTAGACCAAATCCCACTTTGCGAAAATAATTAGAAATGGTCTCAGATTTAACATCAACCTTCCACGCTTTGATCACCTCATCTATACAGTCCTTCAATGTAATAACACGTTTCGTATGCGATTCCATGTCTTTTATGATTTTCTTCAAGATTCTTCGACGATAATTGCATTTTAAGTTCTGTATTAATCCTTGATCGAGCGGTTGTATTTTTGATGTCATCTTTGGTGAGAAAAACGCAAGTTCAATTGACCGTAACTTGCATTGAATACTTTGAAGATGAGCCGGACAATTATCAATGAGTACCTAAGAGAATTTTTCTTCCCGCTTTGTGAAAACATTTTATCTAAATTCAAAAGCCATTCCTCAAAGTATTGGCCTGTCATTCATGCCCTCGTATTTGATTTATAATCAACTGGTAGCCAATTAACTCCTCGGAAGCAGCGGGGGTTCTTACTTTTTCCTATTAGCAAAATTTTCAGTTTTTCTGATCCGTTCATATTGGCCCCCAACAGTAACGTGACTCTCTCCTTGCTGTGCTGCCCTCCGTGACACTTTTCGTTTTTGAAGGTTAAAGTATTATTCGGTAAGCATCTAAAATACAACCCCGTTTCATCCGCGTTGAATACATTGCGCATTTCATACTTTTCCAATAATTTTGGTAGAACAGTACGTTTTCATTTCTCGCAATCTTCATCCGATACGTCAATACTCTCACCGCACATCTTCTTATAACAAATATCATATCTGAAACAACGCATAGCAATAATACATTTTTTTCTCGAAAATAAATTCCATTATCTTACCTTCGCTTCCAATTATCCAACCAACCAGTGCTTGCCTTAAAATCTGACTCCCCCAATAACTTTGCGAAAGCTAAAGCCTTTTCTTTAATTAGTTCTCCAGATATAGGCAAGTTCTCGTTTCTGGCTGCTTCAAACCACTAAAAAACGGCTTTATCCAAACTTTCATACATGGGTTTCCTCAATCGTTTCTCATTATATGAGCCACTTTCTACAGCATTTCTAATTTTTTCCTTAGTTTTCAAAACAGAAGAAACAGTACTAGTCGATACTTCATATTTAGTTGCCAAGTCTATATTTTTTTTTTGCATCACTTTCCGACTCGTTTATTAGCTTAAATTTATCTTCTAAAGACAAACACTTCAACTTTCACTTCGATGTCATATATTTAAATACAAAATTATGACCAAAACAAAGTCGTTTACATTTTTCGCTCAAAACTTGAATAAATCGAATTCGCTAGAAAGCACGACCGAAGTTTGTCGCAGCAAACGCAGTAGAAGACTGTTACCAGAACGCTATTTTGTCGCAAATATTGCTTTGAGCTCACAAGCCCGGCACAATACAATGATCTACCTTAAATGCATCTACAGTAAATTGGTGATTCTCCAAAAAATACGACTTGTCGAAGGTTGTTGCCTTAATTTTTATTTGAGTTATCAAGAAATTTGAGTTATCGAAGTTTGAGTTATCGAAGTTCGACTGTATATGGGAGTTTTTCGCACTAATTTTTTTTTTATGAGATCGGTTAAACAATTGCAAATTATTTATATTATATCATACCAAATTGAAATTTTACTTGATTTTGACCGATAATATTTCCAATCTGAAAATACCAATATTTTGTTTCTACATTTTGTACTCATCCCATTTCAAAGAAGCGATTCGGCCTTTTATCCCAGGGTGAATCCAATGTGTTTAAATTTTCATATTTTTCAATATGTTTTCTCTAAACTCCGTTTTTTCTTAACGAAATGAAACTCCGAAACTTTCAACGAAAAACTTTATTGTAGGAAAACTATTTAAAAATTCAAGTACATTAAATGCAAACTTCGAAAAACAGCGAATCGAAAAATTAAATGAAAGAATAGAGTTATTTCACGAAAACGAAAAAGAGATGCGCAAGATATGACAATTGCAAACGAACTTGAACTTGCAAGATGTACCACTAACTTTTTGTATGTTTCCAAAACTATCGGTTTTTCTTTTTCCGCTATTTTCAAACAAAGAAACTAGTTTTTATTAAAGCTAAACAAGAGGTTTGAGAATATGTGCTGGTAAGTCTAATGAGCTGAGGATTCTCGTGCTGCTAGTTGATGTACTGCAAACGTCAGTCATGATTCTCGTGCTGATAAGTCTAATGAGCTGAGGATTCTCGTGCTGCTAGTTGATGGGCTGCAAACGTCATTAACGTCAACATCAGATAAGACGGAACATTCTCCCCCCGGATGAGGCGCAGCTCTCATATCTTTCTGGAAGTAGACTTTATGAATTTCTTTGGTACTTAATAAATATAAATTTTGGCTTTTCTCAATTGGTTGAACCAGAGTTCCGCAACCAGGGCCGGGGCTTCCATAGGCGCGTATGGAGCAGTCGCACTGGGCGCTGGCGAAAAGGGGGCGCAACTAATCAAACGTAAAGATTTACCCTCTCGCCTTCAAAAATTCTATCTTAAGTTATCAGTCGCTTAAGTCATGCTTATTAACTTTTTCCGTTTTAAAGAAAATATGTTCGAATTTCTCTTTCTATTTAAAAAGTCAACTCTTCTCAAAAAATAGTTTCTTTTACCCGACAATCCCATCAGGAAACAAAGCAATATATGAAATCACCATACATGACACAGTCATTACCTGCAATGCGGTCGTATAATGGTTGAAAACTGTTTTGCTTAAAGCTCATGATATATATACATATGTATGTAAATTACTTGCAGCTAACCCTGCCTTCACATGCAAGAATAAAAACTGCCTACACATTCCAGGCAATGCAAGAAAACACATTTTATTTTCCCACAAAAATCATTTCCCTTACCAGCCGATGACATCCCTCGATAAAAAAGAATTAAACTAATAATATTGCTGTCATATTTCCTAAATTGAAAATTTACATAAAATACTCTTGGACATTACTTTTCTCGTTGGGATTTGATTTAATCATCAATACCCGTACGCAATGGTGCAGTATTTAAAAGTAGCACCAGAACATTTTGCTCCTAGTCTGTTCCATACGAGCAGTATGCCTACAAAAATATGTATCGATCGATCGATCAGCAGCGAATGGTGCACTGGACGAAATCTGCGCCACAGAAGTTTTTTTTCATATGAAGTTTTCTACATGGCGAAAAATTTTCATGAAGATCGTATACGTGGGCATGGCGCAAGATCTCAATATTGCTCTATTTACTATGGTATGCTACTCAGGCGATTTCGGCAAGTACTTTGTGATGAAGAGCTGTTTCGCTAAATGTTAATGAAAATTTTAGAAATGCATATTGATTTGTAGGTTTAGCAATGAATTTCGGGGTTGAATATTGATGCATTTTTTTCAATGATTAAGATCAAAATATCTATGTGGGGAGTATGTATGAAAACGGGAGAAAATTTATAAAATTTTTCTGTATGTACTGTTATTAGTACAATGTTAAGAGTAGTGCTTGCTTCTGCACAACATTTATTAGTAAATTATTGCCTTTGTAGTTGTGTTGTTTTGTTGTTGTATTTTATATTTATGAAAGATTGATTATCTACTAGAATGTCATAAATTGTTAGCAGAAAATTGTCGGGTAATGCAAATAGCAAACGAAACCGGCGCTTAGAGCAGGTTTTGAAAAAGTATATAGTGTCGCTGGCCTTTAAACCGTTTTGTGAAACGAGGTGAGAAAGTAGAAAAAATGCACTTAGACCTTTGGCTTTTAATTTAGGCAAAGTTTACGAGGCTTTTGTCGAACTTTCGCGAGGCGATGATAATAAATTCAATCACAGTGCTGAATGCTTAGGTAATAAAATTATAGAATTCCAATTTTTGTGTTGCATTTTGATCTGGTAGACATTTTAAACAAAATAAATGTTGCAAGTAAATGTTTGCAGAGTGCTGAAATTTGCTTGGAGACAGCGGTTGAAATATTAAGCTCTACAAAGATGTTTTTAAAGCAGTTACGTTCAGAGAATGAGTTTGTAAAGTTTTTAGGCAATGCAAAATCAATTGCGTGTGTCAACTAGTCAACTATGTCTCAAGAAAGATTAGTGGACTTAGCAACAACAGCCATAGAAGAGAATTTTTCGCAACAGCTAAATTATGATAACACCATAGACCAATTTGCGAAAATGAAAGCAAGAGGGGTACAGTTCAGCTCGTACGAATTAAATTAAGCTTTTCTCTTATCATTGACTTAAGGTCAGAGTGAATTTTAAATTGGGTTTACAACTCCTATGATTTTTTTTAGCGTATGTATGTAAATTTATCAAAAATCGAAAACATTCTTTTAGTTGCTGTGTTTTAGAACTTTTATTTATTGTTAAAATATTTATTTTTGTATATGTTAATATCATGTATAACCTAATGGGCTATACGGACTAGGCCTACTGGGGAAATCTCTAAACGTGTCTAATCGTCTACCTCCTGTGTTGTGGATATTAGCATGTATATATATATATATATATATATATATATATATATATATATATATATATATATATATATATATATATATATATGCCCTTAATTCCTTAGTTTACTCACACATACGAGCATTGGTTGATTGACCATGAGGTATATTCTTTTAGGATTCATTGAATATATTGCATAGGCGCAACATCTGGCTTTTGCACCGGGCGCAGAAATCATTCGCCCCGGCCCTGTCCGCAACATATTGCTTCGGCAAGATGAAGAAGGCAAGGTAATAAGGCGCGGCATTTCCTCCGTGCAACCTTACTGCCTTGCCCAGGAACGTGAGGATTTCAGGCGCCTCGGCTCGCCTAGCTGGAACTTCCATTGCAATAATAAGTCCAGGGTAAACAAAGTGATAGGAGAAGGATAGTAGTAACGATCAGGAAATTTAGGTAATTAACTGGGGTTACGAAGATTCAAGTACAGAATTCAAGTGGTGTAATGATAGTTTTGCCTTCTAATGTATGGTTTTCAATAATTCATTTGAATGTTGTTCGTTATTTTGGGGTTTTTCGATGGGTAGCAATGCAATTTTCGTGATTGGTCTATCTAGTTCCTTATGGGAAGTGCGAACTGTCACAACGCGAACTAATCCATCAGTTCCAGGATGTGTCTTTATAATTCGGCCCATTGGCCACTTGTATGATGGCAAACGCTCATCCTTAATGAATATTAGGCTGACGACGATTCCACTTTGGCCTTTCTTGTAATCTTGTTATATATTCTAGGGACCACCTTTTCCAAAAGTCTTGCGTTAGCCGTTGGGTGAATTGCCACCGACTCAAACGGTTGAGTTGTTAATCCATGAGATTGTCTTCTGGTATTGCTAATAACGTGTTTCCAACAAGAAAATGTCCTGGCGTTAAGGCATTCAAATCCTTAGGGTCGTTCGTCAAAGGACAAAGAGGTCTTGAGTTCAAGCACGCTTCTACTTTAATCAGTACGGTGTTGAATTCTTCGTATGTCAAAGCTGCATTTCCTATAATCCTTTTCAGGTGATGTTTTGTGGACTTCACACCAGCCTCCCAAAGCCCACCAAAATGTGGCGATGACGGAGGGTTAAAGTGCCATGTGATGCCTTCATTAGCCAGCTCTTGGGACAGATTTTGATTTCGCTTTAAAATTTGTATCAATTCCTTATTGGCGCCTACGAAATTTGTGCCACAATCGCTATACACATCGCTGCATAATCCTCTTCTGCTTACGAAGCGTCGAAAAGCTGCCAAAAAGGATTGGGTCGTCAAATCCTCTACTAGTTCTAAGTGTATTGCCTTCACGGAGAGACATACAAAAATAGCTATACTATATATCCCTTGGATGTTTTTGATCCTCTGCCTTTAGCAATTTTTAAGTCAACTGGTCCGCAATAGTCAATGCCACAATGTGAAAATGGTCTGGATAGAGTCACTCTTGGCTCAGGCAAGTTACCCATGAGTTGTGTCATAGATTGAGCTTTCATTTTATAGCATGTTATGCACCTTTGTGTGAACTGGCGTGCTAAATTTCTAGCGTTAATAATCCAAAATTTTTGTCTAATACTATTCAACATAAGCTGTGCTCCTCCATGCAATGTAAGAGTATGATATTTCAAAAATATAAGAGGGACCAGTCTATTTTTTCTCGAAATAATGATTGGGTATTTGGTATCGTATGGAACATCAGCATTTCTGAGCCGACCGCCAACTCGCAGTATTCCATTTTCGTCTAAGAAAGGATCTAACTTCAACAAACTGCTTTTTTGCTCTATAGGTTTACCTTGTTTTAGGTTTTCAATTTCTTCCCTGTAATCCATTTGCTGTGTATATTTCACCCAAAACTGTAAAGCTGCGTTAAGTTCTGAAGTACTCAAATATAACTGTGTGGGGCGGTTACCCTTTGACGAGGCGATAAAACGGAAACAATATGCTGTTATTCTTATAAGCCTATTCAATGAAGAGTACTTGCTGAGCCAAACATCTACAAAGCTATGTTCAGAGTTAAATACTAATAATGATATGACTGATTGTTTTCTTTGTTCCGTAGTGCATACTGGCAATTTTGGGTTTACAGGCCATTCTTCCTTTGGTTTTTTCAAAAATGAAGGACCTCTCCACCATAGCTTAGAATCAATTAGTTGTTTTGGGGAGGCACCTCGTGAAGCGACATCGGCAGGGTTATGTTCAGATGGGATATAGATCCAGGGAATATCTTTTGCTGCTTCATGGATATGTGTGGTTCTGTTCGCAACGAAAGTAGTCCAGTGTGATGGGTGCTTTGCCAACCAGGATAAAACAATTGTCGGATCAGTCCATAAGTATGTATGTTTCACATTTACCTTTAATGCATTCGTTATTCGCTGTATGGTTTTAGCCAGCAAGAGTGCTCCGCAAAGCTCTAAACGTGGAATGGAAATGGCTTTCACCGGTGCTACTTTTGTTTTCGCTACTAGTAAGGATGAGTTGAACTGATGTTGACTCCGAGAAATAATGTAAACAACTGCGGCATACGCGCTTTGAGAAGCATCACTAAATCCGTGCATTTCATGAATGTCATTAGGCCCATTTTTCAACCATCTAGGTATTCGTAAGTTGCACAGGGTTTGTAATTCTGATTTAAAATCATGCCAACTCTTTGGGATATCAACTGGAACCCGGTCGTCCCAAGCTATACCATCCAGCCATAGAGACTGCATCATTATTTTAGCTATAACTATGACTGGTGAAATCCATCCAAGGGGGTCAAATAATTTTGCAATGTCCGATAATATTTTGCGTTTAGTGTATATAACATCAGTCATATTAATATTTATTTTGTAGGCAAATTCATCCGAAGTGGGATGCCAGATAATACCAAGCGTGATAAAACCAGACTCGAGATTCATGTCCAGAGTGGGAAGGGTTTCGCGATCTTCCATAGGGATGTTGTCCAAAAGCTGTTCGTGGTTGAACCTGTTGGAAAACCTGTTGAACGTAATAAATTTCTCAATTCGTCTCTTTTAGCTAATGCGAGATCTATGCTGGTGCCACCTGAAAGAATATCATCCACATAAAATTCATTGAAAATTGCGTGGTGTGCCATGCGATGAGATGATTGATGATCCTCAGCGAGCTTTCGAAGCGTACGAATTGCTAGAAATGGAGCACAGGTCACTCCGAAAGTTACTGTATCTAGAGTGTAATCCTGGATTGGATCATTTGGGGTATTGCGCCAAACGATACGTTGGAGATCGGCATCTTCAGGATGCATACGTATTTGGCGATACATCTTCTGAATATCTGCGACGAAAACAAATTGCAAAAATCTCCATTTTAATACGAGATGATCCAGGCTACCCTGCAGAGCAGGCCCAGCGTACAACGTGTCATTCAAAGACAATCCTGAACTCGTTTTTCGTGATGCATCGAACACAACGCGAGCTCTTGTGCTGCTGCTCTCCTTGTATATGACATGATGGGGTAGATAATTGGCTTTGCATTCGGCGGTACCGTATTCATTAAACTGTACATCAATTGTGTTGTTAGATATATGCATGTGGTTCAAATCTACGTACTCTTGAATGCACTTTGAATACTCGTTGTATAATTCAGGATTTTTTGCAAATTTCCGTTCCAATGAGAGCAAACTAGCAATAGCGATATTTCTTGACGCTCCCAGTGACTGTCTGCTGGCATCTTCTCTAAATGGAAAGCGAGTAACAAACCTGCCGTTTATATCTCGTTCGGTTGTCATCAAATAAAATTCTTCGCAATATTGTTCTTCCTTTGTTACTAGCCGCGTTACACCGATGTCTTCTAATTCCCAAAACTTCCTTAGTTGATTATTTAAATCATCATGGTTAATTATTTCAACCTTGAAACTTCGAAGATCGTGTTGTAATGGTGTACGCAACGCTCCGGAAACAATCCATCCCAAACTGGTTTTTTGTATGATTGGTCCTATCGAAAGTTTGTGCATATCACCCATTATTACTTGAGCATAGGCATCGGCTCCTAGAAGCATGTCGATCTTCCCTGGTTGGTCAAAGTGAGGATCCGCCAATTCAAAGCCCTTTAACTGGTGTCGAACATTAGACGTGACCCTCCAAGTTGGTAATGAGTTGGTTAGTTTGTCTAAGATGTATGCTTCAAATTCTAGTGGCTGTCCGTCGCCGAGTTTTAATGTTAACCACACAATCCCTTTAGCTTGAGAACTATCCGCTTTGCCAATGCCGCTGATAGTGGTGTTTGTGTGTTTTCTTTTTATGTTTAGTCGCTTCATGGCATTTTCGCTTACAAATGACGCTTGGGATCCTTGATCTAGTAATGCTCGAAGGATACAGCTACCCTTTGAGCTTTCTACTCTTACGAGAGCCGTAGCCAACAGCACTTGCTGAGATGCAACAGCACTCAAAGTCTGTATGTTAGCTTGGAGTTGAGATGAGTTAGGTGAAGATGTGTGACGAGATGGAAATTCGGATGCACCAGCATTCAGTGGACTAGAAATGGTTGCTGTGGGTGTGGCTGTTTGTCTATGTAATAAAGTGTGATGCGACTTCCTGCATGTTGCACATCTACTGCGGCTGGGACAATTTATCAACCTATGGCCTTGCGCCAGACAATTGATGCATAGTCGATTGCGTTTCACTAATTCGAATTTCGCTTCGTACGCCATATTACCAAAGGTAGGACACTGTCGAATATGATGGCCAGCTTGACACACTTCGCACATTGGAGTCAGTTGACTTGAATAATTCTGCAAGTTACGCAAACGAAATGCACCAGTAGTCCAAGGAACTCGTGATTGTTCTACTCCTGCAGCTTCTAACGCTCGGAATCTACGCTGCAAAAATTCTGAAAGTTGGCTCAACGAGGGAAGAGTAGCAGTTTGCACATGCTCTTGCTCCCAGAATTGCCTAGTAGATGAAGGCAGGCGTTGGGAGATTACATGCACCAGCATTGCGTGTCACAGATTCTCAACGCCCAGATTCTCGATGGCTTGTACACATTCCATCGTTTGATCAAGCAAAGTTTTTAAAGACGAAGCAGACTCCTGTGCGTTTGGTAAGGAGAACAATCGCTTGAATTGGTTGTTTAAGAGAATGTTGACATTATCGTATCTATCGTTCAAAATACGCCAGGCAATATCATAATTTGCTTCCGTGATTGCGTATTGTCGAAGCAAATTTTCAGCTTCACCAGTCAAACTACTTTTTAAATAATGCAATTTTTGCACCTTTGATAAGTTACCGCGATCGTGTATGAGTGATTTGAATAAATCGCGAAACGAGACCCACAAATTATAATCACCCTCGAATTTTGGAATTGCAATACGAGGTAGCTTAATGTCATCAAAACGTGATTCGCTCTCTTGTGCTTCGGCTTCCACAGATGATTTTTCTCCTGGTTGTGATAACTGTTGCTCCAAGACTCCTTTATTTACGGCTCGTGCTATTTGCTCTTCTGCTTCCTGTTGCTTCCTAATTGCCTCTTTTAACTGTTCCTCAACTTCGGACGCAAAATTCAATTGCATGTCATCAAACTGACTGTATAAGTCACTTGAAAAGTAGTCCAAAGTGAGCTCACTTTCCTCCCCTTTCAACAACGATAGTATGTTACGATGGTTATTATTAAACACATCGTAAATATTCTGCAACCGACCACGGAGTTTCTCATAATATGTAATGCTCTTACGAGCGACAGAGTCTTTTTTATAGTTAATCCGCAACTTGGTTAACTGAACCAAAGATAATTTTTGCTGAATCATTAAACTCTCCATATCAACAAAAAATCAATCGATTGTTTTAGGATAATCAAATGTTTGCCTAGACTTGCTTCGTTCACGATTTTATGGCCCTATTTAATCTGTGATCGCTACCTAGCAACAATGCATAAATTCGGAAACTAATTTTGGGGTGGGATAACCGTATAAATTTCCGTCCGCTTGGCCAAATTATAATGTTGATCGGTGTTCTATGTTTCACTATGTTTAAGACCAAATATTTCTTTCCACGAATTGCGTGTAGATCTTACAATTCTTCTCTCTACCGTAACGAGAGCAGCTCGTCTCACCGATATTAAATATTATTGAAAATAGTAGCCCAAAGGAAAGGGAAGTAAATGAAAGGAAAAAATATTCAACGGTAGTTGAACATGAGAAAAAAGGAAATAATTGGGACTTAAACCGGCTTGCAGCATTCAATTTAATTAATTTTTTCACTATTACCGTTAACCCGATTCGCGAACCGCACTAATAATTACTTTTAATAAAACATTCGCAATAGTAAATTTGTCTATCAGTTCTTCAGAATTCAATTTCACAATTCTCACATTACCAAACGATAAATCACTTTTCACTATTAATTTTCATTATCCGGTTCAATATACAATTTTCACAATCCGGCTTCGATTATCCGGTTCAATATACAATTTTCACAATCCGGCTTCGATTATCCGGTTCGAAGGACCAAATGTTTTCTCTAAACTCCGTTTTTTCTTAACGAAATGAAACTCCGAAACTTTCAACGAAAAACTTTATTGTAGGAAAACTATTTAAAAATTCAAGTACATTTAATGCGAACTTCGAAAAACAGCGAATCGAAAAATTAAATGAAAGAATAGAGTTATTTCACGAAAACGAAAAAGAGATGCGCAAGATATGACAATTGCAAACGAACTTGAACTTGCAAGATGTACTACTAACTTTTTGTATGTTTCCAAAACTATCGGTTTTTCTTTTTCCGCTATTTTCAAACAAAGAAACTAGTTTTTATTAAAGCTAAACAAGAGGTTTGAGAATATGTGCTGGTAAGTCTAATGAGCTGAGGATTCTCGTGCTGCTAGTTGATGTACTGCAAACGTCAGTCATGATTCTCGTGCTGATAAGTCTAATGAGCTGAGGATTCTCGTGCTGCTAGTTGATGGGCTGCAAACGTCATTAACGTCAACATCAGATAAGACGGAACAAGATGCATATTTAGAAAATAAAGATTTTCATGCTAGAATTGTTTAACTCGATTACTTAGGTGGGCGTAGATAATAGAATTATTTGATATCTCAGCAGATAATTTTCTCAATTTTCTCATTTTGCTTAATTACTCTGTGCAAACTCACTAAGTTATCTACGCATACTATCTAACAATATGTATTTACTAAAATACTCAAAATACATACATACTATGAATACTCCTTTGTACAATTTTTTTTAAATTGCAGTTAATTTGAACAATCTTAGTTATTAGCCGATAACTGTTTTTACATAATCTGCATCGTAATAATAAATTTCATTTGATATCAAAACATACTCATGTATTCGCATTTATATGATTTCTTCACAACTGGCATAATCTTTTAACAAATTCTGTCACAAAAGTCAGCCCAAACCTACTGTTTACGCATAGCAAGCAAGATTTCAGTCATTGCAGCTGAAATAATGCCCGTGCTTTCATTTTTATCTTCTACCGAGCAGTCTCCATTTTTTCGAAATCTGTGTGCACGAAATACACCCAATAAGGCGTTTTCTTTACAAACTCACACCTTTTCCATGGGTGTAGTCCAATAGTAGAGTTCCTGAAACTGAACGCTTTGTTCAGCTCTCAGAGATATCGTCTCGCTTGTACATAAGAGAAGAGTATCTCTTATTTACGATGGGTTTATTTTCACATCTACGCATTCAACATGAACGTGTGTAGTGGTGGCGATTTGCCGATTTCGGCTGCGTGGCGCAAGTGTCTGCACAGCACAGATTGAATTAGTTCTTTTGGAATTACAACTGATTGTTTGTGGATTGCGTGAAAATGGCGCAAAATGTTGCAGTTGCATTGAAGCTGGTGCATGTGAGCTGTTTGCAAGAAATTGTGAATCGTGTTCCTCTAACACCATTGCGATTCCATTAGATTGAAAATATATGAAAATGTAAGAGAGAATAAGTTGTATTTTGTCAAAGTGGATTTTTATAAATAATTATTAGGTATTTCAATTAATGATGGCATTAAGTGACGATATGTCTAGAGTCAAAGCTTGATTTTCAAACCTACTACCAATATCGCGGTAGTTTGACCTAATCTCGACTATACAGGAATTTGATTAGAATGAAAATACTGACAGCCAGGGTAACTGCACTAGTTCCCCGGACAGTGCTAGTATCCGGACACTCCGACTCAAATGTTCACTTTCTAGGAAATATGGTTCACATGCTGACATTTCTTCTTTTTTCACTACACTTTAAAAAGTGGGTCTATAATTAATACTTTGATTATAAGAAATATATTCATTTTTTCGTTTAAAATAACGAATCACAAATTTTTTTCCACATTCGATGTGCATTTTTTTGCTTTTACGTCATATCAGCTGAATAATACACATCTGTTTGTAAATTGAAGCAAAAAGAGTGTAAATTTACTAGTTTGCTATTGACCTTTGCGCCAAAGCTATAAAATTGCATCATTTTTTAGGGTAAAATTACACGATTTGGTCGTAAAAAAAATATTCTTTTTACCCACTTTTGTAAATTTACATCTTTAATAGTAGGAAACCAGTTTCCTACTATTATAAGGGTAAAATTCAACCAAAATTTTTTGGAGTGTAATTTTTATGTGCCTTTCGATTTGAGATAACCATTAGATTGAACAAATAAACAATCAGCAGCCAGTCTACAACGCGCTAACTATTTGAAGTCTGCATCTTTTTTGTCAAAGTCGTGTCGCACGTAATTTTTTGCTAGTGGTAAGCGAAATTTCTAAATGTAAGTTATTCCCCTTTCATAGTTACACTCAAAAAAATTTTGGTTGAATTTTACCCTTATAATAGTAGGAAACTGGTTTCCTACAATTAAAGATGTAAATTTACAAAAATGCGCACAAAAAATATTTTACGTCTTAAATGTGTATTTTTTTAGGAGCAAATCGTGTAATTTTATCCTAAAAAGGCGTAAATTTAGGACGGAAACGCATGAAATTTATGTATCAAAAGCTATTTTTTACGAGTCTTTTAGGGTAATAAGGGCAATTTATTCATGGATTTCCATAAAAATGTTTAAAAAAACGATAATAAAAGGTGGGTTTTTTGCACTCTTGGGCAGGGTAAGTTAAGGTAAGTTTGGGTAACTTACCCTGCCCAAGAGTGCAAAAAACGCACCTAAAGAATGTTTTATCAAACAAATGACATCAAAAGATATCTATTGCGAACAATTTTAGGAAGTTTACACTACTTAAGCAGGAATTTCAGGTAACCTCTAGCTAAGTCTCATTTTCAATAAAATTGAAAAAAATTTATGATCCAAAAGTCAGCCATTCAAGACAGGTAGCTGTCATAACATAAAATATTACTCCAAAATTAAATATCATTATCAAAAGCCTGTAAATAGGTAACTTGAAATGTTAGAAAAGGCGAGAGTCCTGTCAAATCAAGTAAGCGGTATACAAATATTTTTCTTGTCAAACACAAAAACTTTTTGCAATTCCTTGAAGTTTATAATTTATTTAAAAATGATATATACACTATATACACATTATACACATTAACTTATAGCACTTATTGCTACACTTCTAATTAACTTGTAGCTACACTTCTACACTTATTACACGAAAAGACCGACACTTAACTGCTGCTATTCAAAGCAACGATCACGAAACATCAGACTCGTTCAGTCTAGCCAAATGACCGTCTTCCGTCACAATGTTACATCAATAATAAGTCAAATTCGAGCAAGTGATACAATTTTACAGCTTTATTTTAAATGAAAGTAGCGAAGTAGTAAATTTACACTCTTTTTGCTAAAGTTTACAGAACACTATTTATTATTCAGCTGATATGACGTAAAAGCAAAAAATGCACATCCAATGTGTAAAAAAAATTGTGATTCGTTATTTTAAACAGAAAAACGAATATATTTACTATTATCAAAGCATTAATTTTAGACCCACTTTTTAGAGTGTAGATTTCTGGAATTCTTTGTTCTGCGCATGCATAAAGACCACTGTGTGCAAAGTATCCTAAATTCGAAAGCATATTTTATGGAAATATGATTGGAAATTTTTATTGCCCGAATACTAGAACCATTTTTGAGCAGTTTTTCAGTATTCGGATAAGAGTGTCCGAATACTTAAAAAACCAGTCAAATATGATGTTGCACATATTGGTTGCTTGATAAGATAAACATTAGCTCTTATAAACTCTGAAAGAAAATTATGCTGCTACGATAGCTATTTATATCCTTTAAAATAAAATGTACCACCTGTCCGAACACTAAAACTATAGATTTTAGTGTTTGGACAAGTTCAATTTTGTATCAGCGCGCAACGAAGCAGCCTTAAAGAAGATTTTATTCCCAAATTTCAGTAAAAATGGAGTAATCGCTTTATAGTCTAGTTAGCTATTAGAGCTTTGTCCGAATACTAGTTCAAAGTTTTCCGAACACTGGCTTGTGGTAAAAGAATGTATTAGATGAATATATGTTTCAAGAGTTATTAATTAACTTATTAATTTTTTAAAACTTATTAATTTTGCAAGGCGCTTTAAGTTTATTGACGCCAGGTATGAGATACAGTAGATGCTCGTCTATAAATGATCACAAGGATATATGAACTCTGAAATTTTAAGTTGATATTTATATTATAATGAATTCACAATCGTCTAACTTGGAATACTACACTGAGAAAAATTTTCTTGGCTTCCTATAATTATATAACACTGAGTTTGGGGGAAAATGCATTATTTAACCGCACTATACTTAAATATATTTTTCATACCAACATCTTAAAAGCAATATTAAGAATATCTTACAATGTGTATAGGCTTCCAACGACATATTAAAAGGTTCTGTATACAAAAAAGTGTATGGTCGCTCGCCTCATAAATAGCAACAATCTTTACTTTTCTTTATACGCATTGTTCATATGATTAAAATACTTTCAACCATACAATATGGTATCTCGGGCATTAATCCCTAGATTGAAATGGAGATCCCGAAATTCGGGATTAGAATTTTCGAGATCCCGAGATAGTCCCGAGATTTCGGGATTTTATAAAAAAAAACTATATGAAGGGAATTTAAACCGATATATTGGCTTATTCGTACTCAATCAAAACTTTATTTCAATTATACATATGTACATACATAAAACCGGAAGCTAAGTTAATTATAATGTTAAATTTATGCACATATGTACATGGGCGCTAGCAAGTAACACGTTAATCTATAATTGCATCTAAATCAATCTTATGATCTAATTCTTCTTATCTTCTTGTCCAATAAAGCTCTTTATTTGGTCATGATAGTTAGTTATAAAATTAGTTAAAAACAAATTGAAATTTAATCAGCATAACGGATGTTACGAGAATATAATAAAAATAAGTGCATTATTCTTTTTAGTTGTTTACATATCAATTACAAAATAACATTGCTTTTCAATGAAACAAGTGATAAGTAATAATATTGGTTGGTTCAAACTGCTGATTCGTTTTGAAAGTATGCTTTTAATAAACATAATTCGTCAAGAGTGACTAAATTTAAACTAGACCTGATTTTGCTGCACATATATCCAGCTGCTGAAAAAGATATTTCGGATACACTTTTTGGTGGGATATTAAGCATGTAATCATACGCCAGTTGTAATTCATTATTACAACTGGCTTCCGCCTCCGTTTTCATAAAGCAATATATCTTTTAGTATTAAGTTCTGCTTTCTAATCCTCAAAATGGGTTGAATTTTATCAATCCCCAAATCTCGGGAGTCCCGACAAAAAATTCGGGATCCCGAAAATATCCAAAATGTGTCGGGATGCCGAGATCCCGAAATCTCGGGATTGCATGCTCTAATGGTATCCTTTGCAAAAGGTATCGTAACGCTTCTGATTTAATGTTGTATCTACGTTCTAAGTGCTGTCTCCTATTCTATCATAGAAGTTTCATATGCCACATAGCAAAATTTTACTTATTTGAATAGATTTTTATATATCGTTTATTGTAGTGTAGTGTAGTGTAGTGTAGTGATCAACAGAAATTGGTGTTTTCGGTGTTCGATATAATTTATATTCATGTTATGCTGTGAAGTCCCTATGCTGCAGTTACAATCAATGCAACACAGCATTTACTGTCATCTGTCACTGGCTATATTAACGAAATTGTTGTTTGATAATATGGATCCTTTAAAGTCTCGGAAAGTGATATCAGTGAATATTTTATCCTTTAAAAGCTGCAGAGTATATTGCAAAGCGAAAATGAGACAAAAAATTAATTTTAATTTGCATTTGCATATGACATTTCCCATTTCCCGGACGTTCATAGGAACTGGTGGAATTGAATATTTTCAAAAATTTTGTTGAGGTATGGGCTAACTTTGCTGCGCAGCAAAGTTGTGTTGCATCGTTCTAACTGCTCACGCTCTCAAGTGCTCAAACTCGTTTTGTTGTGCAACAATGTTGTGTTGCATTGATTGTAACTAAAGCTTTATATTAAGTTGCACGTTGAAGAAACAAAACTTGAAGCCAGAAACACATTGCGATGCAATGCAGTGCAATGCCGAAGCAGTGTACGCATTGTAAGGCACATTGAAAGCAGTCGTATATTTTTTCTTGTCTTTCTCTTTTGTCATATTAAAATGATTTTTATCGTTCTTGCTCAATTAATTTCTCGTCCATTTTCACTTTGATAATACGAACCAAATTATCACCCAAATTTAAATTGCTCTTGCCCGGTAAGCTATTGTTAAACAAATGCCATCTGATGCAGTGTGCAGTGTTTTTAGATATTGGTCTAATGCCTCGTTTCCACATATGGCAAACGTTTCGTCGAGGAACTTATGAAATTACTTCCCTCCATGTCTTCGCATGTAAAAAAAACAGGCGAGAATAGACAAGGTGGCCATTTACACACTCGGCTCACCAGCATTTGCCATGCGTGTAAACGCGACATACACGATGCAGTGCAGTGACTATGCTTACTGGTAATTGAGGCTATGCTTACTGGCAATTTTTTCAAGGATACATGGGGAAGTTTAATATCTTTTAGCTATTGGAATCAAAATAATTTCGTATGTTATCAAATAAGTTATTGTAAGAAATACTATCGTGTATCTCTACGTTCGCTAAGATTCTCAGACGAAAGTTCCAAAGCTTATGGAAACTTTAGCCATAAAACTATATTAAAATGTCTCATAGCGTTGTCTAAGCACTGTCCATATATACCCTATACACTATAGGATAAGTGACACATAAAATTGGGTAAAATATACTAACATTTTTTTTTCCGTGTACATTTTCAGTTATTCTTAAAATTTAAATTTGATAATTCTTTTCTAAATACTCGAGAATTTTGTTTATGAATTAATTTAATGTTTGTTTGTTTGTTAATGTTTGTTATATGAATTAATTTAATTTATATAACTTTATTTTATTATGCGATATTTAATTTCTGTTATTTGTTGTTTTATGATTATATATTGTTATATCATGGTATATACATAATAAAGTGTGCACTGGAAAAAATTTATTAGTCTTCAAATTTAGTTTTCGCTTAATTCATGAAATCATTATTTAGTTTTATTAAATCATATTTTAATTTTACAAAACTCTTCAGCTCATCACTGTAGCTATAATACCGATGATTCTTGATAATTTTTCCAATTTAGTAATTTGCAGATGATTCAGTAGATTCAATGACTCCACTTTATTATAAAAATATTTTCATATCAAAATTTTCATCATTGAATGAAAAAACAAGACATTAAAACAAATAAGACACACTTTGATACAGCGTTATTGAAATGAATTGAGATTATTTGAATTTAAAAGAAACGTATATGACGCCAAATCAAAAATTTTGAAATATGATTCAGTTGTCTTAACAGCTGGCTCCATTGATTTAGTGTCACATTATAGCTTTAAGTGGCGACTAAGGCATAAATAACACTAGCGCTTCAGCAAATAGGAAAAACTGTGGCACTGAAAATAAAGAATAATGGAATAATTGATATCGGCTTCTCCCATATGTGTCTCCTTACCGCCATAGCTAAGCATTATAGAGAATAGTATTATAGCTAGGTATGGCTGTGATACATATGTATGACGAAAATAAAATGAAGCTGCATAGATGGTCATATTGAGCCGTCTTGCTTTTTGATTTTGACGAGATATGCAGCTTCAAATGTTTGGGAAGGGGGCTACAGAGTATAGCTTTTGAGTCCGTTGTTAACTCAAAAATGACAAAAATGTAGATAGAACGTTAATGCGAATCAGGGCCGTATAGTTTTGTCGCAACCTGTACCTTTCATAGATGCTAATTTGAAATTATTCACCGAAATATCGCGCAAACAATACTTATCAATGAAAAAAATCGGTAAAACTCGACTTGGTGCACCACATAGCCGTTACATGAATTTGACCGATAGATGTCTGGCTAGTATGTTTGTGTTTTTGTGGTTGTGTGTTTGTTTTTGGGGGTGTTTTTGTTTGTTAGTTTGTTTTCAATTGTGTTGTCCTCTCGAGTAATTTTTTGTATAATTTTGTGTGTTTTTCTTCAATTTTCTACCCCTGCTACCACCTATTCGCCTTCTGGTGGTAGAATTTCCCGGCGGTGATGCATCAAGTCAAGTTTGCCCAAAAAATCTTATGATAATTTAGAAGCAATGCAAACTTAAGCAGAATTTTTGGTTTAATTTAGAGTAGACATAGTTTTATATCATATTCAAGCTGCGAAATATCATCGGACAATGCCCTTTCATTATCAATACATTTTCGTTATGGCTGTGTTCAATACATATTCAGATTGCTTTACTTCAGCTTCTTCAAACGTTTTCTATTAAAATATTTTATAATGCGCGTATTGTCTTTGCACTGCAGCCCTTTTTGATGTGCGGACAATATTTCTAAGCATACTATGTATGAGTTGTCTTTTGGACTCTTGTAGCCGGGGAATATCTTGGACAGGCCTGTGACTTTAAACGTAACTCAGTGCCCCAGAAACCATTTTTATGGAACAATTTAGGCAGCTGGTAATTTGCTGATATGACAAGCCTAGCTCTTTGAATTCTAAAATCTTGTGTCTAGGATAGCGTTTGTTTAAAACTTCTAGAAGTTAGTCCACAGAAGCATAGACATTAGGACTGAAGGGGTTAAGGTCAGTTCTTAGCATCTCTGAATCCAATCTATTGTCGATGGCTGTCTCGGAATCGGTAATTTTCGTGAACTATTTCTGCACTGAAAGAAAAACTCTTGGTTGGTTCAACTATTTTTAATAGTATTGCAACGATTCATTCAAAATCGTTAAACGAACTACGGAAAATAGTTATTTTTACTATGTTAATATAGTTAATTTAACGATATAAAAGTAGTTGGCTCTGGTTATACAAAAACTATCGCAAGGTTCATAAAATCAACTGTTTTAATTGTTTCATAACCACGAAAAATAGTTCAAAATTCAACGTTTCGAATTATCAACAGTTTTTATGGTACTTAAACTACTTTACAATAGTTGATTTCAACAAACGTAATTCAGTGAGCAACGTCTTTGGAATTATTCTACGCAAAGTAGAATGGTTTCAACATTTTGACGCTTTTCATGCTCCGAATGAATTTTTTTTTGTTTATCAACCACGCGTCATGGTGCATAAAAGTAATCAACAATTTTCTTATAGTTGTTTTAACTATAGCCCTAGTTGATGCAAAAACAACTAAGGAAAACTGTTGATTTTTCATACTCCTCATACTCATGCTCCTATTCTATCATAGAAGTTTCATATGATACATGGCAAAATTCTGTTCGGTTTGCTGTTCAATATAATTCATATTCATGTTATGCTGTGAATCCTTTATATTACGTTGTATGACGCTATTTTGTTCACAATACAGCGTTTTCCGCTGTGGCAAAGCAGTGGGCTGCGGCAAAGCGCAGTCAAAAAATTAGAATGCACTGTTTTGTATGGTAACGCAACGTCCGTGGTGCAAAAAAAGTAAGCAACCACAAACAATGGTATTCCAACCATATACATAGTACGAAATATACGCAGGGGAGGCGTGAATGCCGCAGTTGAATTTGGTGAATCAACCAAGGCACCTACCAAAATTAATTTTTTTTTCTTTTGTATTGCTAAATCCTGTTGTACGAGGATTAGGTTGGCTTATCACAATACACATCAGCCATCGCTTGTCTATTCCACCAGACCATTCAACCTTATTCAAACATATTTAATTCAACCTAGTGGTGATGCCAACCTATGGTAGGTATCACCGCTAGCGGTGCGGCAAAATTAGAAATTTGGCAAATTCTGCCGCTGCCGCAAATTCGGCCGCAGCCATTGTGCGCGTTATCATACAAAACAGTGCATTCTAATTTTTTGACTGTGCTTTGCCGCAGCCCACTGCTTTGCCACAGCGGAAAACGCTGCATTGTGAACAAAATAGCGTCATACAACGTAATATAAAGGCTTCACAGCATAACATGAATATGAATTATATCGAACAGCAAACCGAACACAATTTTGCCATGTATCATATGAAACTTCTATGATAGAATAGGAGCATGAGTATGAGGAGTATGAAAAATCAACAGTTTTCCCTAATTGTTTTTGCATCAACTAGGGCTATAGTTAAAACAACCATAAGAAAATGGTTGATTACTTTTATGCACAATGCCGCGTGGTTGTTAAACAAAAAAATTTCATTCGTAGCATGAAAAGCGTCCAAATGTTGAAACCATTCTACTTTGCGTAGAATAATTCCAAAGACGTTGCTCACTGAATTACGTTTGTTGAAATCAACTATTGGAAAGTAGCTTAAGTACCATAAAAACTGTTGATAATTCGAAACGTTGAAGTTTGAACTATTTTTCGTGGTTATGAAACAATTAAAACAGTTGATTTCATGAACCTTGCGATATTTTTTGTATAACCAGAGCCAACTACTTTTATATCGTTAAATTAACTATATTAACATAGTAAAAATAACTATTTTCCGTAGTTCGTTTAACGATTTTGAATGAATCGTTGCAATACTATTAAAAATAGTGTAACCAACCAAGAGTTTTTCTTTCAGTGTTCAAATATATTTTGGAATTGTCCCAGCAAACATTTTATATTGATGTATTTGTAAACATTTTGATTTTTAACGATTGTTTTACTATTTTACAAAATATGAGTTTTTTGTTAAGCATGTTTATGTACTAAAAGGCATACAACGTGCTGTATCGCCGTAAGGGTGATGCCTCCTTCCTCGAAGCTTTCTCTCCCTTTAAGTGTGTGTCGTTTTGGTGTAGGTGTTGTATTTATTTGCGTGCTGTAGCGTGGAGGTCAATACTACGCACCACACGCCGAGCTGCTCTAGCTCGCGGATTTAGCACGCGGGACGTAAAAATACTGACTGTTAGAGATGGGCAAAATGCCTCATGGTTAGAGATGGGCAAAATGACATATGACATATCACTGATTGCTCTTTTTTAGAGTATTTTACAGTATTGCGCCGTACTCTCAGTACACTGTTCGCTTCGCATTTCATTAAGTTTATTCAAACGAAAGCTTTCGCTCACAGACTATGCTGTGCTTTTTTCAGGCGCTGCACTGTAAGAAAGAGCAATGCGTCATGAGCTATGACATTTTGCCCATCTCTACTCATGGTTCATGAGGCATAGCTCTTTCTTACAGTGCAGCGCCTGAAAAAAGCACAGCATAGTCTGTGAACGAAAGCTTTCGTTTGAATAAACTTAATGATATGCGAAGCGAACAGTGAACTGAGAGTACGGCGCAATACTGTAAAATACTCTAAAAAAGAGCGATCAGTGGTGTGTCATGAGGCATTTTGCCCATCTCTACTGACTGTGTAAAAATATCGCACTAACAATAAAGACTCAGTTTTTCCATCTTTCCTGTAAGATTCTGTTTTTACTAATCTGAAAACCACTCAAACATTCAGCACACACTCCCCTCCCCCCAATTAAATACCTGCTTTGTAAGCACTCCTTTTGATCCTGGGAGCTCTTGCGCTCTTTCAAAGAATGCATTCAAAAAACCCAGAATCATCACCATAGTGCAATCTTTTCTTGTCCAAACAGATCGTCCTGGTTGTTGGAAATAGAGGGTTGTCCAGATCATGTTGCTAGTCCTGGCCGCTAACAACTCAGATATTACTCCATTACGATGCACGCACTCGTGCTCGCTGTTATTCTGGTCTTCCAGTCCCACTTCTGCCTATCAATCTTTACCCACTTGTTTCCAGGAGCTGCCGGACCGTCATTATTAGCCATACTTTCATCTTGTGAGCCTCCTCGCTCATATCCTCAATTTCCAGTTTAAACATTTTTTATTTGCCGCGTTCCAAACTCTATTTTCGTTTTCATTTTCAAGAACTACATCGACTGTACTTATATCGCTTCTACTGCACTGTCTTAAGACTTTGTTCCAAGAGGTAAGGCTAATCACGGAAATCAATTAGGTGGCCGCAAAAGCGTCGACCGTTAATACAATCCGAGGCTTCTTCTTCATGTCTACGATTCTACTCGGTTAACAACGAATTTCCACCTTGTAAGCGACCTCATCGTTATTCAACCTGGAGTATTTTTGATTTTGGCAATTAAAAGTAGACTACAAACTAAAATGAAACGCAGCATCTTTTCAGGTATTTGCCTTTCTAACTATTCATGAATAGCATTGTAATTTGTGATTTGCGATTTGTGCATCAAGTAGGCCCACGTTGGGCGCCAACTTTTACCTTTCCTTTTTGAGAAGGATGTCTCGTCGAGACCTTTTTGGGTCCCATAATAGCCCATCTAAGACGAAGCATGTTGTCAGTTACAGTAGTAGTTTAGTGTATGGTGGCCTTTTGAGGTTTTGTATATGCTGGAATCTTGAATTGTTTCAAGACCAACAGGAGATCGACGAGAAGCTCCCGCGCGCGGGTAGTATACTGGTCAGCTCCAACGTTTGAGTAGAAGGTAGTTAGGAATTTTTTGACTGTCCTGAAGCTTATAAATGACAACTGAATCTCCATATTAATAACAAACGTCAATGAAACAACACAGGACGGAAGCTACAGTAACATACGAGTAGTAGGTACATTTTAGTGTCCAATCAAGTAAGCAGTGGATTTTTTTTGTATTTTTTTCTCACCTTCTTTTAAACTTGTTATAATTATATCCGCAATTATCTTCACATGCATGCTTATTAGCATGTCCAGACAATTGAGAAGCATTTAAAATTGAAATCAGAAATAATATTTATTATACTGGTAGTCATATCCATTTTTGAGGGAGTTGTACTAGGAGCTACAAACCTAAAGAGTGCCGCGAGCTTTTTTTGCTTGCCGATTATCATCGATCCATATTTTTATGGATGAAATTACTTCTAGTATGGCTCTTCCACCTTTCACTTGATTTCCGTATTTTTAACATATATTTCTCACAAAGGCTGTTACTTTGTGATCACGGTTCCCTTCTTGTTCATAAATTAGCATAGACAACGTATATCGGCTCTAACGCTAAAACAATTTCATTCGATTGTGCTTTGGGAGGCTTATTCTGCTAAACAAAATTTAATCTTCGTCGTGCCACACTAACTTTTTTAGTGTTTTTTCTATGTATTAGGTGTTGTGAATAAAAATACGCAGTTATTTTTTTTATTACGTATGAATTTTATTTGGTTAATAAAAATTAATTATAAAGAAAATAAATATTTCTCCAGAAACATGTGAATAATGTGGTTTGTAGGTTAAAAGTCTATGATTTTCTGGAATTTTTGGCTTTCGGTTGGTATCTTTTGATCGTCCAGCAGTAATCAGCCAATATCCTTGGACTCTATTTAGCCTGATAACGCTTCTCCATCTTTGAAATGTCCTGGCCGAACCTTTCCAAATCACTTACTCCTCAATTTCTCAGGGGAAAAAAGAAATTGAATTTTAAGCGACATTTTGCAACCGAAAGCTTCATATGTTAGTAGAAGCTCGTAAGTCAAGTCTCTATGGCACTTACTCTTATGGTTACCAAAACCATTGGCAGCCACGTTCTTAAAGCAATGCCAAGCGGATTTTTCTAAAACGTTCAAATTTTCTTCAAATTTCGGATCTTTTATGAATTCCTTGATTTGAGGTCCTACGAAAATGCCATCTTTGATTGAAGGGTTGTGAATTGTCAACCTTAAACGATATAGATCGACTGGTATAGGTAAATTGTCATCATGATGAACAGGTCTTATTGCTGAACATAAATTAGGGTATTGAACTGTGTGATTTTTCTCTGGGTTTATGCCTTTTATTGGAGTCTTATTGAGTTGTATTGGAGTCTTATGGAGTTTTATTGGAGTCTCTAGACCCAGTCCATATCATGGCAATAGCAAACGGCATAAATCGTATTCCTTTCTTCCAATCAGTTAAATTTTTTACACATGCTATGCAACAAATATATGGGGCCCAAGATCTGTCTTGATGACCCACTCTAAAACTAAAATACTCGCGGTAGCACTTCAAAATTAGGTCAGAAAAATTTTGCAACTTGGTTGCGCGATGTAATATATACGGCAATACTACACTGGAATAACCGGTTCTCGTCCGATCACCGAAGTTAAACAGTGTTGGGCCGGTTAGTGCTTAGATGGGTAACGACTTGGGAACACCGTGTGTCGTTGGGACGTAAAACTTTGTGCTATCCCTTATACCAACAAACCAGTTGTCTGGGAAGCACTATGAAAAAAAACTCTAGCGCACCTGAACCGCTAGAAAACTAATTTTCGAAGAAATTGTCTTTGAGTGACAAAAAAACTCAACTATAACACAAATGATGAAAATGTTCAGTGCTGGCAATATTTTTCCAATGAAGCAGCAAAAAGTTTACCATAAAAAGCTCATACATAAATCAACTTATCCTTTGAATTTCGTTCTCATCGGAGGATTTCATTGAAAGTTTCAGCTGTTAAACGTTGTTTGAGGCTGCCATCCGAAAAATGTTCAAAACTCGGGAAATTTAAAAATTGGTTTCTTATTTTTATCGCAAATGCTTTGCATATGCGTACGTTATTTGAAGCATCTGTTGGTGCAATATTTACGAAAATGGTTAATGCTGGTTAGCCTGTGTCAGCAGCAAAACAATAAATATACCAAATCTGCTTCACGTTAAGTTAAACCCAACCAGTGAATTTCGTTTCGATTGAATCACTGCGCTGGAAGGTATACGGGTGAAAAGAATTTTAGGGTTACCACCCTTAAAACTTTTCAAATTTTTAAAACGTTAATATTTGTTCTTAATTTTCATTGCTGCATCATTCTCAATTGCAAATCTAATGACATAATCGCTCAGTAAAGAAATTCCACAAAATTACAAAAATGGTCATAGCTGGCAGCCCTTTCACGATTTTTGTACGAAATTCCTACGACATTTATTTCACATTAAGGTCCATTTACTGCATGAACTTCGTTTTGATTTCTGCACTGGACCGGAAGTTATAGGGAAAAAAGCTTTATTTTGCTGAGCAAACTTGCAAGATTTATAAGACTAAAATCACCACAGCTGACAGCCCTATACTAATTTTTCAACCAAATTTTCACCAAATGTTACATAGAGTAACATCCAAGTACTGTGTAAATTTTGTTAAAATCTGATGGCTGAATCGGAAGTTATAGGCCAAAAAGATGGTTTTTTCTCAGTGATTTTTCAAGATGGTACCACTGCCACAGGGTTGCCCGTATTTCAAAATCACTTCTATCAGACCTGGTCCTAGTTGATACCAACATGTCCTGCAAATTTTATTATGATTGGATTATCCGGTCGTCAGTTCTCGTGAACAGATCTTTCGAGTGCTGAAAATAGAGGTAATTTGGTGATGGGTTGCCGTTATTATGCAAATCGGAATTTTGAAAATTTTATCTTGAGATGAAGGAAAAATTATAAAATTTATCAAAGATTTGAAATTTTTGTCAAAAATCAAAAATTTTTCAGGAAGGTCAATGATTTGAAGGATTTTTTTTTCAGCAGCCTGCCACAGCTACAGGGTTACCCGCTTTATGCTGAAAATCAATATGTGCCAAATTTTAGTCAACATCAATACGCTCTGTAATTCTCACGATGATCCATTGTTTTTCTTACAAGTAATGACAAATCAAAATTTGAAAAAAATTCCTTGCCTACTTTTAGGCACCCTGCACCCACACACGGCTCAAAATTTCCAATTTTTTTATCAAAGACAAGCTGAGAACATAATTAATTTTCATTCCCATAATTTTCTTAAACAAAAATTTACACTGCTTGGAAATATAGAAGTTCCTCAAAATTCACTAAAACGCTCGCCGCCGCCAAAAGGTTTAGGATATCTGAATTTTAGTGAATTAAGTCATGGACCTACCTACTGTATACATCTACGTTCTCCGAAAATTTCAACTCAATCGGATCAGCCACTCCAGAGATTATCTCCCTTAATCATTTTGCTGATATATGTATATATGTATATATATATATATATATATATATATATATATATATATATATATATATATATATATATATATATATATATATAGATATGTAAAGAAATATGAATTTTCGGCGAAACGAGTTTAATACTATTGTTCTTCGAACATTAGTAAAAAGCTCAAGCACAGAAGTTAGTTAACACAAAAAAATAAACAAAAATTTAATTAATAGCGAAAACAAATATATAGCAAACTTTTTTTACGGCCGTCCATAAGCGTTTATCGCTAATATGCCGAAAATTAACTAGATCTCATCACAAGAAAACAGAGGGTGATTGAAAAAATACGTGCGTTTTCGTAATGAGGGTAAGTAGTCAAATACACGATCACCCATCAGAGCTCGTGTGGCATGACCACTGTTGATAAGTGTAAGCGTTGGTGCCGATGTACGTTGTCTATGCTAATTTATAGACACGAAGAGAACCGTGATCACAAATTAATAGCCTTTATGAGTAAATGATATCGTTTGATATAAGTCAAGAATGTTAAAATTTATCAAAACTAACGTAAATAAAAATTAATGATCTGTCACTGCAAGTGGTTACAGCAGTCAGGTATGCACTATAAGTTGATGCCTGATGAGAATCAGTGCATACTTTCGAAACCACTTAGTTAAAACACAAATCAATTTTAATCATCCCACAAAAACAATTCCATTTCCTATATTTCTCACCTATTTGAACTCAAACTTCCTATTTCGATGCATAAAGCAGACATGCATTTAGCAATTTAAACGGGAGTTCAACCAATAATTCTAATTCGATAATATTTAAAGATAATAATATTTACACCTTTTTTTCTTGATTCTTAAGCTGTAACTTGAGGCCTTAGTTTCAATTCATCTAAGAATCTCTTGATGAAATTCAAAAAGAACCTATTGTTTAATTTTTCGGAGCTGATGTAATAAACAAAAGCATTTATCTAGCAACATGAACTAGCCACAGCATTAACAATTGCTTCAAATCGTGCAACGTATTCCCAGAACGATGATTGAAGAAGCTTGAAGCAGAAACACTTTAACACATTCACTCTCCTCTGAATTCTTTCAATTGGCTTCTCCTCATCGTAAGCTTGTGCGATCACACGGATTGTTAAGCCTGCCAATATATTTCAATAAAAATACAAAGCTCTAAATTTAATGCAATTCGCCCTGGAGCCCAGACATATCAAGAATAATCCCGATTCAGCGAGATATTAGCATAGAATCACGTTTTGGCGGTAAAACCTTACCTCCATAGGTCTCTATAGGATGTACCTGTTGATTGAGTATAAGCAAACGATCGCCATGGTTGTGCTTCACAGCACTATACTCCCTGACAACGTTGAACGAGGTGATAGAATCCAAAAACGACCAAGCATGCCATTTACATTCATCACATGCCACTTTAAGGGCCAAACAGACACGGGTTTAGTGTGTCGTACATGGATCCTAGTCCGCCTTTTAATTCCTTTATCTCACAAGACATGTGTTAACTGGCCGAAAAGATGTTCGATTTGGCGCGGCGCGATACGACCGACGGACGGCCAAACCATTTCATTCATGGACCTACGGGACCCTAAATTCCGATTCGAAAAGGTCTTTTGTGAATTGGACAACAAAAGAAGGCCATCGACAGCAACACCACCAGCATCAATTCAATGTCTGCATAGCTTGGGCGAGTCCAATTTTTCCATCTTTTGTAGCGGAATCGATTGACTGGATAAAGAGGCATCTAATATGAGCCCGAAGGAGACGATTTGGATCTGAAAGGCACCGGAAACGGGGCAAATTCCAAGGTGAATTAGATCAAATAGCGATAGCGCCAGCGAGCGCCTCAATGATACCTTTAACGCAATCGGTTGGATCGTGTCTCGTTAACGAGTTGGCCCTCCGGGACAATCGCAATGAATCGAGTTCAATCGAAAGTGTGTCCCAGAATTTATAATTTTTCGTGAATAGGGCTACTCGATGTTGATAGGCCTAGTGCAGATTGCTCGCAATTAGTGTTTTAGAATCAAGTTGCAGACATCAGGAACTAGCATATTGTTTCCAATGGGTTAAACTCTTAAATGGACTTGTCAAATATTCCTCGTTCATTCATTCAATTTTTCGTACAAGTTCAATGGAGCACAGCCAAAACTGAGCTACGTCACAAATTTGGCACCGCTTTCGTAAGAGCGAAATTCTGTCGGTGATGTAATATAATTCACTAGTTTAGCGAACACCCGCATTCAATGCCCCACGCACAATATCGTCTATATATTTTACTACTTACAAAAGGTACTGAGCAAAATATTGAGCAACGGCTGCCAAGCGAATAAATTAGTAGACACAAATCTCTATTTGACTATTTTTCATTCCATTATTAAATTCTAAGGTACAAAATTCATCCAGTCTCATAATCAGACATCTCCACTGTTCGATTGTGTCTCTGATGACGATTCAAACAAAAGGGCATTTGTGTATTGCCTGCTCTGAAAATCCTCTTCTCAATGGACAGACGCATCACCTGATTACAATCGCCGCTTAATTAATGAAGCAGCGCGAACAGGTAGGCTATCAGATATCTACCGTGAAATGCGCCGCGACGGCCGTGTGAACGCGCTTACGCATCACATCGAGATGAACGTGAAGAAAGAAATGCTCCTCTAAACGGTGTAGAGACGAGACAGCGGAAGACTTGGTTTGCATGCGCGTGTCCCAGATACGGATATCTGTGAGATGCGCGGTGAACATGTGCAAACAAGTCTAGCCATGTGCGGTTTCAAGTTTTTTCCTTGCGACTTATGGAAATAATGAATCATAGGCTTTAAAATTAGCGAATAAAAGTGTCTCTCTGGTGTCGAGCTGGAGTTGTTTGGCGGTCTCATGATGTGAATTTTGTGATTTATTTGTGCTTTGAAGTACTTTGCACTTTGATTTCATGCTTGCTTTAAAACATCTATAGATGATCGGTTCCATCAATTGAATCAATTTAACACATTCACTGCCAGGTAAATTTAGCCTGAGTGCTAAATTTTTTCATTTTAAAGTTAAAATTGAATTTCGTCAAATTTTATACCATTCCAGACAAAACTGGTCCTAAAATTACATTTACAGTTATTCGAGAAAATAAACAGTCTCATAGTCGTGATTAAAATTTGTGTGTTTTAATTGATGGAACATAATTCAATTGATTATACAATAAGTTGTACCAATAGCACAATCTGTGAGATATCTTCTATTCGGTAGAAAGTGGGCAAAGTTTTAGAGAAACACTTGACCCCCCGGGGATTTTCGCCCGTGATAGTTAAGGGGAGATATACACCTAGGAGCCGGATAAAACGGTCATTTTTGTGCATTTTTTTAAGGAAAACTATTTGAAACATCGGATTGGGAGTTAAATTATCTAAAAGTATACACATTCAAAAGTATGCTTAATTTTTTTTATTTAAAAATATAAAAAATATACAAGGATATTGTATGATCCTTGGAGCGCTGTAAAAAAAACAGCGTTAACGGTACCCACTGGCATTTGTTCAAAAATTATCTGAAGAAAAAAATGGAAAAAAATTATTAAATTAGATACTATAATCTAGTTCGTGTCATAGCCGATTTTGAAAATATCGATTAATGACAAAATGGCGGACGTTTGAACATGAATAGTGATTTTTTGACCAAAAATTAGATATTATTTTGGCTATAAAACAAAAACTAAGTAACGAAAAAGAAAAATCCTATGACAAGTACTAGATAATGTTATATAAAATAATCACAAAAAGAATTAAGGTAATCAGTTAATTGGTTTCCGAGAAATTTTTTGTACCGATTTGAACAACGTGTTTTTAAGAAAAACGCGTTTGAAAATTTAGGACTGAATAAATCATTAAATTTGTCAACTAACATGGAATCATCGATACCAGGCCCATAGTGTAAGTCTTTTACTGTTTACGGAATATTCATGGCTTCTAAATTGTCTTGCCGACGCCGTATTCAACCTTCTTTCGTCTGTTCTGGCGCTTGCAGTTCGGCTTTCGCTATGCAAGTTTCGTCTTCTTGCGCTGCGTACAAGTGCGCTCCCGATCCGAACGATATTCTTAACACATTCATGACTTCCAGCGATGAGGTGAAACCATTGTTGAATGTACATGTTGCAAGATATACTGCAATGCTAACGATTTTGGCCCCGCTGTACATCGTTTTTGGGGCTATTGTCCAAATAAGTTGGTTGCAGTTTTGGGTATATCGACCAACACAGCGTTCCAACACTTTTTCATTGCTGAGGTCTTCGTTTACTGGTTTGATGACATCTAACACCATTTTTGGCAATGTTCAATAATTGTGACGAACATTTTCCAGTTCTCCTTTAGCCTTTGCTCGTTGCAACTGGCACCACGATTCGGGGCCTTCGGGACAGAAATGTTGTTGAGGCTTGCTGTCTGTTGAGCCATAATGGTAAAATGTTGCCCGTATCACTTTTTTCATTTCATCCTTGGAGGCACAGTTTCTGCAAATAGCTAAGCCATAGTAAATCTTCAGTATATCTATAAACTTTGCCCTCAATTTGTTTTTGCTGCTGATTCCAGGACTTTTTTCTTTCATTCGCGAAGAAGGGTTCACAATCGCTTTTGAACGTGACCCACTCATTCTTTTTTTGTAATTTCAATCTCGTTACCATACGGTTTCGCATTCACTAATCCCGTGTTCGTCTTAGAGTCACCATCCCCGGCATAATTAGTGTACATAACTCTATACTTTTCGGCAGATTGTGAAAACAATTCTTTCATGGCGTCTACTTCCATTTTACCTGCCGATCCATCATGATTGGCCTGGCAATTTCCATCGTGATTCGATTTCCATCCCTCACATTGCTCAGTATTTTCGAGTTTATTCCAATAGTTACATTTAGCACAATAAGAAGATTTTACAAGAATATCAAAAACTTTTCCTGTAAACTGTCCAATGAGAACCCCAACTCCCTACAATGAGGTAAAACCACGTTTTCGCCCCGTACTATCTCCAAAAACGGTTAGTTTGGTTATCCCAGCACTCGAATTTTGCTTTTATTTCCCGTTGTACTTCTTTTACAGCTTGTTTTAACACCAATTGGACAATACTTGAAGCAGCCTAATGAATGTTATTAACTATTGTATCATACTTCGTAAAACACGTTTGATTATATCGGCTGTAACTAACTTATTTATAGAAATATTAACTTGGTGTTTTCACCAGATATTTTTGAGACCTGTATCTTCACGAAAATGCAATAAAAAATAAATCGATTTTGCCGACCATTCTAGGTGGATATCTCTCCTTAAGTAAAAACGTCGTCTTTTCATACAGCAGATCATATATGATTCAATATTGCCCTCTGACAGGAACAAGTTAATTCTTTCAACTAAACTATCCTTTATTTAAGGAGAGCTTACACATTAGCATATGCGACCAAGTCTTTTTTTTTTAGAGGGCATGAGTGAATGAAGTTGAAGATGGCCGTTTCCTATTTTTTAGAAAGTAGAAGTGAAGTAGAAGTACAAATCAACATACCGGCCCTCTAAAAAACCAGCTTGGACACATGGGCGCATGAGCTCATGTGTATACTCCCCTTTAATTCGCTTTGTATGAATACTTGCAATTTTTGAGCATATTGAACAATTTTAGGGAAGGTAGAAACAAGGAGCAAGAATCATATTTCGATTCTACTTGAGAAGAAATGCGCATTTCCGAATGGAGTTTTTTTTCTGAAAAGCATTATTTTATGATGCTTTCAATTCAACAATATATTTAATATGTTGAAAATAAATTTAAGCCCCAGCAAAAAATACAAACAGCATTGTAAGGTAACTTAAATTAATTATATTTAACTAGGTTAAGCTAGATTTTCTGGCTTCACATTAACTTTCTGGTTCGCAGCGATGCTAGGTAAGAAGACCTAGAGTTTATAAACTTAGTCTATGGGGCTATGTTATACAAGACCTCTTTGCAAATTTTAAAGTAATCTTCAACTTCTGTCCCATCGCGTGTATGAAACCCACCAGGCAAGTCTTACCGAAGTTGCTTCGTCAGCTTATCTCGAGTGCTGACACTTGAGGCTTCTGGCAATTCTTCCAGGTCTCACTTGTTTCGAGTCATAGTTTCATGGCGTGTTTTGCTACAAGGCAATGTGCCAAAATGAAAGTCATTTGTACATCTCAACCAGCATCATGTTAGAATAGGAATCGAATGTTTGACGAGCCAACTATGAGTAAACTCCCTATGTTTGGCTAACGTATCAACTTTCCCATTCTCATCAATACCCCATGGCGGGGAACCCAGCAGATTCTTACTCGTCTGTTACTCTCGTCTGTATTCAGTCCTTAAAGAAGCTAGCTTAAAAATTTAAATACAGTCTAGTATACACTTAGATTAAAAATATCAGCCCCACAGCTTGACTGTTTGTGTGATGTTGATGTCAGCAACTGTACTATCACTGGTGTGTATCTGTTCCATAAAACTCATTTAGAATATATTCCAGAGATAAGGAAGTATGAGTGATTCCTAAGCAACGGCTGCAGAGTACACTGCAGCATCTACACTTGCAGGTGTTTTAGATCCGCCGGTACACTGAAAAAAATCCACATAGCGCCCAGAGCCATGTAACATAGCGCATTATTTATGGTCCCATACGCCATGTACATAGTACTCTGAGCCATGCAATATGGCTCCCAGCGCCATAATCTCAGAATCTACATAGCGCGTGGTCCCATGTTACATGGCGCAGCATTTATGGTGCCACACGCTATGCACATAGTGCCCTGAGCCATGCAGTATAGCTCCCAGCGCCATAATTACATGGCGCAGAAATTATGGCCCCACACGCCATATTACATAGTGCCATGAGCCATGTAATATGGCTCATGGCACTCCCATTATAACTCCCAGCCATACTGTGTGAGGGGATCTATAAATGTCAGCAAGTGATACTTGAGTATCGTCGATAGATCGACAACATTCTCAATCGGCTAAGGGCGCATATTATTGAATGGCTCCTTCGGTGACTCTAAATGCAGCCAGCTCCTGTTTGTTGCAAGCAATTGACTTCTCCGTGTGCACATTTATGGTAAGTAGCACTGTTTTTACTGATTTGCTTCTTCAATGTACTATAGTCTTCCACGCCATGTACTATAGTCATCCACGCCATGTACTATAGTCCTTCACGCCATGTACTATAGTCCTTCACGCCATGTACTATAGTCCTTCACGCCATGTACTATAGTCCTCCACGCCATGTACTATAGTCCTCCACGCCATGTAATATAGTCCTCTACGCCATACAGTATAGTCCTCCACGCCATACAGTATAGTCCTCCACGCCATGTGTTATAGCTCTCCACGCCATGCACTATAGTTCTCCACGCCATGTAATATAGTCCGCCACGCCATGTACATGGCGTGGAAGACTATAGTATATGGCGTGTAGGCCTATGTACTTTTCGCCATGTATTATGGCGTGTGGCGCTATATTTTATCACAATCCCTAAATCGACTATGTGCATGGCGCCAGAAGTCTATAAATTATGGCGTCTGGCGCCATGTGTTTTCTCAGTGTATAGATGCTCAGAACTATTGCGCCTTTTAGTCAGTTTCAGTCCTGCTCATATCCTGCATTCGCCTGATATCTGCGGTGGAAGCATAGAGCTGGAACCCAAAACTGCTTTGGGCATATAAATGGGTCACAATGTTCTGGTTTCTACATCTTTAAAAGCGGTGTTTTTAACAAAGAGGTCAAGCGGAGAAATTTTTCAGCGCAGACAAACGAGTCGTGATTAGGGTACCTCTAAGATAGAGTACCACCGATCAATGGCTTTTTCCATTGGCACCGATCAAACCAGACAGTCGTAAGCAAAAATTGGCTTCGCTTTCTCCGCGTAGATACAGTGAACTAGAGCATCGATTAGGTTCAATATCATGCCTAAGCATATTTTTGCTTGCGTACTTTTGCTTTACTCTTTCCGCTCTTCAGGTGAGCTGAATGTATATGATAAGTTCCATCTTGATACGTATTCTTGCATCGCCACGGCTAATTGATTCTATTTCTGCAATCTTGCAATACCTGGAAGAGTCACTTCATAGATATCATCGGCACTAAAAACGGAATTTGGTCCTGACCCTCTTCAACAAGTTTTTCCACCGGTCCCGATCGCGAACTGATGTCATCCAATACATACGGCCCGCATATACTCTGTGTTTTCTTGGCTTCCAGCTCAAGCAAGGCCTCCTCTGCTGTCGTCTACCATAAAATTCAAGCAACTTACTCTTCGTTCGTATCTCATATCAGCCTACCGAGCTTTATCTATGTGATAATATATGCTTCTAGATAGATAGCGTACAGCGCATGGTTGTAGCATCTCCGAAAGTGTCCTGCTTTACATACGGAGCCAATGATTCTTCGCAAAACTTTCCTCCCGAACGCGAACAAGACGTCAGTTCTTTGCTGAGTACCCAAGTTTCGGATCTATACGTGATTATACGAAGATCAAAGTTTTGTACAACAGTAGCTTCAAGGGACATGTGTGATTTCGGGAGTTGAAGAGTTTTGACGTAGACTTTGTTGAATTCAAGCTGCTGCCCGCTCATATCTTCGTCCACATTGTTTTCGGTCGCTACAGTGGACTCAAGGTGGTCGAAAGATTGCACAACTTTCAATTGATGATCCATTTCACTTATGTTTTGACCAACTCTAGGTGTTCTTCTTACCGATGATGTGGAGCCTCAAACTAGGTGCCGCTCACTTGATCAGGTTGAAGGATTCTTGTATAGCTGGTTCAGATCTTCCAAGGATGTCAGTGCCATTATATATTCCATTATCTAGCTCGTCTTAGGGACCATAACAGACATTGACGTGCCAGAGTCTCGGATTGCTTTCTTCAATGCTAGGCTGAATAGGAGGTAGGCCAGAACATTCCGTAGTCCGGCCTATGGAACGATCTGGATGGCAGTCCGGCTATATTTACCTTAGCTTGTCAGTTTATTTGAAATGCAAAATTCTCTCAAGGCTTTAGATAGTTCTACTTTGGCTATGCTGACACACGCAGCCTTAAAGCCTATAAATAGATAGTACAAAAGAATATTCAATTCCAGACATTTTTCCTCCGCCTGTTGAAGAGTGAAAAACTGATCAATTGTTGATTTTCCTGCGATGGAGACACGTTTATATTGTCCGATGATGGCTTTAGTATTAGAGGAGAAAAGATTAGAGTATCTTATAAGAAGTACCCAAACTTCCTATAACCCGATTGTTACTGTACATTGTGACATGTCCTTTCTTATAAATGGGACATATTATGCTCCACCAGTCCACAGGCATATCATAATGCTGCCATACTTGCACTATAATATCATACAATGCTTGCTTTAACAAGGGCCGTCCCTCAGGCCAGGAGTATCTCCCAGGCTGCATTCTTCTGGGTGTGAAATCTCTTCTCTTTTCTTCTGATCTCTTTATGTTCAAACTTGCTTGCCCGCGTTCTATGAAATCGCTGCATTGATCGGTAAATACATTTTTTCTTGTGAATCGTTAGTTTGCATTCATTATCAAACCAGTCGCTTCGATCTCTGCAATTGCTACCTAAGTTGCTTTCAGCAGTATTGATGACGGTATACTTAAGACGTGTCCACCTCTTGCTGACGCTCAGCATTCTGTCCTCAGGACTAAGTTTCCACCCAGCGAACTTTTCCGGGGTGAGTACTAAAGTAAGATAAAAGGTGTTGCTGGTACTCTCATTGGTCTCAATTTTGAAACCACCATTTTATTATTGAAATGACATTAAAAATCGCACTGGATTTACAATAGTATGGAAATAGTGCGAACCGTTGAAAAAAGGAATTTGGTTTTCATGTACCGCGATGCAAGATGATAGATAACCTTTACACACTCAAATACATTTTCGACGACGCACTCTCCAAACAATACCGTGAACTGTGAACTCTATCGATTGTGTGAAAACATTTTTCCAAAAAGAATTGACATAGATTTTCGTCGTGATGTTGTCATGGTTTTATGTGTGTAGCACAAATGGTTTCTTTTTTTTTTACCAAGTATTACCAAATTCTTTCACTGTGTTCACTGTTATATGAGGCTGTATCTCTGATATAAGTCAGAGGAAGCATGTCAGAATACTGTTTTGACAAGCAACCTGCAATGAATATGCTGAAAAGGTTGAAAGTCAAGAGTATTTAGTTCAATTTTTTTAGTGTTACGTATATTTTACTATGAAATTTTCGAACTGTTGTACATATTTTGTACTGGAACTGGAATTTAAATATATCAAGTATTTCTATGCTTAGCGAATTCCTTCCTATAGATTAACGTTAGATCAAAAATTTTGTTAAGAGTCTTTGTTACGTCCTTATTCATCCAACGCAACAATAATATTCTCGGATTAACTTTATTAGTTATTAAAGAAAGGAAAACATGAAAACAATAACTGAATAATATTTTCCTCAATGTAAATACTTTCGTGAGGCTGCGACGGTTAGAAAATTTGTTTTTTCCAACACTCTCGTAGGAATATATTTATTTGGCTAGCTCATTGCTATGCTTTTGAATTATTTGTATCCGCGGTGAGCATTGATTTACTTGGACTCACACATAATCAACCCCTTCATTTAAAGATCATTTTCCATGGTTGCTCATACGTACCTGAACAATTATATGTGTTTATTTCGGTGATTTACCAAAACAAAATAAATTAAATTTCGTAGGTAAAAATTAACTGGAGAAGTGAAGTATTTCCGTTGACCATGACTCAAAGCACGAATATTCCCAAAATTAATCACATTCACAGCACTTCAAACATTTTCAAACATTTTTAGCCGGTCAGGGTCACCCGGCATCATTTGAGATGGAATCAAGACGCAGCCTACCTTATTTTGCGCTGCAGACGCCAAAGAATCTCAATGGGCGGTTCGAGATAAACGAAACTCAAGTCTCATAAGTCATCCCATTTATAACTTTCGGCGGATTAGCAACTAGTTTTTGCGCTAGGTACCGCAACCGCTCCTTCCCAGAAGCAACACACGTCGACCCAATTGCTTTCATTGAAGAATGCTACATCGTATGTGCCTACTGTCGCGGAAATTCCATTCATGCCGACTTTTTTCCCACCGACATTACGGAGCGCTCTAGCAAGTGATTTCTATATTTTTGTCAGGACCGATGAGAAACCCGCCCGGCTTTTATGAGTGTGTATGATGAGTGAAAATGTGTCACATCACCTTTCAGTTGCTAAATAAAAAACAGCATCGTGTTAAGATAAACTGCCACATACATAAATTTGTACATACATAGATGCGCTAACATCTCATATGCGATGGAGGACAATTTAAGGAGGCAGAAATAGATAAATTTCGATCTTTCTGAAAGAAGAACCCCCATGGTCAGAGCTGCCTTTTATTTGCCGTGTGAAAAGATGAACTGGTAAGCCGCCGCATTGGTTCCAGACGATACAAGTCCAAAATGTTCTTTTTGACGGACACAAAAGAATTCTAGATTACTTCCAAACGAAACAAATGAGGCAGCGAAAAATTTAGGCGATTAACCAAATATTCCTGCCCACGAAACGATAAATTGATCTGCTGCCTGTGCCAGATCGTTTTCGCATAATCCTTTGACTTTGTATTATTTGCATCGAATCGAATGAAGATCAGTAGATCGCTCGAGCTTAGTACTACCTGTAAATTGCATTGAAACTGTCGTGACTTTTACAAATCAACAGATAGCCTTGTACAATCATTTACAATTTGAATTTTTTTGCTAGTTGATTTTTGGCGTAACAAAAGGATACTGCGGAATAACAGAGATTTGATTTAAAAGAAGTAAGTAATTTATTAAATCTGCGTGGTAACTTCTCCTAGGCACTCTGTCTATATTCATTTTAGATCGCATCCGACCGACATGTATAAACATATATCTTGTCAAAGAGTGTGTGAATAATAGAAGTGGGCTAAATGGTCCGTTCAAGAGATATTCTTTAACGGCGCCAATTGGTCGTCTGATCATCGGCGATCAATTGACCGTTTGTTCACTGCCTTTGTCATTACTTTTCAATGAGACTTGCATCGGGATTGATCCTAAATTCAGGCCCGTGGTCCTAAATTCAGGCCCATGTCGGTCATTGAATAGCCGAAATAGAAATTCCTTCCAACAATGAGAAATATGTGGCCACGACACCATGGTAGCATGCATTGTGCGAGCAATATTTCACTTTAGATTAGAAGTTTTTGTGCTGTGCATTAAATATTAAGAACGAAATTGAGAGGCATTGTTCAGAGGTGCCAGTTACATTGAACGAAATTGGTCTGTACATTTGTAAATGATGAGAAAGAACAGGTAATCCTGAAAGTGAAAAGAATTGTCATCTGGAGACTATAATTGGAGTTTCTTGATTAAATTTAGATTTATTTATTAAACTATGCATTAAACATACTACAAACTATACAAAATAATTGCGCATCTATAATCTGTAATATATAATCTGTTGGTTTAGCTGAATGACTAATAGGGCCAGTTCGTTCGTTCTCGGTCATATCCGTGGTTTGGTTGCCACGGATTTGGCTATATCGATGATTAAGGATTCGTGGTTACATATACGCGTTTGCTCACCTTTATTTCCGCAATGGCTACCAAACCACATAAAATTCCAATTTTCTAGTTTATCTGCCAACTTTTTTATCAAAATAAAATCATTGATTAAGTTTGTTTTGGTTGCTGATTGTGTTAATTATATAATTCACACCTCAAAGTGTCGTTTCATCTGAAAAAGACGACTAATTTTTCAAAATATGAGGAACAAACATCCCTGAGATTGGTTTTGAAGAAGAAAAAATTATAAAAAATTATAAAAAATTATAAAATTATAAATAAAAAACAACTCTAGCGCACCAGAATCGCTTGAAAACTGCTTTTCGAAGATATTGTCCTTGAGTGACCAAAAAATGTGGAAAGACGTAATACGCTTTTTTGTAGTATCATATCAGTCATTTGTTATCCAAAGCAACAAAAATCATTTCTCGGCAGCATCTCCTATACATAAATGATGAAAATGTTCAGTGCTGGCAGCACTTTTCCAACGAAGCAATAATAATCCGAATTTAATTTTCTTTCGAGGATTTCATCGATAGTTTCTGCGATTAAATGATGTTTGAGGCTCCCATACGAACAATTTTCAAATTTCGGAAAATTTAAATATGGGCTCTTTAGTTTTATTGTAAATGCTTTGCATTTAAATATATAATGAAAGTCTCTGTTGGCGCAATCTTAACGAAAATATCTGGTGCTGGCAATCCTGTATTAGCAGCAAAACCAAAAATATACCAAATCTACTTCACGTTAAGTTAAACGCAACCTGTGAATTTCGTTTCGATTGAATAACTGTGCGGGAAGTTATATGGGTGAAATGAATTTTGGGGCCACCAACCACCCGCATTTTTTTTCAAAATTTTGGAACCTCAATATAGGGGAACATAGGGGAGATTATAGGGGAAAAACCTTTATTTCGTTGAGTAAATTTACAATATTTAGGAGACAAAAATTGCCATAGCTGGCAGCCTTATGTTAATTTTTCAACCAATTTTCTATGAGATTTGTCTTGGAGTAAGGTTCATCTACTGCGTAAATTTTGTTAGAATCTGTTGGTTAAATCGATTTTTCAAAATGGCACCACTGCCACAGTGTTGCCCGTATTTCAAAATCATTTCTATCAGACCTGGTCTTAGCTAATATCAATATGTCCTGGAAATTTCATGTTGATCACATTCTCCGGTCGTCAGTTCTCGTGAACATAAATTTTGAGCGCTGAAAATAGAGATAAATTGATCATGGGTTGCCGTTCTTATGTAAAACGGGATTTTAAAAAATTTTATTTGACGTGGTGGACAAAAGTCAAAATTTATCAATAACTTGAATTTATTTTCAAAATTCAAAAATTTTTCAGGAGGGTCGATGATTTGAAGGATTTTTTTCAGAAGCCTGCTGTAGTCCTAGTTCACATCAATACGCTCTGCGAATTTAACGATGATCCATTGTTTTCGTTAGAAGCTATGATAAATCGAAATTTGACAAAAATCCTTGCCTACCTTTAGGCACTCAGCGCTCACACAAACTCTAAATTTTCATTTTTATATCATAAGCAAATATAAAACATAATAAGTTTTCATTTCCAATATTTACTTTTAGCAAAAATGTACACTGCATAGAAATATAAGGGTACCTGAAAATTCACTAAAATGCCGGCCGCCGCCAAAAAATTAAAAAAATCTTAATTTTAACAAATCATTGACCTAACTGTTATATACATCTACAGTGGCTCACAGCTTATTTGATACAGTGACTATTTAAAAATGCAAATCACTGTAACTTTGAAATAAAGAACCCTATCCAAAAAATTTAAACGTATTTGACTAGATGCATGTTCAACAAATACAATGCAAACAAAAAATTTTCCAGCAATATTCCTCGGCGTCCGGTAAAAGAGAAATACCACTGGCGCAGAAAAATTGCAGCTCACAGCTTATTTGATACAGACACTTCACTGCGAATAAAGTTCTATTTGTCGCGTCGTTAATCTGTCTTGTTTTTGTTTCTTCAATTTTTGATTGTGTAGACATTGGTTTAGGTAATTTTTAGCAAGATCTTGTAAGCTGAAGTGCCAAAATGAGCCAAAATTGTAAAATGGGTCATCGCACCACAATTGCACAGCGTGAATTGGTATTAAACCACTTTACAAAGGACAAAGTGTTCGAAAAATTGCTGAAAGTGTTAATTTGAGTGTCTCTACAGTGCAGCACATAATTGAGTGCTTCGTACATCAAAATCGGGTAGAAAATAAAAGGAGAAATGCGCCAAACAATATTTTCACCATATCCGACGAACGATACATTGTAAGCACAACAATTATAATTAATAATAATAACACAACAATTTCCGCTCCAAAATTGGTTACTGAGGTTCATCGTGAATTCAGGAAGTCATGTAGTGCTGAAACCGTCCGACGAGTGCTTCGCGACAATGATTTCAACGGGCGAGTAGCTCGTAGGAAGACATTCATTTCTAAAAAAAATACAATAAGCCGATTCGCCTTTGCCAAAGAGCATGTGGGAAAGCCGTCCGCGTTCTGAAATACGGTTATTTTTGCGGACGAGTCCCAGTTTAACATTTTTGGCTCCGACGGAATGTCATATGTCTGGCGCAAGGTAAACACTGAGCTAAACAAGGAGAACCTCAAAGCTACTGTGAAGCAAGGTGGTGGTAATGTGATAGTTTGGGCCTGCATGTCCGCAGCCGGAGTCAGAAATTTAAACTTTATTGAGGAAACAATGGACCAAATAAAGTACCTTGATGTACCCAAAAACAATTTGCTGCAAAGCACTGAAAAACTGGGTGTTAGCAACCAATTTCGGTTGTACCAAGACAACGATCCAAAGCACAAGTCGGGAATTGTGCAGTCCTGGCCAATTTGGGATTGCCCTCATTTGATGTCTCCGCCGGCACAGTCACCAGATATAAACGTCATTGAGAATCTGTGGACTTTGTTGGATAACAACATTAGAAACCACAAGATTTCTAATAAACAAGACCTGAAGAAAGCACTGCTAGAGGAATGGCAAAAAATGACTCCTGACATCACAAAAAAACTCGTTGACTCAATGCTGAATAGACTCCAGGCTCTGCTTAAGGCTAAGGGCTATCATATGAAGTATTGAAATCAACTGGAAACCTCATAATTCACACCAATTTTAATGTTTAATCAAACTGTATCAAATAAGCTGTGACATGAAATTTGTTATTACTTTTAGTTTTTTGTTTTTTAAGATGTAAAACAGCAACTTTGTGACAAATATAAACTTGTTTAATAAACAACAAACATTTTTCTTCAAAATGGTGTTCAAATTTTTTTGATATTGTTATTATGTTTTGAGTTATTGCAACTTAATTTTTTAAAGAAGCACTGTATCAAATAAGCTGTGAGCCACTGTATATTCTCCGAAAGTCTCATTTCAGTCGGATTAGCCACTCCAGAGATTATCTCCCTTAATCATTTTGCTGATATATATGTATATATATATATATATATATATATATATATATATATATATATATATATATATATATATATATATATATATATATGTATATATATATATATATATATATATATATATATATATATATACATATATACTCGTATATATGTTATTATATATTTGTGTATATATAAATAGATATGAATTTTCGGCAAAACGATTTTAATAATAATTTTCTTCGAAAATCGGTAAAAACTGACGCAGTTACAGGGTGGGCCATGCAGTATGGCTCCCAGCGCCATAATTACATGGCGCAGAAATTATGGCCCCACTCGCTATATTACATAGTGCCATGAGCCATGTAATATGGCTCATGGCACGCCATTTATAACTCGCAGCCATACTGTGTGAGGAGGTGTATAAATGTCAGCAAGCTTCTTGAGTATAGGAGAGATTTTATTGTAGTAGATTAGTTGCCTACAATAAGATTGTTTATCTAATAACTGCGAAAATTTCGATAACCAATCGAAAAACTGAGACTGGGTGTCAAATAATTTTTGTAAATGAATTTTAATCGAATAAAACTTCAATTCGAAAATAAACTGCAAATCAATTGTAATCATTCCGCTCGAAAAGCATGTTATTGCACTGAAAAAACACATAGCGCCAGACGCCATAATTGAATTTTGGCGCCATGTGCATAGTCGATTTCGGTCGATTTGTGAAAATATAGCACCACACGCCATAGTACATAGGAGCACACGCTATGCTTATAGCCCTCCACGCTATATACTATAGTCCTCCACGCCATGTATTATAGTCCTCCACGCCATGTACTATATCCCTCCACGCCATCTGCATGGCGTGGAGGACTATGTTACATGGCGTGGAGGACTATAAGCATAGCGCCTGCTTCTATGCACTTTTCGCCATGTATTATGGCGTGTGGCGCTATATTTTATCACAATCCCCAAATCGACCATGTACATGGCGCCAGAAGTCTATAAATTATGGCGTCTGGCGCTATGTGCTTTTTCAGTGTAGGGCTGACAAACCTGGAGGAATTAAGCATCGCGAGTCTTAGAAAATATTTAAGAGGTATATAACAGTCACTCTACATCTTGCGATTGGCCAAGCATGTTAGCCCTTAGGAGCAGGCAAAGTTCAAATCAGGTGAGTAATATGTAGGCCACGAGAGCAGATTTCCATTAAAAGGTGTTCTAATGAAAGTGTGCCGAAGATGTGGAGAAGAGGGTCATGAAGCCACAAATTGCACTAAAGACCAGAATCGACTCTGCAGGGAAGCCGAAGATTTGATAACAAGCACGTAGCAGGTAGCAGCAGGTGACCAGTTTTCAAAAAGGCTTTAAACTCCAGCCGAAAACGAAGGTCATACAACTGAAACTCAGTCATTGTCAAGCAGCTCAGGGTTTGCTTTCACAGTCGGTTTACGAGCTCAAAGCCAACGCCGCCATAAAGTCGCGTCTGGGTGATGGATGCCAGCGATAAATTTACAGTATAGGCGTTTGGAAATCGAGCGCTCTAAGATGAATTGCAACAATCGGGGAATGCATATGTATGGGCTAAAATTGATGGCATCTATGTATACAACTGTTACGCAGTACCGAGTTTGACATTGGTGGAATATGAACAGATGTTGGACAGTATAGCAATGGAGGCCAAAAGGCACAGTCCAAAACTCAAAGCGGGTGACTTCAACACCTGGGCTGAGTAGTGAGAAAGCAAGAAACCCAATACTTGGAGGCGAGTGTTTTTGGAGGCTTTTTTGTGGTTAATTAGTAGACGACATCTGAGTTCCATAGTAGACCTCACTTTCGTGGGAAACATTTTAATCACGGGCTTTCAGTGACTGGCTAGAAAATACTATACCCACAGTGGCCATCTGGTGATAATAGCCACGGCGAACTGCATACGTAGCAATGCACAATGTGTGCGAGTTTGCAGAGTAAAAGCATGGTTGGTTGCTCATCAAAAAGGTTAGACGAAGAAACGTTCTGGGAAATGCTACTATTTGATATGGAACTGGACGGAACTACGTCGATGAAGGTTAGGCAAATTTTCAGCCAGACCCAACAGATGTGTGATGCTTCCATACCACGACGCCAAAATGCCAAAATCAAGGAACTCCGGAAAAAATGTGTCAAAGCTAGGCAAACCATCATCTGCTAAATACGATAGGGAAAGTTTTCGAGTGGGTCATATAAATAGTGAGTAGTAGACTATCGGACGGTCAATTTGGTTTTCGAAAAGAGCAATCAATAAAAATACAATACAAAAACTATGCACGGACAACAAGCACGCGGAAAATAGAAAGACAAGTGCCAATGCACCCATGGCAGAGTAGTTGGGAGGAGGCGCAAAACGAGTGTTGGACGTACAAATTGATCCCCAACGTTGTGCGATGGGCTTCAAGGAGTCACGTAGAAACGAGCTATGATCTAGCTCAATTTTTGATCGGACAGGATGGGTATCGTTACTATCTGTACCGTTTTAGACACGACAGCTGTAAAATGTACCTGAGGATGCCAAACACGTTATGTTCAGTTGTCTGCGCTTTGAACATACAGAAGTAGCCTAGAGACGGTATTAGGCACAAGGCTATCAGCGGAAAAATGAATGCTGGTAAATGTATACTGTAATTCCAAACAGCGTAGTATGGCATTGAAACAGCACTAAAAAATATACACCGTAAACTGCTGGACGCGGAACGGGGCAGGAAGAAGGACGGAGCAATGATGTCTAGAAGGCAGGGCTGATCCACCCCTGCCAAGTAATGCTGAATGTGTATAGTAGCCCCTGGGGAGTGTAGAAGAAGCAGGAGGTGTTTTTGGTCGGTAAAAATCCGGCCAGTTCCGGGCCAGGAACAGTGGAACATATTTTTTAAGATTTCCCCTTTCCAATAGCGAAAAAAATATACTCGGCATATATGATTAAATTTGGCTGAATATCAATAGTATTCAAACTTGTTTAGCTTTGTGGATAGAGAGTTGCCTCTTTAAAACGAGGCTGACGTGTTTAATCCGAATTGAAGAACGATTTATTTGATTTGATTTATAAATCAATGAGTAATATTTCAGTAATGGAAATAGAAATGTTCATAATTTGCCATTGTCAAGACACCGAAATCATCAAATACGGATATCAGGGCTGTAGTGCATGGCTTCAGGGGCTGTAATAAATAACTTTGAGGGCTATTTATAAGCAGTATTGCAGTATGTTGTCAAGTGCTACATTTGGTCACTTTGTTTCGATATCAGCTATTTGTGCAGCATCAAAATTATATAAAATATGGTGTGAGTGTGTGTATGTGGGTTGGTAGAAAGGCACCTGGTGCCTCTAAGTACTCAAGCGAAAAGAGCCATAGTACTTGTATTCCCAGTCTACCACAGTTTCGCAGATTTCTGAACGAAATCCAGGATCAATTATAGGGGAATAGAAACTATTTTCTGTAAACGTACTACATCCCAACCAACGCGCTGATATTTGAGACGCGTAAACGCTGGGCATTCACAGCGGAAATGCTTTGAAAAGTTAGCCTTTTTTAGGCAGGATGGACAGATGCTTTCCTGTGCAACACATATTCGGTACATGTGTCCTCCTCGGTAGTTGTGTCCAGCCAGCGTGACTGTTATGGCTGTGCAAACTTTCCTACACTTGTTGATTGGGAATCTCTCAGTCGTATGTTTGTGCTCTGAAAGGAAGAACTTAGTGTGCCTGGCCGCATCAGAGAACAACCATCTCACTTTGTTCCTACTGCTGAAAAAAGGCATGTGCAGATGCAGTCGGCTACCAAAGGCGAATTGAGATGCACTTTATTGAATCTGGCGAAAAAGTTCAATCGTGCCCTGCACTCTTGGACACCATCAAACGTTTCAACTGCGAAAATTTAGAATACACCTTGAACTAAAAATCCTAAAAATATTCCCCTAAATCCAATTTCTTTCTGCTTCTATAACTTCTTACACAGTCATTGGATCAAAACTAAATTTACAGAGTAGGTTGAACTTGACTTGGAGTAGACTATGCATACTTTAGGCTGTACTTTTGTTTCGCAAAGGGTACGGAGCACGAGCAACTTTTGTTATTTTTGTACAAACAGATGCTCCGTTAAATTCCCACTAATATGTCAAATGAAAATGAGGTACAAATGCTTAAATTTTGCAAGTTTCGGATGCCAATATTTTTGAGGTTATCATCCAAACAGGATGATAACCTCAAAAATATTGCCATCCGTTTAACTACCGATGCAGATTCGCAGGTTGTGTTGTTCTTGACGTAGAGAAGTCTTCATAGGCTTTTAGTTGCAGTGTTAAGAAAGTGTGCCCAGCACTTAGTATTCTCATATAATAAAAACAAGAAACGAGTGTTTTACTCTCCTAAATTTTGAAACTCATGCGAGTGGTAGCACAAGGAACATTCCTAGTCCTACCCTTTGAATTTCGATACAGCCATTGGATTAAAGTAAGTACGCAGCAAATTCCGTCACTCGATTTTGCTATTAATTTCTACACCAAAACACTTTCGTGTAGAGAAGTGTAGAGTATTACAAAGTGACAGTTAAGTGTATTGATGTCTGCCATTTGTATTTTAAATTTTCAGCAAACAGAATAATGGATAGTAATTGCGCGAGTTTGTGGCTTATTTACGCGCCATTTGTAGTGGCTGAGTCGTTAGAAAATAATAAAAGGAAGAAACAATCAATAAGGGTCAGCCCTTATCTTATTGAGAGGAAAACAAAAGGAAGATTTCACAAAGATGCATGATACTCCAAATATACAAATACTTATCAACAAACAAATTGTTTTTTCCAGTTCGATGCTTTTAAGGAACCTTTTTATTTTCCGTCATGAGCCCCGCATTCAGATCAAGATTGGCGGCATGCAATTTGGAAATTGATTGTCATTCATAATGACATTAAGATTTTATCAACTGCACCATAAATTCTATATCTTACTCCTTTATCAATTTTTCTTTTACATGTTTAATATTAAAATCAAGCAAACTTGGTAGTTCATCCATACTGCAATATTACGAAATAGACCAAAGTTTACGCTACAAAGCAACTTATAAAACCAAAATTTCAAAGTTAATTTTACGTTAAATCGCATTTCGCTGAACACAAAGAAGCGTTATTTTTTTACATAAAACAATTATGTAATCAATTTAATAATTGTTTATTTAAAATATATTTTCTTTACACCAATACTACACGCTTTTTATAATCTTACCAAGACACAATTTCAAATCAATGACAGTAAAGCAGGGAAAGTGTTAAATCATTATTTTCATCCACCGTACTGATTTTTTACCGTGACGAAATTCCGTCACTCTTTTCCAATACGTTTTAAATGGGTGACGAAATTCCGTTACAGCTGCGTACTGGCCTTTAAAGTGGCATATGATCTTCAATACTGATCGGCTGTAATAAGGAGCACTTTCAATAGAGGATGCATCTACAAAATTCCGCGGCATTGGCACCTAAAGCAGTATCTCTAGCGGTTCCAATGCGCTACAGTTTTTGAATAGTTCAATTCAAAAGTGCTAAGATAGTAATGAAAGTTTTCTATGAAGAGAAATCCTTATTAACGACACTTGAAAATACCAAACATACTAAAATTTCAGCTTTATACGTAGGTTACATTTTCTAGCAAAAAGACCGTTTCATAAACAACCCATTTTTGTTTTCCGGTAACAGTTTATTTGTTAGAGTCAAATTTGTGTAAGGTCGCGTAGATCACCGAACTGGCTATTTACTACACATGTTCTATGTTTGCAGAGTAAAAATTAGATCGCGTTTGTAAAGTCATTTTTCATGAAAAACTTCATCAATAAAATACCGTAAATATGATTGAAAATCAATAAAACTAAAACTAAAATGGAATTTTTTTTTACTTCTCTGTCTCAAGCCATATCTCGTCATCTTAACACAAGACTTACCATTATTTTGCATTGTTTTTGGCAGTATTATATGGCCCAAAATGTCTACCGATAGGTTAGATAGCTTCGTCCTTCGCTCTACCAAAAGTAATTGGTCTTTTGAATATACTGAAAAGATGAATCGCCTCATTCATTCCCATCAGCAGTAAGGTCTACGAGAGCATGCAAATCACAAATAGGCATTTATTATTGGACTAGAAATATTTTTCTCCTTGATTTATTATCACCTCATCGGCGCAACGGCTTCTAAAATCTCACAACCTCATTCCCATTGTTCAGATGTACGAAAAATAATCCAACTGCAAGAGGACCCTTTTTTCTAGTCAATAGAACACAAATCATCAAAAATACTTACCTTTATGCTTCTCTAAAGTATTTTGGTTGGAAGACAATAGATCAGACTGGCTGTCGCCAAACTCTATCCTGTAGGCCATTTCGAAAATCGAATCGAGCGAAATTATTGTTGTCAGGAGGTCATTGTCGGTAATCTCAAAAGGATACATGCGATTAGTGCAAATGCGTTGTAGGTGGAAAAGTTGTGATTGTCATCGGGTCGCAAATCGGATCTTAGTCTCAAAGGAGCAGCAACGGGAGTGTTAACTATCGAAAACCTGGTGCTCGGTATTGAACAATGTGCTAGTCTGATCGATATGTCGATTGTTTTCGCCACTTTTTTGGCGATGAGGGTAGGTATGTTGCGATTTTTACCGACTGGCGCAAAGGATCTATTATCTCGTTGACATAAGACACTTTCTTGGTCAAGGTGTTTTGTGTGTGCTGCATGTTTCCGAGGTAACAAAGACCAGGAAATGCATTTTTGTGAATGGTGCTGCAGATTAATTGATATGTAGACATGGTTGTGTTGGCTTTACAGTCCGACGTCTTGTTAATGAAGCTATTCATAGAAGAATCGTTTGATCAGTGGCGGCTTGCTCTTCGCATTCGAGCAATATGAGCATTATATTGCGAAATAATTTGATAATGGTGCGAAATTCTCGTCTAGAACATTTTCGTACTCACAACGGCAAACGCTTTGGTTTGAAAAGTGAAAATGAGAAATTTGTATTTAGATAAAACCATCAGAATAAAACAGACTGCTGATCGATCTCACACACATGTTCATGCTTCTGGAATTGAAATCTAAATTGAATTGCGATAAATTAACAAAATCAGTTTTTTCGATCACAGCTCCCCTGTGCCAGTTGCTCATCTCGCCTTCTTTATACTCTGCCTACACTTTTTTTGATAATTGAACGCCAATCAACTAAAACGTTCTGTTCATTTTGGGATTGTTCTCAACGAGATTTATTAATATTCGAAACTGGTTTGCGGAGTATAATCCGAACCGAAACCGAGTTCAGCCCTTAACCACTGAGCTGTGCCCACGGGTCAAATTGCATGGCACCATCGACGGATGGATTCGTGGTGGCCAGCCGTCAAAGTATGCAAAAAGGCTAAGTGCTGCGACTGAAGAAGCTGCTGAAAGTCTGCCATTCAGAACGGGGCTCGCAAACGAACGGAACGACCGAATCCAAGAGCAGCTAAAGACCGTGATCCAGAGTTAACAAGATTACAAACAGGGACCCATGCTACAGGCACTTTGAATGGATTTCGGAGTTGTTTTGCTTCTGTCGGGGAGCCGAATTTCGTCGTTGGCCGGCCATTGAAGATATTGTTACCTTGTTCCCTCGAAGCAACTACACACAACTTTCGCGGCTTCAGACGTCGGCTAAACAAGTTCGCATGTGCGATAACATAAAATCAACTTTGGTTGGTGTCTAGTATAAAAGTCGGTATCGCCGGCGACTTACAATGGTCAAAAAGGTTTCCGCCATGTTATTAACTTATTTATAACCAAACAAGCGCGGTTTCTCACAGCTATTAATGCCTTGCTACTCATGGGTTGTGTAAGTTGTGAGTCCTTGGTCGTTTCTTTTGTTTTTCGCCTGGCAGCGACGTGGCGAGAACCATCAAATATCGCCCAGTTTGTTGTGAGACCAAGCGAACAAAACCCAATTGGACTTCAGCGTGTTCGGATTTGTTTTTGGGCAGATTTTATAACGACTCACCTTTCAGCAGACCCTGCGCTGTTTATCGGACCGCTATTGTTTTCGGAGGACACATGCATGTCGAGCGGTGGGTCATGGAGATATTAGTGTGGTTTGCGATTTTTTTCTGCTTGTCCTTGCGCAGATTTATTCGCACTCTTCGTGTTGGACGATGTTGACTGCTAGTTAACATGATGCAAACGCATTATCGAGGTAGAAATGATGTGGTTTAGCTATCGAAAGTCGGAGCCTGGAAATTAAGAGCTAAATGTCTCGATTGATTGCGAGCCGTTAAGGAGTAAATTCAATTTTATGAATCGTCGAGGGATCGTGCGTGGATGGGCAGTCATCGTTTGCATTAAAAAGCTAACTAGTCTTTTCTCAAAACATTCATGTAAATTGTGACATTAAGTTTCCGGGCTGAAAGCAAAAAAACTGCTGTTCCTCGCATTGATCGAACTAAGGAAGGAGTAATTGAAACGCTTATTTGGAAATTATTTGAATAAGTAGTTTTATAAAGAATTCGGATATGCGAACCATCAAATAATTATACTCTTTACTTATTTATTTATTTATTTAACCAAACAAGGTGACAAAACAGTAACAAATTTAAACTTAAACTGTTTTCCTTAACCTAAATTACAATAACATTTCTCAGTGTCAGTAGACTTTATTGTCTGGTAGTTAATTCAATATGGTAAGTGAAATAATTTGGATTAAGAATTTAAAGCAGTATGCAATTTTTTTTTTTTGAATAAAGGTATAGAGATCGAAGAGGAATAGTACTCCAAAACATTGTTAAATATTTTGCAGCATCTATTTATCGGCTCCCTGTCTCCATAGTGCTCATAGATGCTCATTGAGGAGACGTGTGTGCCTAGTTTGTCTTACAGGATTATTGAAAGTGATTTTATTACTAAGATATTCTACGTTAACCAAACCTCTAATAACATCGAAGACGAAGCATGAGGATAGTACCGCTCTCCTTGAAGAAAGTGTCGTCAGATTTAAGAGTTTAAGCCTGTAACTATAAGTTGGAAGACTTTCGAATTCATGTGGATTATAGAGATCTCTCAAGGCAAAAAGCACAAACTACTTTTGGACAGATTCCAGTTTATTGCTATGGATATCGAAAAAAGGATTCCAGACGATGCAAGCGTATTCGAGTAGAGGGCGAACTAAAGACATAAACAGAGACCTTGTAATCCATACGTTCTTAAATTCTTTCGCACGTTTTTTAATGAATCCTAGCTGCTTGCTAGCTCTAGCAAGAACTCTGTCATTCTGAAGATTGAAACGCAGCTTTTTATCCAGGATGACACTGAGATCCACGACACTATCAACATTTTTCAGGAGCTGATTATTCAGGTGATATTCGAAATTAAGAGTAGAGGTATTGCGGGAAAAACTTATGGCGTGGCATTTTTCAACGTTAAGAGTAAGTTTATTCTGCTCATACCATTGCACCAGTGACTGAAGTTTCAGCTGGAAAAAATTTGCATCTGATTTCGACTGAATAGGGTGATATATTTTCAGATTATCTGCATAAAAAAGGTGCGGAATGTCGGATGACACCTCCAAAAGATCAGACACAAAAACATTGAACAGAAGCTGCCCTTGAGGTACCCCAGATGAGACGGTAATTTTTTTGGAAAGACGGCCTTGGAATTTAACGTGTTGCGTTCGATCTTGAAGGTAACTATTCACCCAGTTTAAAAGGCTTCCTGAAATGCCAAATTTTTGGAGTTTATGTTTCAAAATGTCATGGTCAACGCGGTCAAAGGCTTTACTGAAGTCAGTGTATATAGTATCGATTTGACGCCCTTTTTCCATATTACAAAGCACATTTAAGACTATTATTATTAGGTTGGAGGTAGTAGACCGGCCTTTTCTGAAACCATGTTGTTGCTCGTTTAGGAGAGGATCAATAACGATTTTAAGTTTGTCACAAAAAATTTTTCTAACAGCTTAGGTATAGCTGACAAAATGCCGATGCCTCTATAATTTTCTACTGAGCGTTTATCACCACTTTTAAGAAACGGCGTTTCCTAATTATTTTCGCAAAAGAAGATGTTAATCATAAATAAGTACCGCAAATTACTACCGCCTGCTGTATTTTCCACAACATTGTGGAACCCCGAATGGAGCATTTCAAAATCGCCAGCTATCGCTAAATGTCTCTCCATAGTCTATGCCTTCTTCGTACATTAACTGAAATGTTCAACGTTACCTAAACTTCCTATCTTGTCACATTTATACAATACACTTTCAACGTGAGTGTAACCTATTCCGCAAAACAAGTTTCTATGGTTATACGCAATTAGAATTTCATAAAATCCCAATTCCAATTTTGCCCGTTTATACGACGCGATATTTGGGATAATCCCGAATCGGGATTAAATTGGGATCTCGCATAAACTAAGTCATTAAAACAAACAGGACACACTTTGATACAGCGTTATTGAAATGAGGTCAGATTATTTGAATTACAAAGAAACGTATATGGCGCCAAATCATATTTGAAAATTTTTGATTTGGCGTCATCTACATTTCTTTTTAATTCAAATAATCTGACCTCACTTCAATAACGCTGTATCTTAAGTGTGTCTTGTTTGTTCTAATGTTTTGTTTTTTTCATTCAATGATGAAAATTTTGATATGAAAAAAACATTTTTATAATAAAGTGGAATCAGTTTTATTGAATGTGGGGGATTATTTAATTCAAATAAGATTCGTTTTTTGTTTAAAAATGTTTCAACTTTTGATTTAAATTTGATTCTAAAAAATTTTAAGTGGTGAAATTTTTCTGAGTGTGGCCATACACTGACTTTTGAAATATCTTCATTTCAATGAAATTTATTATCTTATGACAAAAACTGTGATAGATTAATAATAAAATTGATGAATAGTTCCGGATACTACTCATTTCACATTGAAAATAATCAAAACTTATTATTGGACCAAATCCATTATCGGATTTGTTGCTGCTAGATATTGAGAACATTTTTTTTAACTTGAAGAAGGAAAGTGGCTTATATGACAATATCATTCAAGATTTCATTGCCAAGAAAAAAAGATGCATGAATTTTATTTTGAAAGTAAAATTAAATACTCCCACAATAGCCATTGTAGGGAAGTAAGGCATGAAATCTCGGGATTCCAACACGTTTTGGACATTTTCGGGATCCCGAATTTTTTATCGGGACTCCCAAGATTTGGGGATTGTTAAAATTCAACCCATTTTGAGAATTATAAAAGTTTCGTCATTACCACATGAGCGAACAACCTAGAACTTCATACTAAAAGAAATATCGTTTTATGAAAACGGGGGCGCTAAAGGCTCATTATTACAACTGGCGTATGATTAAATGCTTAATATCCCACCAAGAAGTGTAGAACCCGAAATATATTCTTCAGCAGCTGGATATAAGTGCAGCAAAATCATGTCTAGTTCAAATTGTGAAACTCTTGACGAATTATGTTTATGAAAACGAATCAGAAGCTTGAACCAATCGATATTATTACTTATCACTTGTTTCATTAAAAAGCACTAATATTTTAACTAAAAGGAATAATGTACTTTTATTATATTATCTTAACATCTGTTGAGCTGATTAAATTTCAATTCTTTTTAGCTAATTTTATAATTAACTATCATGACCAAATAAGGAGAAATTATTGAACCAGAAGATAAGAAGAAATTAGGTCATAAGATTAAATTAGATGCAATTATAGATTAACGTTTTAGTTGCTAACACCCATGTACATATGTGCATAAATTTAACATTAAAATGAAATTGGAATTGTTTTTGCGGGATGATGTAAATTGAAAAAAAATTTATTTACATTTAAAATTTTTATTTACATTGAAAATTTAATTTTGACAAAGTGGTTTCGAAAGTAAGCACTAATTCTCATCAGACACCTGCTCACAGTGCATACCTGACTGATGTGACCACTTGCAGTTGCAATTATATATATATATATATATATATATATATATATATATATATATATATATATATATATATATATATATATATATATATATATATATATATATTAGAAATAAAGCTTCAACGGAGTACGAGTAAACCAATATGTCTGTTTAAGTTAGCTTAATATAGGTTTTATATAACGTCCCGAAATCTCGGGATCCCGAAAATTCTAGTCCCGAATTCTGGGGACCTCCATTTCAATCTCAGGATTAGCTGATAGAGAGCTTCATTCTCATATTTACTGATAATACATCATATTTGCTTTCCTTGAATAACTTTTAAATTCACCTCCTTGTTTCCTAACGCCAAATGTATGTATATGTTAGTATAGTCTAGTCTTGTGCACAGATCGCGCTCTCGCGAATTCAAATATCCTTCTTCACTAACTGTTTAAAATTCGTGACTTGCAACTTATTTTTAATCATAACGCCACCACTAAGTCCGGAAGTTTATGCCATCCAATTTAATTCAATCATTGATATGTGACCTTGTTTAGTGCTTTTTTTCTATAAGTTGACTGATTTTTTTCCTCTTTTTACCTGAAAAATGCGATACGCACTTAAAATGATATGCCTTTATTTGAAGGGCTCAATGCCATGAGTTGAAACATCAAACTTTGAACATATGGAACGAACCATTAATCGAAAAATGACTGAGATTTCCAATGCAAACCAAAATTTTTAAATTGCTTTGCTCAAACATAGTTTTAATAGATAGCAACGGTTAACATTGAAAAAAGAAGCAAAATAAAAATCATAACGATCTACGTGACTACGTACAATAGAATAACCGATTGAATATTTTTAAAATAAGTAAAGTATTATAAAAAAGGGCAGATACAGCTATAATGTGAATTTGACAGATAAAGAAATGGATATAAAGTGTTAACAACAGTCAGTTTTGCTTACCTTCAATAAGCTGATTGTGTTGACAACAGGTGTGAGAAATCTGACGAACTGAAAATTCGAAAATATTTTTGAAAAAATATCTTCTTCTTTGCGTTACAAATTTATTCATTTACTTTTACTAATGATTTTAGTATTATATTAGAGTGAAAATTTTCTAGTATTATTTTAGTGTGAAATGTTTAGTGTGAAAAGAGCTTGATAACTCTAGTATTTATCTACTTGTTCAATTGTCTAAAGCAACAAACTTACGTCCAATTATAGATAAAAAAAAAACAATAAAAAAACTAATCCAAGAAATAGAACAAAACAGTGTGTGTAAAAGAAAAAAAATATTTAATGTGTTAAAAATTCACATGATACTTTAGGAGTATATTTTTTACAAGGTTTTTGCCTTCAATCGAGTTTCAGCTCCTTATGTTTTCAAACGACAAAAATAACTTATATAGGATAGTCATCATCGTAGTACTATAGCCCGAATCGAGCCTTAGCCTCCTTAATGCTACGCCTCCAGTCGTCTCAGTTCCCTGACTGCGTCCTCCAGCTCGGTGCTCCCAAAAGCGACCTGCTATCAGCATCTATCGAATCCTCCCAACGATTGCGTCGTTTGCCGACTGGCCTGGCTCCACTTGCTCGTCCCTGAGGGGCCCACTTGAGGATTCGATTATCGCTCATTTGTTTGACGTGGCCAGTCCATTGCCATTTTTGTAATCTTATGACAAGAGAGACTTCCGGCTCGTCTCTTCCCGTGTTGGACTAAGGATTCTCAATAATACCATCTTTTCGAACGTATTTAAAGCTTTTTCAGATGCCTGGGTCAGTGTCAAAGTTTCGTTTCCGTAGCCTAACACAGGTCTGATGCTTGTTTTCTAGATGCGAAGCTTCATTTCCCAGTGTATGGATCGAGATTTCAGAGTGGAAAACACCGAAAAGAATGTCTTTTTATCGAGTTAAATTTGTCGTCTGATTTAGTCTTGCTCACTCCTATCCTTCGAAAAGTTCGTCCCTAGGTATATGAAGTTGTCTACTTTTTCAAGGTTATCGTTATTGTTTTGTACTGTTCTTTTCCTTGATTAGGACATAATTTTTGCTTTTCGCTTGTCAATTTAAAGACCACCTTCTTCAGCGGTTTCGTATAGTGTTACAAATAATTCCTTGGCATCGTTGAACGAACGTGACATAATACTGATATCATCAACGTAAACTGCTAGCTGTTTCGACTTCAATAAGAGAGTTCCTTTAATGTCGACGGGGATTTTCCTGATGATATAATCAAGTGCTAAGTTAAAGAGTACAGAAGCTAATCCATCCCCTTGTTGTAGCCCTGTATTTGTAAAACACTAAGGGACATGTCATTCTGAATCAGCGCTTGTGAACTTTAGTGTGATCAGTCAGCCATGGTCATTCTCTATAATCGTATAAACTTTGCTGGGATTTCGAGCTGCAGCATAATGGTATATAATCCAGTTCGGTTGATGTTGTCGTACGCTTGTTTAAAGTCGACGAATATTTCATGAATTCCCAGCATTATTACCAACATTTGTCTGATCGTAAATATTTGACAAATTGGCAATCTGCCACGTCTGAAACTGCCTTAATATTCACGAAGAATTTTCTCACTCTGATGCAGGTTCATTATAAATAGCAAAAACAACAGAGGGCCGAAAATTGAGCCTTACCGAACTTCTGAGCTAGGAAAAAATGGACAACAGGTGCAAAATTTGACAGTTACAGCACAAGTTCGATTAGCAATATAAGAAGTGAGTCTGAAGAGTGGAGGACTAGAGATCCCATGATTTTCAGGCTTCAGAAAAGAAGATTATGATTCGCAACGCCATAGGTTTCAAATTATATCTACTTGCTTTTCCCGATCGTGGATTGCATGAAATGGTAGACTCTATTGTAAACTTTTGTTTTAATGCAGGAGAGAAGGAAAATGGTTCGATAAATATAGATAAAACCAACGTCACCAGCTTTGTGTACGGGAAAAACGTTTGCCATTTTCCATAAGAAAGAGACAATACCTAAAGTAATGCTTAGGTTGAAAATAATTGAGAGATAAACACACAAGGAAGAAAATACAGACTTAACTAGGATGTTCGGAATACCATCGGGACCACAGCCAAGGCTAGTATCAAGAGAGCACATTAAAGATTTTACTTCAATAGGGTTTTGACAAAAAGAGCATAGTGTAAGTAACGAGTATTTTAGAGAAGAATTTATTGCAAGAAGTAAGAAGAAAAGTAGCGTGCGAAAATTTCGCAAACATATGTGAGGTGGAAGCTGTTACATCGTTGTGCTTCATACAGTTGAAAATACCAGAGTAGCTTTTCAGAGAGCGAATGTATGACCAAAAGCATATAGACTGATCAGATTGGATTGAAACTTCAATGTGATTGAAATAAGAGTGCATTCTTTGAAACGGGGCCTCTGAAGAGTATTTCCAGAACCCTTAATTTCATACTTTCTACGTGCAACGTCATTTGCTTCAAGACCGGCAGCAGTGTCAGCGTTAAACTAGACATCATCATCAGTTTTAGGCGAGCGGTAGATTAGGGTGAAATGCGAATTCAGGTTAAACAGTAGTGGGTAAAATTTTTGTAAAGCATCATCAATATCGAGACCACAAAAGAAGGAAGACCAATTATCTTCATTTATTTCAGCGGCCACGGCTGAGAATTTCGCTTTACAAATATTGAAACGTGAGACGTTAGCCATGTTTCTTTGCTTAAGGCTATTGAGGGTTTTTGCTATGAAATGTGAACTTTGGTGGAAATTAGGAGGTAGATAAAGAGAAAAAGCTATATTTACCGTGAAGGAGAACTTAAGAACATTGGGTAAAATAAGATCAAGGATTTTATTATTAGAATTTGGGAAAGTATTGAGCTAAGAAAAGAAGAACAGGGAAAGAAAAGAAGAGATAAGCAGTGATATTTTGCTGGCAGATACAATCGTCGATGCTGGCAGGTTGAAGTCTTCGCACATCAACAGGAAAGCAGCAGGAAACTCAGTATTAAGGTAAAAAGAGATTCCTGCAAAAAACGTACGTAAACTAAAATAGGACTGCTACACGGAATAAAGATGAATTCAACAACTAAAGTGTTGGATATAACTAAGGAACTGCGAACAAGAACACTTTCAACAAGATAGGGACAGAGCAAAAAGTCACAGTAAAGTATTCCATCGAAAGCCTTAATAACACCGATTAGGACGCCACCGCCATCTGATTTGCTGCAAACAGTGCGGTTGCGATCTTTAAAGAAGATAATATCAAAAGAAAGCAGTTTACATAGATATGAAAGAATATGGATACGAAACGGCTATCCGTGTACCCATACGTGAGTGTGCCTTGTTTAATACACGCACAACATTGCTCGCTCGCAAAAATTCCGCTCAGTGCGCCCCTTTCTACCGCACTCACAACCGAAAAGCCTTAATGCTGTGTCTTAATGCTGGGAACACCAGATCGGCGTAAAAGCGTGCAACGGGCAACACGGAAAGAAATATCAATGTCAGTTTGATTTGTGTTGGGGACTGAGAGCATTGGCTTTCAGTCAAAATTTTTCGAATAAAATTTGGAAATTTTTCGGCGAATTCGTTGGAAACGTACATCTACGTTTGTGCGCAATCTTTTGTGTCGGTTTCGTGAGTAAATTAGCGATAAAAAGTTAAAAAATAGTGCGATAATGAAGTGCCGCGTTCCAGGCTGCAAAAGTAGCTACCAAAGTGCTTCGCAGGGGATATCGTATTTCGGGTGAGTAAAATAAACATTTGGCAACAATTTCGTATAGTTTTTGTGTGAAATCATAATGAATTTCATTAACAAAAAGCATTTTAATCTCAACTTGCCGGTTCGGAAAAGAAATGTCAAACGACATTCAAAATGGCGATCGCTCGTGCTTTTTGTTACCATACGAACTGTGTAGGGCACACACCAGTACCTCATTCTCACACCAGTAAACAAAAAGTCGAAAATTAGCACATTTCTCTCGTTCGATTTCTAATCCATTCTCTCTTATATCTGTGGCAGTTTATTATTAAAAAAATCTCTAGTCAGCCAGTTTTCTGTTAAACAAACAATGTCATCAGAGGCTAGGGTAGCATTAAAACTGATCTCATTTGTTTTGGTTCTCAGACCACGGACGATCTGGTGGTGAGCTTTCAATATAGTTAAATACTGTTACATACTTCTTGACTGTTATGTACTTCGAATTTATTGCAGTACATTATACTGGTTGTACCGATATTGGTTTTGCCAAATATTTTGATAAACTTCTAAAAGTTTTAAGGATCACTTTTAATGTTACTCTCCATATGTCTTACAAAACGCTTTTCAGGTTAATTTAAATTTTTACTCTACCTCGCAGGACTGAAAGGATTGATAATCAGAAAGCATTCTATATGATTTGCACTTTTAACAAAATTTGTTCTTTTCTTGTAACATCTTTTGCAATAACTTAGAAAATCAAACTGGATATTTTTTCCTTTTTACAATTTTCATAAGTACAAATAACATTATGAAGCTGAAGAGAATGTTATAAAAAGTATTTACATTTTCGTTTTAAAAAGTTAAGTCAACTTTTAAAACATTATAGTCACAAACGGTGACTTTGCAAGTATTTGTACAGATCTCAACATATTTGATCATGATCTAATATATTATTATTTGGATTTTTTTATACCGTGAAATTGGGAATTAAGGAAATATGGATCAATTCAAAATACGTTGTGTTACGATGTATGCCTATCGAAGGTAGATAATCATCACCTTAAGCCGGGTAAAATGTAATCACCAATAATTAAAAAATTATCATTTGGGAATACCAGCCTAACTTCACATAGCTTTTTAAGATGGTCCTCACAGACTTCGTCCTTTGAAGATGAAGCAATGAACTCGCAACAAACATTTAAGCTAAGAGCGTCCTGTCCTGCTGTTAAGTTATCCCCTCAGCGGTAGATTGCCCAGCTCACCGAACTTTCAATGCATGAATTCAATGCATGAGCTCAATGCATGAATTTCAAGATTTAGGAAAGCCAAACACTACAAAAATTTGAAAGCAGCGTAACATAACATAAACAATGAAATTGCTTAGTACTTCGCAGAAACAAGCTGTTTTGCATTACAAATAGTGATGGGCGTTTCTGTTACTTTCAAAAAAACGAAAACGAACTTTTTTTAAAAATAAGCAACTGTTTTTTAAACCTGCTTGAAAAAAAACACTACGACAATTAGAGTTGGGTCGTACTAGGATTTTCACATACAAGGTATAACTAGTAGGAGTACGAAAAAATACCTGTTCCAAATACCTGTTTGAAGTATGTGCATATGTACATACAATGCATACGATTTGCAGTGATGCAATGAAACGGACTGATATGCCTTCCCCCACCCTCCAGACACAACGTTCTCAAGCTAGAATGGTGATGGTCCAAGATAACCTTCAAAGAATTTCGAGTCATTAGTCTGTGCAGCTTGTCCGTAACTTTCCAATGGTCGGTCATTTATTTGGCAAGTCTTTCTCCAATCTAGGGGCCATCTAAAAGAAAACGATCCAATTCAATCAATTTTATTTGTTGTTTGTGTAAAAACACCTCCTGTATTCGTTCAAATGACCAAAGTAAAAAAAATACTAAGATAGGACCAACTAATCCTATTGTGATCTATATAACTTTTCATCGAGGGATCTCTGATACCAAACTGTTTCTGGCTAATCTAAAACAGTCGGATTTCCACTTCGCCTCACTGAAGCATGAAGTTTGTCTAAAATTTTATTGAGAAATGGTAAAAAAAAATGTTTCGTTTGTTAAACATGCACCCACTAGGGGGCCAACCTCTTCCGTAAGGCTGGACATGAGTCCAGGGGCACCTTACCTCCCGCGGTCTCGTAAATTTTATAGCCCCGGTAAGGTTGGAGAAACCCTCTTGGCGATCTGCAGGAGACGCCAACTGGTGAGCCTCCTTGGCACTTTTAGTGCTACTTTTAGTTTTTCCGCCGGGTTTCATTTTGCCGTATCTTCGAAACTAAGCCGCTTTTTCCGAGACTTGTATGGAATTTTCACCCGAAACAACTCAGAAAGGTCCCTGAATTCATGCTAGACCCAAAATTTTTTTTTTTGGAAACTATGGACGTTTTTGCCCAATTTCCCCTATAAAAATTTGTTTCGCCCTTAAAATATCAGTATTGTACTCCCCGACTACTTTCAGTCATCGAAACTGCCTTAAAAATAGTTTTTGCCAAACTATGGCCAAAAAACCCCTTACTCCCCTACAAAACCGAAATTTTTGTATCACAGCAATAGGTCCTTGGCCCGTTACACAACCGTAACACAAAATTGGCCGATTTTGTCCGATTTCAGCTCCTTTTGCCCTAAAAACTTTTTGAATATTTGAATAAAATACTTGCAAGAACGAAAATGCTCGCAAGTACGAAAATATTGTTTTCCGCAGGTAAACAATTTTCCAATGCCAAACAGTTCGTTTTAACACACGAAAAACGGTTCGTTTGAAAAAAAAACCGAAAAACGATGAAAAACGTTTCTTTTTAAAAAAACGAAAAACGATTCGTTTTAAAAAAACGATTCGTTTTAGAAAAACGAAAAACGATTCGCTTTATAAAAACTATTCGTTTCAAAAAAACAGTTCGTTTTAGAAAAACAGTTAAATAAAAAAATAGTTGGAATAATTGGTTTTAGAAATGCTGTTCGTTTTAGAAAAAAAAAATCGTTTTAGAAAAACTGTTTGTCGCTATTTGGAAAAACTGTTCGTTCGTGTTTTGCAGCCAAACGTTTTTTTCAAACTGTTTGGCGTTTTTGAGCCAATCACTAATTACAAATGAGATAGCTTCATGCATTCTGTTAAATTCAGAAACACAGACTAGCAATACTGCAATTTCCAGTTTAAAAATGAGGTTCTAAAAGTTTCAAGCATCCGAAGATTTATATACCTATTATATTTTATTATTATTATTATATTAGGGTTCTTTGGATTTGTTGCGGTCTCTTTGAGTTTCTACGCTTGTATTCCATTCGCAAATGTGTTCATTCATACGTACTTTTGTTCTCTTGCACGCATTCAGCGATTTGAAAGCTTTTCAATTTGCAAATTTTGATAATTATGGATAATTATAAATATGTTGCACAATGAGCACAGCAATACCTTAGCAAATTAGATGCAATTATGTTCTTCAAATACATATTTCATTTAATAAACCAACGCAGTTTATTTGAACGAATACAACCATACAGTCTAAAAAATGAAAAATATATATTTTAATCAAATCGACCGAGATAAATACAAGCTCAAGCATATTTTTTCTATATTGAAATACTTACCGCTGCTGAGAAACGTCTCAATTAAGTGAAATAACATAAAGTAAAGAAATTCATCTAATCTTATTCAATGTGGCTTATGGTGCCGTCGAAGATAAGCATATGCTCAATAGATTGTGTAGTATGAATGGCTGCAGTGATGTTAAAAATACATCACGACGTCTTGATAAGTTCTGTAATGCAATCGCCGAGTCTTGATGGCTCTTTTCTTAAGATATGTGCCTCGATAGCGCAGTAGGTAGCGCGTAAGTCTCATAATCTTAAGGTCGTGAGTTCGATCCTCACTCGGGGCATTGATTTTTACTTAATTGCTTTAAATGTAAAAAATATGTTGAGTTTCTTTTGACAAGCTGGTTAGACAATAAATATGGCGTTTTTTTTAAAGTTGTTATTGACGCAAACCATTGATCGTTTACAGGCATCAATGAGCCAATTGAAACTTTGTTATTTGCTTTTGGCAGCCATTGAAGATATGCCTAATTGAAGGGCATCGCTGAGAATTTGTCCAGCTTTATGACAGGTGGGTGCATGGTTGAACTCACTAAATCGGTCGAAATACGAATTCATATAGGAGCGATAATAAATTCAACTTCTGTAAATATTCGAAAGCAAAGAGCTAAGAGTGAAAAAGGAGGATGTGTATTACCCCTTGATTAAATGTCAGAAGTTAGAAGAAGTTAAAAGTTAGCGATATGCACAGAAAAGTGATGCATATTTTTTCCAGTACAAAAAGAGTGGTATATTCAATAAGTATTGCATTTTTCTTATCCGTATTCATTCCAGAGCTTGATATGCTTTAAGAAAATTATTTGCGAGACGGTTGTTTCACAGATGTTTCGTTTTTAATCGCATAAATCTGATCCAACTGCAATTTGTTAAAATATATTCTCATTCATAGATTTTCAATGCAATAATTATTCCTTTGTTTAGTTTTATAGTTATAGCTACTCAATAGCTTACCCTATTAATTTTTATTTAGATATTTCCATTTTTCGTATTTTCACATTCTTCATTTCACAATTAATCAGATAAATATGTATTAGTAAAAATTCCAATTGAATCGAAAACAAAAGATTTATTGAATATACGTGATTGATGCATTTTACATATGAACATATCTGTGCACAAACAAAGTGCTTATCCATAGTGACTACTCATCACGTGAGAACTCTTCAAGATCCGTATTGAATTCTTGGCCATTAAGCCATCTTACACCAATACATCAGCCTCCGCACATTCAATCCCAGTCGACAAGCGACAAATGCAAATTTCAAGTGGCAACCAAGTCCGATAGGATGCTTCCATCCAGTCACGAATACCACTTGAATGCTTCTTGCGCAGGGACTGATCCTCGAGGTCTTATCCCACGGCACTTTATTCTGACTTTGCGAGCAATGATGCTGATAATGATGATGATGACGATGATGATTGTAGCCACAGTCGAGTCCTTTTATTTTCATATCTTCCAATTCTCCGCGGACGTCAACTCATTACAGTCTAAACCCACTGCTCCAAACTTTGCAACATCAAGCAAAATGATTGAATTTAATCAATGCATTGGATCCACCTCCAAGGGTGACTTCTTAATTGACGTCTTAAATGCGCAATCAAGTCAACGAAGACAAGGCAGCGCCTGGCTGTAGGTATGCAAATGAACACGGTATCAATTCGTTGGCGTCAAGAATTGCGTTTCGTTGTTTTTGACTTAATTTTTTTATTATTATTTTATGCTTTGAATGTTTTGTGAGGAAAAACGTATCCTCTAGTTTCGTTAAGTTTTAAGTAGATATTTTGATTAATATTGATAAAGGTTACATTATGATTCAACAGTGAACAAATATCTTGAAATTCCCAATGTTTTTCTTTCAATCTAGAGTTAGGAGAGTATAATAGCGTTAAGTAAGCTTTGCTTTAACCATAACCCTTAAGTCAGTCCTTCAACCTTAAGTCAGTACTATACGAAAACCTGACGAACCATAATGCAGTCAATAGGTTCATGAAATAAGGCATCCAATCAAACATGGCGCTTCAGTACACCTGAGAAATTTCACGGTACTTATCGCAGAATCGATTCTCACATCGCATCATCTCTAGCAGCAATAACCGATTTAAGCAGCACCTCACAAATAAAAAAAGAACGTACATTCAAGACAAATGACTTGAAGCGGTAGATATGTCTTAAACGATAAACATTTTTTGCTGACATTTGACATATTTTCACTTCAAATGGCCAGAACTAAAATCTATTATCAGAAAATAATAAAAGATTTTCATTTTTTCCTGCACTGCATGCCAACAACTCCAACTTCAAAGCAATAAATGCAATATAATAAAGACATTTTCCGTCTTGGCTTGCAAACACAAAAAATCAACGAGTGTTGTATAGGACGGACCACCAAATCGAAATTGATTGGTTTTGAGGGACTAAAACAGAATGCCCATGAGAATGGCTAACACGTACCGTAAGGGCCTTTCAAAGGTGTGATAAGATCTTTGTGGCCGTCTCAGATGCAATGGATTTTGTTTGCCTGATCGAGAAAGTTTCGTCGTTTGTCATCAGAAATTGATGTTTCTCCTGCTGCTGATGTCAATATATTAAACCAGACATTTCGGACACTTCAAACACTACAGCGATGTGAGAAGCATGAAATTTCGGGCGGATCACTGAGGCAAAGGACGTCATTCATTGGTATGGTGCTTTCTCAACAGGACGCCATGGCTCAGTGAGTCTGCTGATCTTCAATGCATTCTTATTTCTACGCTCATGACCATTCATTGATCTCTATGTAAAATGCCACACATTTTCTCAAAGCACAAATACTCCTTTTGCCTGTGTAGTTTGGATGAACCGGGCACCACTTGCCACGTTTGCACATTCCAACTAACAACGTGGCGAACATTTCCTTTCGGCTTCCAGTTGATATCCTTTTTTTTTATTTCGTGCCCCTATAGAAGCCAATAAAGGTGAGATACCATAGCGTCTTCGGTTTCAATTCTCATGTCCTTGAGGCCTGGAAACTGATGTTAAGACATTGCCTGGAACAAAAACAATCTCGAAAGGAAAATGCTTCAAAAAGTCTACAGGTGAAGATCAGGTGATGGCTCAATTAGGACAACACAATTTTACGAGGCATGTATGTACTTGAGAGAGCATCGAGTGAGTCGAGCGCACTGTGCGAATGAAGATATTCAATTGTGGGAGGTCTTGCGCTTGTGACAGGCTGTGAAATGATCATGTTGTGCGCTCTAAGGTCTCTGTAAGCACTACCTGTTGAGAAAGACTGCTACCACCGGCATTCCATAATAGCTGCTCATGAACGAACAGCAAGTGTGTTCCTGTTTCTTGTTTTTCTTACACGGGTTAATTGATTGACACGGTTCTGTCTTTGGTGCTTTTGTTCTCAGTTTCTATTCATCGTTTATGAATTGCATTCCAAAGCGCTATACCACCGTCTTTGCCGATGAATTCAACATCGTTCCTTACATTTTATTATGACACGAAAATTGGGAGGACTGCATGTGGGATCTGAAGCAATGAATCAGCAATCCAATTGAGTGGAAAATTTAGGTTATGCTGCGATTCGATCAAGCGCCACTTCTACCCTTATTATTGGGTCTGAGTTGATAAATACCCAAAAACATTGAGTCTGGTTGATTTTCTTGAGTGAATAGAAAGTTTTTTGGGATTTCAACCATTTTAGAACGGCAAGAAAACTCCGACTAGTAGTCGTCAGGACCATGATACAATGAGAACAAGGTAGTCTATTCCGACTACCAAAATGCGTTCGTTCTGCGCTGGTGACAACTGTGAGTGATTTGCCTTTAAGCCAATGTAAAATTGGGCAACTTCAAGGATGGCGTTTGGGGTGTTAATGGAGCGATATTTTGATTTTGATGATGAGGTTTGAATGATTAATATGTGCTTTTAAATGTCCTAGAAAATATCAAGGAAAAAGCTATTGTACAAAACACAATGATGAAAAACTCAATAGCTTATTTTTCGAAAGAAAATGTTGAATGCACTCACTTAAACGAATCATTTAGAGTGTTTTTATGGGTACGATGCTAGTTGTATGTACGTGCGATGTTGGGTTGCAGATTCATGTAGCTCGATAGATGCAAATGTGCATAGATGGAAATGTGCATTGAAAAATTATGATGTACTTGATCGATAATAATTATGTTAGTTGCGGTTGTTGGTCAGGTGCGATTTGAAAATATCGGAACAGTTTAAAACAATGTTGGTATTTTGTTATTAGCATCGCACATTCGGGAAATGCTGTATTGAAAAAAATTAAAAAAGTTGATGTTAAGATGGGGATTCTTCCAGCCCGGTAGGATATTAGATGTAAATATGGATTGAGAAATAACGCTTCAGTGAGATATATATGTATGTGCGTATGCATATAAGACAATGCCAGTGAGCTAATTGAGGATATAAGGTTGTTTAATTATGCGCAGAGTACATACATATGATTTAATTGTTTAATAATTCTGTTGGTTGACGTTATTTGTAAGGTGCATTTTGAAGATATCGGTGCGGTAAGCAAATAGATTTGTATTGTGCTATTAACACCGCACAATATGGAAGTACTTTACTAGCACAGAAATAAGGATTTTAATGGCCATCGAAAGGTAATTGTTGTGAGCGAAAAAATAATAAACTTGATGTTAAGAAGGGGGTTTATGCAACCGGAGCGGGTATTAGATGTAAATGTGGATTGAGAAATTATGCTTCAGTGAAATATATCTATGTATGTGCGTATGCATATAAGGCAATGCCAATGAGCATATTGAAGATTTAAAGTTTTTGAATTATGCGCAAAGTGCATACATATGATTAAATTGATGTATAACAATTATGTTGATTCAGGTTCTTTGCCAGGTGCATTTTCAAGATATCGGTACAGTTTGAAAATAGATTTGCAATGTGTTATTAACACCGCACAGTGTGGAAATGCTTTATTGACATATAAATAAGCATATGAATGGCCACCGAGAGGGAGTTAATTGTGAGCGAAAAAATTAATAAAGTTGATGTTAAGATGGGGATTCTTCCAGCCCGGTAGGGTAATAGATGCATCGGTACAGTGCGAAAATAGATTTGTATTATGTTATTAACACCGCACAGTTTGGAAATGCTTTGTTGACATTCAAATAAGCATTTCAATGGCCACCAAAAGGGAGTTGATTGTGAGCGAAAAAATAATAAATTTGATGTTAGCAAGGGGATTAATGTAACCGGAGAGGGTCATTGATGTAAATATTCATTTATAAATTATGCTTCAGCGAGATATATGTGTATGTGCGTATGCATATAAGAAAATGCCGATGAGCAAAATCAAAATTTAAAGTTTTTCAATTATGTGCAAAGTGTATACATATGATTTCATTGATGTATCACAATTATGTTGATTTAGGTTCTTGGTTTAAGATATCGGACCAGTTTGAAAATATATTTGAATTGTGTTATTAACACCGCACATTATGGAAATGATTTATTGACATAGAAATAAGCATTTGAATGGTCACCGGAGGGAAATGGATCATGGGCGCAGAAATTAATATTGTGAATAATATAGATTTACATTTTATTTGTTTTGCTACACTCAGAGCAATATATGCAACAAAGTATTTACTTGTTTAGTTGCGAATGCGAGCAACTGTTTACTTGTTTACTTGTCAGTGGAATAATTTTTTTTCTTTAAAACTAAAGAGATCTGCCCTCATTTTGAAACGGTCTAGCAAACAAAGACACGTTTTATGTTGGCATCGAAAACTTATTCATGTCTTGTATGTTTTACACATTTTCAATATTTACATGGTTTTTTCGTACGCCATTATTGTTTTCTAGAAAAAAAATATATTTTGACCTGGTTTTGAATCAAATATCGTATTTTGTTGTAATAAACATAAACAAAATATAAGTCTTAGATAAATTGACTTATTTTGAACAGGTTAGTATTTCCTTTTAACCAAAATCATGACCACGCCAAGTACAAAATCAGAGATCAGCTTTCCCCTTTGAAGCAATTTCAACCTTCTAGCCATCAGTTTCAAACCAGAAAGCATGTGCACCAAAATTTGGAATCGCTAGTTTCATATCCCCAGGTATAAATTTTATTGTTATATTCGTTAATTTAACCAGAAGTTGGGCTGAAAAGATGTTCAAGTGGCTGAAATTTTAAATATCTATGAGGAAAATATAAAAAGGCACAACAACACATCATTACTAATATATTAACCTTGTCAATAATTTTCAAAATTGTTTCGCTTACTTACATATTGAGCGCATACACTAAGAAAACTATATACAGTTTTTGGGGCAAAATGAACATATTATGAAAGAAAATTATTAAGGACTTGGCGCCAAAGAAAATGTCACTAAGTGGAAACAGTGAAATTTATTCATTTAACGAAACTGATATTATATAACGAGCAATATTCTTTTGTTCATTCATATTTCTCATTCAAACAAGCAAATAGTTCACACATATCAGAGCAATACAACCTATCATAAATATTGAACTTACCATTAGTAAAGTTAAACTTACGGTATTTTCATAAACGATTTCCTTTCAATCAAGCACATATGTTCCATAAACTAAAGCTATTTAGTATAACCCCAACGAAACATATTGATAGACTTTTATAAAATTTGTTCACACTATTGATGTACATTAAATTTTAACTCAAGAAAGTTCATAGATTTTCCTTGTATTAATCGGAAAAGTTGATTTTTCAGTAGCCACAGCTTGTTATTTGATGTTTTCAAATGTGCGGAATCCTATCATATCGAATCATTGGGTAAATTTATTTTTCGCGCAGAAAAATGCGTTTTCGATCTGACGTTAACATGTTTTAAGTTAAAACAAAATACTTAACTATTCAAAATAAATCACTTCATCTTACACTTTTATTGTATTTATTTTTATTGCAACAAAATACGATATCTGATTCAAAACGCGGTCAAAATATATTTTGGTCTTATAAAACAATAATGGCGTACGAAAAAACTATGTCAATATTGAAAATGTGTAAAACATACATAACATGCAGAAGTTGACGCATGTAAAGGAGAACGTGTCTTTGTTTGCTATACAGTTTAAATGAGAACAGATCTCTTCAATTCAAGTAATAATAAAAAATGTTTCTTGTATTCACAAGTATGCAAGTAAATAGTTTCTCGCATTTGCAAATAAACAAGTAAATACTTTGTTGGATTCGTGGACATATATTCCTCTCATTGTTGCCAAACATATCAAATGTTATAAATCTATATTATTCACAATATTCATTTCTGCGCCAATGATCCAATTTCCACCGGTGGTCATTCAAATGCTTATTTCTATATCAATAAAGCATTTCCATAATGTGCGGTGTTAATAACACAATTCAAATGTATTTTCAAACTGTACCAATATCTTCAAAATTCACCTCACAAATAACATCAATCAACATAATTATCATACATCAATTAAATCATATGTATACACTTTGCGCATAATTCAACAACCCTAAATCCTCAATTAGCTCATCCGCATTGTCTTATATGCATACGCACATACACATATATCTCACTGAAGAATAACTTCTCAATGCATATTTACATCTATTACCCTCTCCGGTTGCATAAATCCGCATCTTAACATCAAATTTATTATTTTATCGCTCACTATCAATTCCCTTTCGGTGCCCATTAAAATGCTTATTTATATGTCAATAAAGCATTTCCATACTATGCGGTGTTAAGAACACAATGCAAATATATTTTCAAACTATACCCATATCTTCAAAATCCACCTCACCAACAACTTAAATCAACATAATTGTGATACATCAATGAAATCATATGTATACACTTTGCACATAATTGAAAAACTTTAAATTTTGATTTTGCTCATCGGCATTTTCTTATATGCATACGCATATACACATATATCTCGCTGAAGCATAATTTATAAATGCATATTTACATCAATGACCCTCTCCGGTTACATTAATCCCCTTGCTAACATCAAATTTATTATTTTTTCGCTCACAATCAACTCCCTTTTGGTGGCCATTGAAATGCTTATTTGAATGTCAACAAAGCATTTCCAAACTGTGCGGTGTTAATAACATAATACAAATCTATTTTCGCACTGTACCGATGCATCTATTACCCTACCGGGCTGGAAGAATCCCCATCTTAACATCAACTTTATTAATTTTTTCGCTCACAATTAACTCCCTCTCGGTGGCCATTCATATGCTTATTTATATGTCAATAAAGCATTTCCACACTGTGCGGTGTTAATAACACATTGCAAATCTATTTTCAAACTGTACCGATATCTTGAAAATGCACCTGGCAAAGAACCTGAATCAACATAATTGTTATACATCAATTTAATCATATGTATGCACTTTGCGCATAATTCAAAAACTTTAAATCTTCAATATGCTCATTGGCATTGCCTTATATGCATACGCACATACATAGATATATTTCACTGAAGCATAATTTCTCAATCCACATTTACATCTAATACCCGCTCCGGTTGCATAAACCCCCTTCTTAACATCAAGTTTATTATTTTTTCGCTCACAACAATTACCTTTCGATGGCCATTAAAATCCTTATTTCTGTGCTAATAAAGTACTTCCATATTGTGCGGTGTTAATAGCACAATACAAATCTATTTGCTTACCGCACCGATATCTTCAAAATGCACCTTACAAATAACGTCAACCAACAGAATTATTAAACAATTAAATCATATGTATGTACTCTGCGCATAATTAAACAACCTTATATCCTCAATTAGCTCACTGGCATTGTCTTATATGCATACGCACATACATATATATCTCACTGAAGCGTTATTTCTCAATCCATATTTACATCTAATATCCTACCGGGCTGGAAGAATCCCCATCTTAACATCAACTTTTTTAATTTTTTTCAATACAGCATTTCCCGAATGTGCGATGCTAATAACAAAATACCAACATTGTTTTAAACTGTTCCGATATTTTCAAATCGCACCTGACCAACAACCGCAACTAACATAATTATTATCGATCAAGTACATCATAATTTTTCAATGCACATTTCCATCTATGCACATTTGCATCTATCGAGCTACATGAATCTGCAACCCAACATCGCACGTACATACAACTAGCATCGTACCCATAAAAACACTCTAAATGATTCGTTTAAGTGAGTGCATTCAACATTTTCTTTCGAAAAATAAGCTATTGAGTTTTTCATCATTGTGCTTTGTACAATAGCTTTTTCCTTGATATTTTCTAGGACATTTAAAAGCACATATTAATCATTCAAACCTCATCATCAAAATCAAAATATCGCTCCATTAACACCCCAAACGCCATCCTTGAAGTTGCCCAATTTTACATTGGCTTAAAGGCAAAACACTCACAGTTGTCACCAGCGCGAGAATGGGATAGTGATAGACATGCGCAATGGATTACCTTGTTCTCATTGTATCATGGTCAGGACGATGTAAGATATGACGAATATTAAATGTGTTGAGCTATTTTATATTAAGCCAGTCGGAACGGTTTTTGGTTTTCGGATCCGTTAATTTCCACGCCGTTGAAGTTTTTGCAGCTTTTAGCTTCAAGAGTTTTCCACTGGATGAGAAATTTGCAGCCGTTAATATATTTGGTGTCGGTTGAAAATATTTTTTTCATTACCATTTCCACTAAATTACCCATCAGTCCATTCAAATTTTTTTTTTTTTGGTTGCTTTCCTAAATATTCGACCGCTTCCACAAAGCTATTTTAAACCTCCTCTTGGATGACTTCCCAAGACATTTTTCGTACTACACACGGAATATTGAATACTATGTTTGCAGTGACAACGCCAAGCTGCCGAATTTTAAAAACTGTATTTTGAGGTGATCGAATTTGAGGTTTCAAGCTTAATTTTGAAAACAGTTTTGGTGATTTTGGAAGAAAAAAAACTACAGCATTGAAGATGTTTTCGTTTAAAGCTGCACTGAAAAGTGAGTAAAAATTTTTAAGATTATATTATATTATATATCAGTTACACGATTTCTTTGAATCATCAGTAGTTCCAACGTACAAATTAAAATGGTTCATACAAGGACGAAAATTTGGTGTGGAAATTTCAAAATCCAAAACCCGGCCGGGTTTGGTTAACACCAACTATACAAATTAGAATTCTTATTAAACAACGTAAAATAATATGCAAATAGTTATATCAAATATGGAAAATATTATGTTACTAATATGAAATAATATGTAAATATAGCATACATGTAATATACATATATGAATAATATAAATAATGAATAAATATACATGGATAAATATATATCGAAGGGCATGGATAAATATATATATCGAATGGAAAAATATATATCGAACAGGCGCGTTATCGTTCAGAGGGAGGACACTTTTGGTTGATTTTCCTCTTCTTATTACTTTAATTGCCTCTATTAACTACTTTGAAAATAAAGCGTAGTGTTTTTCGGTTAGGAAGACGCCTTCGTTATCTTGGCTTTTCTAGCAGACTTTGACACTTTGAAAGTCTTGGGTGGTGGTGTGCCTTGTTTGTGCCACTGCCTAGGGTCTTGTTTAGACTTAGACTCAATTACTCTTCCAGTAACAATTCGACTCAATACTCCATCCTCGTCTTCACTACAGAGGTAAAACAAATGCGCGTAACACTCCATGCGCTATTGAAATAAGAAATACGCAAACAAAATACACTTTTTGTAATAAAAACACAAACAAATAACACAAAATTATTGTTAATGTAAGTTTAAGTTAAGTTATAAAAAGTATAAATATAAAGTGTTAATTTACAATACATGCGTATATAAGTGTGATGGTAGGATGGGATGCCTATTTTTGGAGACTAATTACTGGCTCGGGAAAGCACTCTATAGTAATGTAGATTGAAGCGGAGCTTTTCTTCCAAGATGACACTGAGATCTAATATGCTGTCAACCCTTTTGAGGGCCGTGTTGCTGAGGTGCTGAGGAGGAATGCGTGCAATTTTGCGGGAGAATCTGACTGCGCGCGACTTAGCAATATTAAGAGGGAGCTTGTTCACGGAGCACCAATGGTCTAGAGCAGCTATATTCAACCCGCGGCCCGTGGGCCACTTGCGGCCCGCGAAACTCCCAAGTGTGGCCCGAAAGTGAAAGTTATTGATTTCCAGTTGCATTTTTCATGTTCATAAATATGCTTGTGTACAAAAGTACATATCAGAACATAGTTTCATGTTCAAACAAACGAAAAATCTGAGAGACCAACGCTACCATTGCAAGAGACACTCGGTGTACGACCACTAAGCCTCCAACCCTTGTCGGGGTATAGAATTGAATGAGAGCTTGCATACAGAGCCATAGTTTTTGGGGCCACTGGATTTCGAATAATCTCTTACGCAGTAAAAAAAATAATAAAATGAAATAAAAAAAACTCTAGCGCACCTGAACCGCTAGAAACACTAATGTTCGAAGAACAGTAGAAGAATCGTGCAGGTTTTGAGTGCATATTCCACCACATGTGCTGCTTATTACGGCCAAACTGTTTCAAATGCCACGTTTTATTTTGGTCTCAAGAATGCATTATAACTCATATGGTGGAACGTTTCAGATATTACCACTGGCATGAATTTCAACGTTTATGAGAGCAAAACACGGGTTAATTATATTCGTTATCAGTTGCTTATATCACATAATTTTGAAAGCAGCATCTCATATAACATCAATGAAGAAAATGCTCAGTGCCTGCAGCACTGTAACTGAAATTGGTGTTTGGGGCTGCGATCCGAAAAATTTGCAGAACTTTGCGAATTGAAACATTGATTATTTATTTTAATTGTAAATGTTTCCGGTATTAATACTAACGGTAAGCGTTTATTGATACAAAAGTAGCACAACCGACTCGTGCTGGCAACCTTCTGCCAGTATCAAAGGCAAGAATATATCACATCTGCTTCACGTTGTTATATTACATTCGAAGTTAAAGGAGTATAAAGAAATTTAGAGTTACCTGCAGCGAGTTTTTTCAAATAATCGAAAGCTTAATATTTGCTGTTTATTGTCACTACAATATCATTACAATTTGAAAATTCTACGATAAAACCGCTTAATAAAGATATTGCAATTAAACACTAAACCAACAATAGCTGGCAACCCTATCGTGGCTTTTCAACCAAATTCGGCCGGAATAATGTTTATGACAGGTTTCATTAATTGTATGAAATTCGTATTGATTTCATGACTGCACTGGAAGTTATAGTGCAAATAGTTTTATTTTCCTGAGCGAATTTTCAAAAACAAAGACACAAAAATTACCATAGCTGGTAGCACCAATCAAATTTTTCAACAAAATTTCCACCAAACAGAGATTAAAGTGAGATTCAGCTACTGTGTCAATTTCATGAAAATCTGGTAACTTATTCACATTTCATAGGGCAAAAGCAGTTTTTTTTCTTTTTAATTTTTCAAGATGGCACCACTGGCACAGACTTGCCCACAATTCAAAATAGCTTCTATCAAATCTGGTCTTACTTAAGTCCAATGCATTCTGTAAATTTTAGCTGTATCTGATTATTGGTTCGTGAGTTTCCGTGAACAGAAGTTTTTGATGCTAAAAATATAGGTTAACTGGGAAAGGGTTACCGTTCTTGTCCGACATGAAATTTTCAAAGTTTTTTTTTGAACGTGTAGATAAAACATAAGATTTATATACAGATTGGTTTTATTGTAAGAAACGGCCATTTTTTGAATATTCGATGGTTTGAATGTTTTCACTTCCAAATTTTTTTTTTCAAAATGAAGACACCAAAATTATCACAGCTGGCAGCTCCAACCGAATTTTTCGACTTAATTTCTACCAAACGTGGCTTAAAGTAAGGTCCAGCAATTGTGTGAGTTTCGTCAAAATCGAACGATTCAATCAGAATTTATAGGGCTAAAAGCAGTTATCTTTTTTAGTGGTTTTTCAAGATGGCACCACTGGCACAGAATCGCCCGCATTTCAAAATCACTTCTATCAGACCTGGTCCTATTTAAGATCAATAAATTCTGCAAATTTCAAATAATTCTGCTCATCGAATCATGAGTTTCCGTGAACAGAAGTTTTTGATGCTAAAAATATAGGTAACTTGGGCAAGGGTTACCAGGCGTGCCCATTATACCATATCTTTTTTTTTAATATGTAAACAAAGCACAAGATTTACATATGAGTGGCTTTTTTTTGAAGAAACGGCATTTTTTCAAGAGAGACGATGATTTGAAGGTTTTCACTTTCAGTGCCTGCCCTAGCTACAGGGTTGCCAGCACGCTCATTAAAAGCTACAGAAATCTACAACTAAATAATATCAATATGTCCTGAAAATTTCGTAATGATTGAATAGCTCTGTCAAAAGTTATCAAAATTTAAAAATTTTCAAATTTTTCCGTCCTCTTTTTAGGCACCCAGCGCACACATAGGGTTAAAAAATTCCAAAGCATTATCCGATTCATATGTAAAACACGTTCGAAATTGATTTCGTTAACTTTATTTTTGCGAAAATTATTTGTGCACGAAATAATAGGTGTATTAAAAATATCACTTAAATGGCCGCCGGCGCCAAAAGGTTAACAATAACTGACATTTAAAGAGACCTGGACCTATTTTGCATATACATCAATGTATCCTGAAAGTTTCAGCTCAATCGGATGGCGCGTTCCCGAGATTATCTCACTGAAATTTTTTGATGATATATATATATATATATATATATATATGGAAATATGAATTTTTGGCCGAATCGATTTTAATACTAATGTTCTTCGAACATTAGTAAAAATTTTAGGTTGAAATGAATAGTAATGTATTTTAAAAACATAATAAAAGGTAAATTTACATACACTTTAATGAAAAAAGTAATCAGGTTCTGAAACAATTCGCCACGTATTTGAATATTTTAATATAACTAACTTATTATTTTTATATCAAATTTTGTTGGAATGTGTGCACATAGATAAAATAAAAGTTCGATAAATTTTATTTTACTATTGATGTAATTTACCATTAATACATATAATAAGATTGAATATGTATACTGTTCGAATCTTATACCAAAAAGTAGTAATGGTGAATGCTTTCAAAATTTAAAATTAAGTCAGCGTTTAAAAAGTGAGAAACTTTCAAAGCAAACTAAAGTGAAACAATCTAATAAATAGAGGAAAAGATAGATCAAAATAGATAAATCAAAATAATAGAACATTTGAATTCACTGACTTTGACTCAGCTGAATTGTGCTTGGTTTTATGTAGACAAGCCAATCACATCAGTTCTCTTCTTCTAAAGAAGTGGAAAAATTGATATGAATCCATTTGTTGTTTATGAACGAAAAAGATTTATCTTGTCTCGGTTGGTCTATTAAATAATAGATTAAGTTGCTGTGTAGTAAATTTTTTCGCAGGACAATAGTAGTAAATCCACTACTATAGAAGCAAAAGAGGCAGCGCTGCTCATAAGTGCCTCTTCTTTCAAGCCATCCAGACATTGCTCTGTGGCTCGACCACTTGTGAAACATTCAATTGTATGATATGGCTCAGACAATACATTTGTGGCTCATAGTTCTCATTGTTATCAACTAAATTTGAATTCTACAGAAAATTCAGAAATCGAATTCAGCTTTCGGTATTGAACATTTCATAGAGCTGGCGTAAGAGACACCGGGGGTGTGTTCAATATGCATGCTATAGCTGCTTCAAAAGTATAGCATAGCATCACTTTAGCAAGTGTCAAAATTTGAAGTAGCTAGGTGAAGCAGCTATGGATATTGGACAGCCAAGAGCTGCTACGAAGGTCAGCAAATTCAAAAATAATTTATAATTTTTTTTTAATTTTAATATTTGTGTTTTCGTGGATTAGTTCAATACTTCCAATGCACTTTGGAAATTGTATAAAATTTAGGAGTTTTCAACATACAGCAGTAGAAACCTTTAAAATTTTCCTAACATATTTAAAACGTATCACTTATTTCCGGCTTTTGACGCCATATATGTGAAAAAGAGCAAAAAATAATCGTTGAAAATTTGATGGCACATGAATCAGTGCACCCGGCCTTTTGCGCTTCATGCTCGCCTGCTAAAAACTCAAGAGGAGCTGCATTGTGTGAAAGCTGACTGTGAGTTGAAGTGTTTAAAAGCCCGTATTTAATTTATGCTGTCACTATTTTCAAATTTATAAATCATCTCCTGTGTCACAAAAGCGCAAAAACTTCTTTTCATTCCAATTTCCAATTGAAAATGATGTTTGAATTGCATGTCAGCTGTGTACGAACGGCCATTTTGCCTTAGCTACTTTCTTGCTATCCTCCAGACTACGAGCAGCAAATAGCTGCTACCTTAGCAGCTATGCCGGAATCTTGGACAGCCCGATTGTCAAATAGCAAGCATCAGAAAGTAGCTATTTCGTGACATTGGACAGCCAGAGCTGCTAAAATAGCAGCTAATAGCTGCTATAGCATGCACATTGACCACACCCCGGGTGGCTTTTGAGTGGCAGTGGTCGCTGGTAGCTTGAGTTTCAAGCTACATTTACATATACGAACGATCAGCCAATATGATTGCTGGCCTCCGGTGGAAGATGTCCCGAAGATGAACCAAGTCCACCTCAAACTTGTGTGGAACAAACGAAGGCTCGGAAATGTAAACGCGGTCTCAAGGGCCATACACTGTTGTCTCGTGTGAAACGAGCCAAACAATCACGATAAGAGATTAAGCATATATATATAACAGGTATATGTAATATGTATTTTTGCGGAACAGCCAGTAGGTACCTAGTATGAAATACAAAAATACTAGGTGCTAGTACTTTTGCAACCCAACGGGAAAAATAATGCTTACGGATATATTCGGTAAGCATTACGCGTAATGCGTGTTTTTCCCATTACCGGACCATTACGCGTTGTTTCTTTTTAACATTGCATGTCCTAGGCTGGGAAGATTTATACAAGAGGAAACTCATGCTTTTAGCTCTATAGCTTTATGCATAAGAGCTTTTTGGAAAGTACGACATCGTATTCTCGCATTTATACGCCTCAATATGAATGAAAGCTTTGGCCGGCGGCCGATCGTATCTCTGCATGTGTGGTTTTTGCATGCTGACGCTTATTGGAAATTCCAATAGCGCATGCTCTTTGCTACTAGAAGGAATTGTCTTCATACATTTTACTTACCTGTGCGTGATGATTTGAAATGCTTCGAAATTTTCATCTTTCCGCTTTATATAGCAGACTACTCATAACCGATGTATGCTCGCAAGTTCTTTTCCCCTTGTTTCTGCGAGTGAATTTCATTGGCCAGTCTTGGACTTATAACATATGAGCTTTCTCCCTTGCAGCATTTTCCATGCTCCAAGTCATGTTTACGAGTATATCTTATAATTGCTGGAAAATAGCTTTGGAAGTCGGAAATGTGCATTACCAGCATTGTTTGATTCATGCATTACACCAGCATACATTACCACGATTCCCGTTGGGAAACTACTCGTTTACTTGTCATCCAAAAATTTCCCAATAAATTTCCTCCATTTGATGCATATCAATCAGGGGAAAACAATCAAATTGAATCAATTTAAATTGATTTCTATTTTATTATATGCATAAAACTTTGTTCGCATTGCTAAAGTCGAAAAATGTTCCAAGATATGATCACCTATATGACTTTTGGTCGATCCATCTCTAATACCAGTATTTTCTCGGTCAATCTAAAATAGTCAGTAATAGCATCAATACCACCACTCCCAAAACACTCGAGTAACAAACAGCAATGTGTTGACGGCCTCATAATATATAAAATTCTAATGTTATCAAACTAAGGAGGTAGTACAAAATTTTAATACCTGAGTACTTCGAGCACGAGCAAATGTAGCTTTTGGAAGAGGTAAACAGTAATTATGGTGATGTCATTTTACATACAACAGTCCGGTGGCTAAGAAGAAGAAAAATTGTCCTCATTACGAATACAAATTATGTTGTTTTTACAACAGAACAACAAAGTTTACAATGAACTTGATGATGATAGATGGTGGAGTGCTGTTGCATTTCTTTGTGACACCACGGAGAAATGTTAACGCAGATGGCCCAAAAAGTATTTGCATTTGAAGATAAACTGAGCATTATTGCTAAGACATGAAAAATCAAAAGCTCGATCATGTCTCCACACTTTCAATAGCTAATGAAAATGACAATATGTCTACAGATAAAATGTAAATTTAAATTACCTAAATTCACTATCCATTAAATTGAAATGAAGATTTGGAGAGTTGAGAAATTTCAACAAATGTCTCATGCTTCTTGAAAACTTCTGGCACTTAAAAACCGCAGTTATTAGTCAGTTAGCAGAGCTGGAATTCAATTTTTCAAAATTGTTTGATGAAATCATTGAAATTTAAAATCACTCGAATTTAGAGGTTATATTTAACAAAAAAGGAGCATGCGGAATTGTGGCAACTGATACCGGCAAATCATAAGACAGTGAAAAGTCGCACCCAATTGCTTTTGGCGTTGTTCACATCGACTTATCTGTGCAAATCATCATATTTGAAAATGAAGTATGCACAAAATGTTAATAGAAAAAGGCTTACTGATTTCCACTAAGACGTTACCTTAAGAATCGCAGTAGCAATTATCAGCCTGATTTAAATAAAATTGTCAAAACTTTGTCACACTGTCAGGGGCCATACTAAATTTTTACTAAATATAATTTTAGCTATCACTAGACTGCGGCCCACGTAGCTAAGTATACATTTCTTAGTGGCCCTGAAATAAAAAAGGTTGAGTATGGTTGGTCTAGAGAGTTCAGTTTTGACTGAAAAAAGGATGGTGACCTGATGACATGATAAACTTTTAAGTTGTGCACACATATTAAATGAGGAATGTCAGACGTAACCTCCGATAGCCCTGATATAAAAATATTAAAAAGAAAAATGTCAATAGGCACCTTGAGGCGCACCAGATTCAACGTGTACTTTCTTTGAAATAATACCTTAGATTTTTACGAATTAAAAGCGATCGAAGAGGTAGGAGCCAAGGAACTTTAGTGCAGACCCTGCAGTTCCGAACTACTGTAGCTTGGTGATTAAAATGGAGTGATGAAGTGGGTCAAATACATTGCTCAAGCCTGTATTGACTGCGCCTATTTATTTATTTATTTATCTGGTGCGTATTCAATGAAACAGGCAAACTGCCCAGTTACAGATTGGATACAAACAAAAAATAAAATAATAATAAGTAAATAAGAAATTATAAATATAGGTTTATAAAAATAATCAAAGTAGGAATCAAATAAAGTATAATTAAGTCAAGCAAAAAAAAAGAAAAAGAAAACAGAAAAAAATCCATTACAAACAAGAATAATCAATTCAACAGGTAATCTGCACAATTACAGATTGGATACAATGAAAAAATAAAATAATAAAAAGTAAATGAGTAAATTTAAACCTAGTTTATATAGTTGAAGTATTTATTAAATAATATAAAATTAAGTAGAACAAAATAGGAAAGAAAGAATCCATTATAAACAAGAATAGAAAATAAAATTAATTAGAAACAAACATTTTACAACGAACCATGTTTTTACAGATGGCAACAGGATATGGAAGAATACCAATTTGAAGACTGTTATGAATGCGGAAGAGTCGCAAAACAGGAGAGTGGAAGAAAGTATCAGTACGAGCATACGGTACTTCAAATAAAATGGAAGACTTAATTGCCGCGCAATGAACAAAGATGTTAGAGAAGAAGATAGGTAACCGCGACAGATTTTGAAGAGGAAACTCTCATCCAAGTAAACTCTACGCTGTTCAAGGAGGGAAATGTAAAGAAGAGGTAGACGTTCGGTGTAGGGTATATACGGCAGACTATATTTAACAAGTAAAGTGGGTGTAAATCTGTGCTGAACTGATTCAACAGCGTCGGAGAAGTATTTGAACCCAACGGGAAAAGTAATGCTTACGGATATATTCGGTAAGCATTACGCGTAATACGTGGAAGCATTACCGGACCATTGCATATTGTTTTCTTTTTAACATTGCATGTCCTAGGCTGGGAAAATTTATACAAGGGGAAACTTATGCTGTTAGCTTTGTAGCTTTATGTATAAGAGCTTTTTGGAAAGTACGACATCGTATTCTCGCATTTCCGACATCTAAGGTGAATACGAATTGAAGCTTTGGCCGGCGGCCGATCGTATCTCTGCATGTGTGGTTATTGCATGCTGAGTGATTGTGACGCTCATTGGAAATTCCAATGGCGAATTCTCTTTGCTGCTAGGGAGAATTGGTACTGCTGTTTTTCATTCATTTTACTTACCCGTGATGATTTGAAATGCTCCGAAATTTCAATTTTCCCACTTTATATAGCACACTACCCACAGCCGATGTATGCTTGCAAGTTCTTTTCCCCTTATTTCTGCGAGTGATGTTCATTGGTCAGTCATGGATTTTTGGAAACATTTTCATTTGCGGTCGGCGACTTATAACATATAAGCTTTCTCCCTTACATAATTCCCCATGCTCCAAGTCATGTATACGAGTATATCGTATAATTGCTGGAAAATAGCTTTCTAGCACATTATATTTGCATTACCAGCATTGTTTGATTCAAGCATTCCTCCAGAATACGTTACCGCGATTCCCGTTGGGAAACAAGAACACCTCACTTGACTGTAATATTCAAGTACAGAACGGACTAGGGTAAAAAAAAACAGGTGAAATCAAGTAGCAATACTTAATTAATTGTGGCAGGAACAGCAATCTGAGAAGCTTTTCTACTTATAAATATGAATATCGAGTTTCAGTTCACAATCAAATATTACCCCCAGATCTGAGAAATGTTCGACACAAGAGAGGATATTACCAACAATAGCATAAAGAAAGATATGATTGTGGAGCTTAAGAGAAAATGATACAGAAAAACACCTGGAAACATTAAGGGACAAACATTTCAAGTTACACTAGCCAGATAGAGCATTCAAATCATCCTGCAGAAGCAGAGAGTCAGCAGTGTTTTTGATCACCCGGAATAGTTTTAAATCATCTGCATATCGAAGATATGAAGACTTAAAAGCAGTGTGAAGATAATTGATAAACAGATTGAACAAAAGTGGTGCTAAGATGGAACCTTGAGGTATACCAAAAAAAGAGACGAAATGTGAGGACGACAAGCCAAAGATGAAGACAACACAAGTGTGATCAGTTAAAAAGGAAGAGATCCAGAAAAGCAAAGATACACGCGTGCTTTACTGCTTTAGTTTGGTAAGAAGCAACCTATGAATAACAGCGTCAAAAGCTTTGAGAACTTGATTGTTGCTGTCAAACGCATTATATGAGTAAACTCAACAAAGTTCGTGCAGCGGCCTTTTACAAAGGCATGTTGTTGGAAACATAGTTAAGAGTATCATAGATGCGATGAAAAACGAGGCGTTCCAAAATTTTGGAAAGGCTAAGAAGAATGGAGATAGAGAGACAGAGCTAAAAACAAGGTTGCGTTCAACCGATTTGAAGATGGGAAAAAAGCTCTCTAATTCCACGAGGATGGAAATTTACCAGCACAGAAACTGATATTGAATAAGATAGCTAAAAGAACACAAAGGGAAGACACAAGATTTTTTACCAAAAAATTGGGAATACCATCCGGGCCAGGGAAACAGCTCGAGTCGAGAAAGGACAAAAGTGATTCAACCTCAACGGCGTTAGTAACGGCTGCGGAGAGGCAAGGAGGGAAATCAAAAGAAAAGCAGTCAGTAGCAAGAATTGATGGGATGACGCAAACAGAGGAAAAAACATAGCAAAGAGATTGGAAGTCTCTAGAGGGTTGGGAACAGTAAAGACATTAAACACTAGAGAGTCAGAAAGAGAGAAAGAAGTTTTTAAGGAGCGGACAAAAGGCCATAAGCTTTTAGGGTTATTTGAGTTCAGAAAAGATTCAACACACGAAGAATAGCTGAGCAATGCTAAGATTAATTCATTCTAGGTGAAGGAACGTGAACGGGAGAAGATAGAATAATTTTCGCTAGAACGAGAATTCGAAAATTTCAAACGCGGTAAATTTTTATTTCTAAGTGCAATTTTTACCCACGCGGTAAACCAAATAGGATCACGACGGTTAAAAGAACCGAAAACAGGAGTATAAGTTGAGAACAATTCAAGAAGAGTTCCGTAAAATTTAGATACAGCAGAGTCAATATCGAGACCTTGGAAACCAATTAATTGAACTCAAGTAATTAGACAAGCGGTCAAAATAAGTTTTTTTTAAAGTTAAACCAACGCGCAGTGGATAATTTAATACGATTCAAAAAGTTCATAGACAAATTAATAGAACGAAGAGGATGATGGGGGTCAGGACGAGTGTAGGGTATTTTAGCACGGGATAGTAAAAAAGAAGAGGACTCAAAATTAGAGAGGATGAGGTCAAGGATCTTGCTATAAGCATTTGGGAAACAGTTAAATTGAGAAAGAGAGCAGGAAGAAACAAAAGAAGATAAAACAATAGAAATTTTAATGGTAGACACAATCCGGAGAAAAGAGAAGACCTATTGTACAGTTGGCATATTAAATTTGCCACAGATAATGATAGTGCACGAAGGAAAGTTGCTGTTAGCATAAGTGGAAAGTTCAGAAAAGAGCTTGTCATAAGTCGAGAAGGATGTGTTACAAGGAATATATAAGGACGCAATAAACAAAGAGGATTTAGGAGGTAAAGAAAGTCAGACAGCAACACATTTAACAGGTGGACTGGGGATAAATTCAACGGAAAGTTTGCTGTTGAGAGTCCCTAGCACAGCAATAAGAACGCCACCACCCTCAGCTTTATTAGTTGCCAAACAATAAGGATCACAGCGGTAGACATTGTTCGAAGAGAAAGAAACTCAGAGCTAAAAATATCATCATTAAAGCTGCAGTTTTAAAGTATTCATATTTGGTCCCCATGCCACGAGCATTCTTATAATACAGCAAAATATGTTCACGCTTAAGAACTAGGTTCGGGCTCTCTGGTTTTTTCCAGATCGAAAATTTCACCGGTTTTCAAAAACTTTGACATATATACTGGGAGGCCAAAATTTGGAATCAGCGACAAAATCAAGGCTGTTAGGCAAGGTTATACAAATAAGAAGCTAAAAGAAGCCACATATCTCCTAAGCTGATTATCTTTCGTAAATTTGATACAGTCAAAAATATGAGGAGTGTAGCAAAGCTTCTTGCAGATGTGGCGTTCCAATGTATTCGCAGAAGTATCATAAGCAAATTACGATACAAAAATCTGCAGAGGAGGCGCGATTATATGCAAAGCAAGATCATCAGCAGAGTCATTAACAGCACCATGTAAATGGTATATAGGTAGATTTGATTGCAAAGAAGCGATTTATGAGACAAAAAAAGCAGCATCAGCATTCTTAGTGGAAACATCGCGATGTGGGACTGGAGAAGCGCGAGGAAGCCGAATATGTTCAGGAGGTGTCACAGAAGATTTTGGAAGATTGTGTGCTGGAGCAAGATTCGGTTGCAAAGTTCGACCACCTTGATCACATTTCTTCATTTTGCATAATACATCATAAAACTAGTGGTGGTAGAACGACCTTCCCTTCATGCTGTTGCTCGTTCAGTCTAGCATCGACCAAAGGAAAAATTGTCAATAAATATTTTTTTCAAATAGAGTGGGAATCGCGGATATAATGGCGATGTCCCTATAATGGCTATTGGAAATAGCCCAGATAAGATATAATTATTGAATATAATATGAAGGTGCAAGATTACTTGTTTTATACACTTAATCTTAAAAGCAAGAAGAACAATATCAGGTCCAAGGCCCTGTTGATTTCAAGCTTCATATTGGCAGTAAATATTTCACAACTTCATAGGATCATATCCTCAACAAAAATTGTTTGAGCCGCACTTAAGAATCAACAGAATGTTTTGATACTGAGTGGGCTGAAAACTGCTTGAAAATAGTCAACAAAAAAGTTACAGATGTTCTGAGAAGATGAAAGCATCATCGAATTTTTAGTGAACATAGAATACCGCTCTTGTTCTCCGCTTCATAGTTAATAAAAAAAAATTAAGGCTGCGGTTTATATTTTTGCCAGTAATTTTAATGTGTCAAAAGACTTAGTTGAGAATTCATGAGCAATTAAATCGTATTCTTCTTTAATACGATGAATTACGTCGACTTGAGTCTTTAATAATTTATAAAGTTTATTTCTATGGTTTTTCAGACGGTTGGGAGAGTTTTTTCTTATTTTAAGGCTAGTACTGACTTAATCGTGAAGCTTAATTTTGACAAGTCTCCATTTACTGGCCACTCTTTCGACTGAAATTTTTGACGATGGAAAATAATGGAAAATGATAGATTAAACGTCAAGAATATCAACTTTCGATCGATTTTGTTATTGAAAAGACATTGGCAGAATTCAATTTTCAAGTTCAAACACTAAATGTCCTATTTAGCTCGAAAGAATGAACTGCGCACTGAAAAAAATCCACATAGCGTCCAGAGCCATGAAACATAGCGCATTATTTATGGCCCCATACGCCATGTACATAGTACTCTGAGCCATGCAATATAGCTCCCAGCGCCATAATGTCAGAATCTACATAGCGCGTGGTCCCATGTAACATGGCGCAGGATTTATGGTCCCACACGCGATGTACATAGTACCCTGAGCCATGCAGTATGGCTCTCAGCGCCATAATTACATGGCACAGAAATTATAGCCCCACACGCCATATTACATAGTGCCATGAGCCATGTAATATGGTTCAAGGCACTACAATTATAACTCGCAGCCATACTGTGTGAGGAAATGTATAAATGACAGCAAGCTTCTTAAGCATAAGAGAGGGTATGGGCTTTGATGTCATTTATCCCTCGGGAATTTCATCAATAGAATTCCATTACATAACATCAACTGCTCTACCTCCAGGTGCTCAGAACTGAGAAGGCTCGAGGCCTTTTGTTGGATGCAAACTGGATCATCTTCAGATGCACTGAAAAAACACATAGTGCCAGACGCCATAATTTATAGACTTCTGGCGCCATGTACATAGTCGATTTCGCTCGATTTGTGATAAAATATAGCGCCACACGCCATAGTACATAGGAGCAGACGCTATGCTTATAGCCCTCCACGCCATGTACTATAGTCCTCCACGCCATGTACTATAGTCTCCCACGCCATACAGTATAGTCCTCCACGCCATGTGCTATAGCTCTCCACGCCATGTAATATAGTCCGTCACACCATACACATGGCGTGGAAGACTATAGTACATGGCGTGTAGGCCTATGTGCTTTTCGCCATGTATTATGGCGTGTGGCGCTATATTTTATCACAATCCCTAAATCGACTATGTACATGGCGCCAGAAGTCTATAAATTATGGCGTCTGGCGCCATGTGTTTTCTCAGTGCGCATACTAAATTTGCAATTCAATGCCATCTGCATTACGATTACGAAAGCAACGCTGGAGTGGAAAGTTCAACTATAAAGGCTGGTACTGAGTTAATCGTGAAGCTAAATTTTGACAAGTCTCTCATTAGACGAGTCATTCTTTCGAGCGAAATGATTGACAATAGAGAAAAGCTGAAACATTGCTCATTTCTGATGGTTAAAATGTCAATAATTTGAATATTCGATCGATTTTCTTATTAGAAAGACATTTGCACAATTCAGTTTTCAAATTCAAACACCAAATGTCACTTTTTAGCTCGAAAGAATGAGCTGCACATACTGAATTGGCGTGAAATGATTGTAGACATGTGTCAACGCCATCTGCATTTTCAAAGCGAAAGCAACTTCCAAGCAACTTTTCTTGCTAAGAACTGAGTACAACTCCTGCTTGTTTTCGAGCAAAATTTTCGCTGAAGTAGATTTCACTTGAAATTTTGTATGAAAATTCTCCGAACTCATTACATTTCATGAAACTAACCTCATTCATGACCTATCTACTCATACTGCGAACTTAATGACCCACTCTCGTAAATTCTGATCTCAGGCAAATGCTCTTTCTCAGTGGAACAAGATCTATGGTTGAAATGAAAGCGAATGAAATGTCATAATATTAAGGCTAACTTTGCATAATTTAGGATTTCAAAACAAGGTAGAATAGTTGCAACTTCAACACTATTGTAGCCAAGCAGAAGCTTATACCGTACCTGGGCATCTCTTGAAATATATAACGCACGATCAGTTGTTGCAATTTCAAGTTCCAGTCATTCATATTTCAATTCAGAGAGGGAGAGAGAGAGAGCGAGAGAGAGAGAGCTACATTTATGAGTACTAGAATAAACACACCAGGACAATACTCTGCATTAGGGAATCCTTATTCACATTATTCAATATCAAAATTTAAGAAACATGACTAAATACCGCTAGAACAAATGGCGCTTGTATGTAAATAAAAAATGGAATTTCAATAATTTCCATTTTCCCAAGCTCCGTTTTCTATTGACAAATTTGAATTTTCACTTATAGCATCAGTTTCGAAATTGAAATCTTTCAATTCAAACAACAACTAGAAACACTTCAAATTACACATTTCGACCCTATGAAATTACCATACCGTGTAGGGAAATGTAGCCTTTCCTCTGTAGGCTCTATGCATTATATCAATGCGTGGTTGCTTCCCACTATTGTCAATGTTATTTACAATTTAATGGAAAATTAGTGACCGTAAGGTTGTGTGAAAAGGAATCATTCGAAGCAAGCGTAGTTAGAGGGAGCATGATATGCGAAGCTAGATACTCCGATGATGATTTAGAGTTTTTAAAAAATTTATAAGTTGTCCGAATGAAGGAAGCATGCCGCTATCTTTGTGTATTGCATAGTCATTTAGAAGACTCATTGCTAGTCATTCTCTTTGCGTCAACACTTCGTCATCACATAAATAAATGTCACAGGAAGATAATATTGGTTTAAGTCATTAACCAAAAAGCAAGCAATGCCAACTACGCGGACTCGTTGACTGTAAGCCTGCATGCGGTGCATTTGTTTGTTGTCCGAGCCGGTCAAACAAAGGTACAGTTTGGTACCGGTATAAATCAGAACGCTGCACCGCTTCGACGCTGACTTGATTCAGTCTTGGGGATTTTTCTTTGTTTATCCAAATTTTGGTCGTCGACTGTTCAGCGACCTGCCGCGTTGATGGCCATCATGCCATCACATCATCGACGCCTAAATACCTCTTTGTGGCACTTACGCTCTAATTGATAACTATAATAGACCCCACGAAATCCTGTTGCAGCGCATTGTCCGTTTGAAATCTGACTCGAATTCGTCTGCATAGCACTAGAAAAGACACATCCAAGCATCTAAGAACAGAATGACTTGTGGTAAAGTTCACTCTTTTTCACACTCGTCACTTACTTGTCGGCCACTTGCTTCATCTTTTCTCTGCCTCAGATACATATAACTGCATTCCCATCATTAAGAATCATAAGCAGCACAACCGAACAACTTCTCCACATACGATTCTACGAGTATTTAACTATATATCACGTAATCTTCAACTTTCTTGTTGACTCGAACGGTGGCTGCAAGCCGTGCTTGTTAAGCTCCATAATCTGCAGCTTCCTCATCCTCCTCGCCGATGGTGGCTCTCGCATTCTTGTGCTGGAGACCCCAGACGGTGCGAGCCTCGCCGGCTTCGATTCACAGAATTTCGACAGATATTCGCGCGATTTCGAGCAAAATTCCATGAATTCAATGTCATCGCTGAGACACGCTGCTGGAGCCGGCTTCAGATCTGAGATCTTGTTGTTCCAACAAGAGCTCGGGACGGATCATCTGGGCCCCCATTGAAGCGCGAAACGAAAACGAAATGGAAAAATGGAAAAAATCGAAAGTCGTCTCTTCGGTGTTTCTGCTTCTCTGTTCGTTGTTTTGACGAATTCGCTGGTTTGGAAATGAAGCTCCCCGTGCGCTTGAGATTTGCGTAAAGCTTGTAAGTTTTTAGGCCGGCATTCCATCAGATCTATCTTATTCCATTCGATCGAGAAAAGATGCTCAGCTTCGTGCATGTCATTAAGAGCTGTGCAACAAACTTTTGTGAAATGGTCGTTATTGTGGCATGTATCATATGTATTCATATTGACTGTTAATTACGAGTACAGGCTCAATGTACTTCCCTACACATAAATCAACCTAAAACAGGGGAGCTTATTTAGGATATAAACTTTTCCACTATCGTGATTGATCCATATGACTGTCAACTGTTACTAAGCAATTCAAACGCTTGATAATTTAGTACTCATTTTTAACTGAATTAGATGTGCGAAAGTTTCGGCTAATTGAAAATCGGGAGACTTAAAATCCACGACAATTTCGAAAATTAAGTCTAGTTTTGAATGATGATCAGAAAGGGATACTTACAGATATCTTCCTCATAGTTTGTTGAGTGCGGCACCATAAAAATCCCTGCCAAACTGATATTATTCACGAAAGCCAACATGCCTGCGATAAATACCTCAGTGTTCAGTAAACAAGTAAGTTATGAATGACGTTAATGGATAGCTCAGCAAATACGATATATGTTATCTTCCAACAGATGAAGTCATTTCCGGATACATTCCATCTATTAACAAAAAAAAATTAAATTCTCACCTTATGAACATTCTTTTATTAAACTGACGAAAGTTTTGGTCTTTGAGATGACCTCCACGATCAGAGGCTTCAGGAGTGTTCTTCTTCATTCAACAAGCCTCAATTGTAAACTTCTTACTCATCCCACGTTCCGAGCGTATCGTCAGCGATATTTAACCGTTTTTACAAACCGCGCTTAATTATTTGCCGGATTTCGAATATATTTTTTTTGCGCCACGCAAGTGTAATAGGAAAGCAACAAGTCAACATTCCTCAGGTATGACTAAAATCTCAAATTTCAATCTTTGGATCATTCGTGTCGTTTAACTTTAGATATGCATCTCTTCGTCGTCGCTGCCTGCCTGTTGTTATGATTGAAGAGCGAAGAAATAATGTTTTTATTCTCGCATTAAGCCATCTGAAAAGAAACATGTTGAGATTTGATGGGAACGCGACGCACATTATGAGTGAAACAAAGCCATTAAATTGTTGATAAAATTGCGGGTATTTTTTGAAAATAGTATGCCGGTCATTGACGTCATAGCCTAGAAGTACCTTACTTTTCGTCATTCCCGAGCATGAGTACGTGCAAGCTGATGCTTATTTTATAGACATAGTTTTCATTCGAAGGGTGACCTTAAGGTTTCCAAAACTTTTTGAATGAAGAAGTAAGATGTTATGCAACGGATGAATAAACTGTCTTAACATTTCCGGTTATTCAAACATGCGTGACCTACTGAGTTCCAATTATGTAACCACTTTATTTATAAAAATAAAATATAAGCAGTAACGTTTTATTTCAGAATAAGAACTTGTATCTACTATTAAAGACTCACATGTCAACACTCAGACAAAAATCGTTGTATAAATAAAAACAATAGATATGAATCAATTTTTTTCAAATATAAGTTAGCGTCATATACGTTTCTTTTTAATTCAAATAATCTGCCTTCATTTCAATAACGCTGTATCAAAGTGGTCTTGTTTAGCACAAAATGTTTTGTTTTACATTCAATGATGATAATTTTGATATGAAAACAACATTTGTATAATAAAGAGGAATCATTTTTATTGAATGTGGGGGCTTATTTAATTCAAATAAGATTCATTTTTTATTTAGAAGTGTTTCAACTTTTGATTCAAATTTGATTTTATTCAATTTTAAGTGGTGAAATGTTTCTGAGTGAACTATTCGCATAAAAAGTGACGTAGTTAATAAGAGTCTAAACCTGATTCCAGGGAACCCAAAAGAAACAAATAAAACTATATAAACCGTTCACAGTTCAAGACTCTGCGCCGGCTTATTAAGTGGCAGGGAAACATGTTGGAAGGCCAAGGCTGAGAAAAAGGATACATGGTTTATCAGCACTAAGCCCTAAGGACATGGTCAAAAAGCTTTAAGGGCTCCATACAGATGCTCATAAATGTCCCAATTCATCAAAAGCTTCTAGTGGCTTCTAATGTGTTGGGTCTCTGGTTCAAATCCAGGTTCGGACGTAGGATTGCGCACCGACCTTTGAGTTTACTTTGATTCGGGGTAAAGTGAGTCGTGGAGCTAATCATTCCATACTCGTATTTACATTGATTGTAAATTTGTGAATAAAGCTCTCTAGCAGGTTCAACCCTTAGGCCCTACAATAGTTTTCGTGGGATTACTTTACTTTATAGACGTTGATGAGGCTCTCCATAGGTTAACGTCTTCCTCTTATTAATCGCTTCACTCCTATTTGTCGTCCCAGAAGGCCTAATGATGTTCTCTGGCTTACTTCTGAGGTCGCTGCTGCTCTTGGGGCAAAGAATGTTGCCGCGGCTAATTCAAACGTTCTGCTTTGCATGATGGCCTGCTTAACTTTAAAAAGCTACTTTCTCACGCAAAAAGGGTCAATAAAGAAGCCATGCATGCCTACGTTGCCAGATCTGAAGCTTCTATCGGTTCTAACAATTCAAAACCCTACTGGTTATTTATTCATTCTCTGAAAAAATCCCCGTCATTCCTCAAAATTTTGAAATTTCTGCCGTCAGAACTGAAGAGATTTGTGAGCTTTTTGCACGTTTTTTTTTTCGTCATTTTCTTCCCCACAAAACCCTTTTTCTGCTCTATACGTATCTTTCTCAACTCTTTCATCGTTCGCGGTAACCTTGGAGCACTCTCTTCGTTTTGTTTAAACCCTTTAGAAGTTGAATATTTAATGTGTTGTCTCAATTCTAGCTCTCATTCTGGCTCTGATGGTATTCCTTATATACTAACTAAGTTCCTATCTTCTTCACTTTGTGTACTCCTGCTCATTATCTTCAACCTCAACATCGCAACTGGCGTTTCCCCTTTCTTATGGAAATTGGCCAATATATTTAAGGCAGGTGACCCAGCTTGCATCTCAAATTACCGCCCAACCTCGCTTCTAGCTTGCTCTAGTAAGCTACTTGAGAGAAAATAAAAGAATTTATCGTCTATTCGCGCTTTTCTTGCCAACGAGCAACATAGATTTGCCAAAGGCAAATCTCCTTTTACTAACTTGCTATCTTTCAGCAGCACTGTCGATTCTGCCATAAATCAGCAAAGGCAGGTGGATGTTCTTTGCACTAATTTCTCTAAGGCATTCGACTCTGTCAACAATGATCTTCTTCTTTTGAAATTAGACAAATATGGTTTTTATGGTCCGCTTCTCTTCTGGTTTTCTTCCTATATTTATGATCGTACATGTTTTGTAACTTTGAGCTCCTGCTCTTCTTCTCCTTTCAATTCCACCTCAGGTGTTTTGCAAGGATCAATACATGGCTCGTTGTTGTTCTTTATCTTCATTAATTATCTTCCAAGTCTCCTAAACTACTTCTCTCATCTTTATGCAGACGATCTTAAAATATTCAAAGTAATCGATACAATTAAGAAGAAGACTGCTTTCTGCTACAGAATGATTTACACACTCTGAGCAACTGGTGTAATGCGAAATATCTTACTTTGAAAGTCTTAAAATGCCATTCACGCTTCAAACTTACCCTTCAATATTTTCTTATAGCGTTTCTGGTACCTTTCTTTCTGGTACCTGTATTTTGTTCGAAAGACCCGGGAATAATTTTCGACACTGAACTTATAGTCGACCAACAAATATTGCATATAACTGCCAAAGCGTCCAAGCTCTCCGGTTTTAAACTTAGATCGTCTTAGTATTTTACAGATATCTCCACCTGTGTACACCTGCTTTTCTCTTTTGTCCGCAGTATCCTCGGATAATGTTGTCAAATATGGTGCCCAAATTTTCAATAATTAATTGATGCGGTTGAATCTGTACAACGCAGGTTCACCCGCTCTTTGCTTTTCGAATTAAATTTGTTTTTCAAAACTTACTGTGCGTATAGTGCGAGACTTACCATGCTGCAAATTCCATCCCTAAAATCTCGTAGAATGTTTTTCGATGAAACTGCACCATCGACTTGTCCCATCTGAAATCTACAATCAGGTTTCCGTTCGTGCATTGGATCGGTCATGTAAATCCACCTTAAAGTTTAAGTCCTTTTTAGATATGAGTCCATGCGTCCACGCGTCCATGCGATCTAGCGTGTTTTGCTTTCGCGAGTCAGTTCAATTTGGTTTATATAGGCGGCTCTAAAGCGAAGGAGGTGGAGCATGCTGATTCATGTCTGGCATGTGTGGATGATTCGTTGATGATCAATTAAATAGGTCTGTTCCCGTACCACGATTAATTGCGATTAATCGCGATTAATTGCAATGAAGCCGTTCATGTACTCTGTTTTACTGAAAACTGAAAATTTCCCCTCTTTCAGTAAATTTCAGTAGGGTCTGAGCTACTGAAAAATACGGAAAAGTGTCAAACGGAGTAAATATTTTCAAATGTGCGCGGCAAGCAACATATTTTTTGCGTAATGTTGCTATGAAGGTCGATATTTTTTTTTTTTTTTTTATTTTTGTGGCGATAATTTATTACCGCTTAGGATGACTTTATAATCACTATTGTTCTCCCAAAAACCGAAAACTGACACTTTCGGTTGTCAATTTTCAGGAAATACAATGAGAGCGTTCCCGTACTTTTCATGAAATTCCCCACCACATGATTCAGGAAAATTCAGTAAAATTCAGTTACTGAAAGTACGGGAACAGACCTAATGATTTCTTTCGCTCAGTGGCATTTGTGGATGATTCGTTGATGATCATTTAAATATATGTTTTGTGGATGATTATTTTATTGTATGATGATGAGGATAATATTTTTTTTGCATCCTTACGTGCATGACTATTACGAAAAAATTTGAATGCATATGAATATCTAGACACAAACATATATATGTAGGTATGTATAGTCATATGGATAAATATATACAATTTTCTGTTACCAATATATTTGTACGGAGCAAAAAAAAACATAATTACAAGCGTGTAAAATCCATCCCCTTATCGCCTTAGCCCCGCCTTCAAAAAACTGGATTGGAGTTGACTTGACTCGTGTAATCTAAAAACGCATGGACGCGTGGACGCATGGACTAAAAAGGGCTTTATTGTTCCTTTTGCACGGACTGATTGGTATTGGAAAAATTTGAACATTGTCGAATTGCGATAACTTTTGACCAGATTATCAAATCATTATGAGACTTATACCACATATTGTTGTCACTAAGTTGTAGACTCGTGTAGTTTTTTTATGAACGTGCCGGAAACCCTGCAGCTACGGCAGGTATTGAAAATGAAAACCTTCAAACTATCAACTCTCCAGAAAAATGTTCGTTTCTTATGCTGCCTCCTCACTGTGGCCACTGCAATGGTCGCAATGATCGCCACAATTATGGTCACCATCAAAAATTTTCCCCCACACGCTGGGCCGCTAGATGGCCCAGTCATAATTTTTCGGTTGCGCATGTTGGCCCGCTTTGATGTGTACGACAAACCGCTCCCAAAGCCATCCTCGGCCGTCGGCATTTACATGCTTCACCACTGTCGGCCACTGCAAGCCATCGCCCGTCTACACAATGGGCCACATGATGGCCCACAGTCAGGAAGCAGCATTACAGTCAAAACCACCTCAAATAGAAATCTTATGTTTTTTTTATACAACCAAGGAAAAGCTTTTGAAATTTCACATCGGACAAGAACGGTAACCCTCCTCGAATTTACCAATATTTTAAGCATCAAAAACTTCTGTTCACGAGAACTCACGACCCAATTATCAAATACAGTTGAAATTCACAGAATGAATTAAATAGGACCAGGTCTGATAGAAGTGATTTGGAAATGCAGTCAACCCTGTGCCAATGGTGGCATCTTGAAAAATTATTAAGAATAAAAACTACTTTTTGCCCTATGAATTTTGATTCCGTAACTAGATTTTCATTAAATTGACACAGTAGCTGAACCTTACTTTAAGCCGTGTTTGGTAGAAATTTAGTTGAAAAATACGGTTAGGACTGCCAGCTATGGTAATTTTGGGTTGGAAAATGCACTCCGAAAAATAAAGCTTTTTGCCGTATAGCTTCCAGTGCAGTTATGAAATCAAAACGAATTTCATATGATAAATGAAACTTATTATAGGCATTATTCAGAAGAAATCTGGTTGAAAGACTATTATAATGCTGCTAGGTATTGTTAGTTTTGCAATATCTTTACAAAGCGATTTTATCGTAAAATTTTCAAACGATTATTATCTTGCAATAACAATAAACAACATATATTAAATTTTCGAAATTCGCAGAGTAGGTTGATTTCAATATGAGGCAGGTGTGATATATTTGTGGCTTTGATGCTAGCAAAGGGTTGCTAGCGCGAGGCGTTTTTTGCTATTTTTTTATCAATAAATGCTTACATTAAGTATTCATATCGCGAACATTTACAATCAAAATAAGTTACCAATGCTTAAATTCTAGTTCTAGAAATTTTTTGGTTCCAAACATCTTTCGTTTTTTTGCCCTAAACATCTTTCTTTCCCTGCAACTTTCACCGAAATCATCGGATAAAATCGAAATCGATAGAGTTAGTTGATTTTGACGGAAGGCAATTGTGGGAGACTTTTAGTTGCAGTGCTGGTAAAATGTTGGAGGCACTAAGTATTTTCTTTGTTTATGTTATGTTATGCTGCTTTCAAAATTTTGCAGTGTTTGGCTTTCCTAAATCTTGAAATTCCTTAAATCTTTTCCACCCTGTGAGTTCAAATGCATTGTTAAGATCAAAGTGATTTTGCACTCAAAACAGGTTGGAGCACATGTGGTAGAATATGCACGCAAAATCAGCACGACTCTTCTACTGTTCATCGAACATTAGTATTTCTAGCGGTTCAGGTGCGCTAGAGTTTTTTTTACTTATTGTAAATTTTGATTTCCCGGCGCTTTTATATGACTATCAATTATCCGCAGATTGTCACCCACGAATTCCGAAAGCAACCAATCTCATTTGATTAAATCGGTGAGTGCATTGTCTAAGACGACCGCAGTCATCATCCATATTCTCATCTCGTTTTCTAAACTGCAATTCATTTCGATTATCACTAACTCATTCGCATTCCGGTCAGAACACCAACAAACACTCTCAGCCATGTAAGTGTAGCTTACCACCTTAGAGTGCTGCTAAATTGATAGACGAGCTGACATTAATCCCTGAATCAATATATCTACATGAAAATGGAAGACCTTTCGGCATGGACCATCCCGGGGGATCGATCTGAGGTAGTTTGAACCCACGATTTCATATCTGCAGCCGTTCCATCTTCGAATCTCAAATTAGGAAAACTGTAAATAAAAATTCAATTGAGATTTATTTGAACACATTACAAAGACTGACATCAAGCCTCCAATCGGCGCGTCGATCAATGCAGGATTAATAAGCCTGAATTTCATTTGCCTCATCAAAGCCGAACCGGCCATTGAATACTTTTGTTGCGCATATTTGTCTTGTTCAACATTAGATCGTTGATAACATCTTGAATCCAACGCTGACGGGAAGCGTCACGGCCATTGCTGCGAGTGACCTCGGATATTTGATACAACATTGAGTGCATGGATTTGGCAGACTACTTTGCGAAGAGGTAGTACAAACTTCGTACTAATTATGCGTTAGGTAAAATTCTGACCCTGAATCAGCAGATTTGCTTTCCTGGCACTGTCTTTCACCCCAGCATCGGCATGACGAGATGTTTCCTAAAAACACTAGCTTTAGTCTGCGAGACCGCAAATCTGCGGCAGAATACTAAGCGGCAATTGACGAAATGCCATCTTTGAAATTCGATACAGGGACTCCTCCATTGGGCCAAACACTTTCAGCTAGCCGCAAAACCGCAATTTCGATAACGTTGTTACGAGATCCGATCACCTTGGGGTGATCGTTTTTCATCACAGCATGGTTTGAAAAAGGAAGGCAGGAACACTAGCCTGTCAACGAACAGGTCTCTCCGATTATTCGAAAAAAAACTCAGTATGCATATGAGTGAGCTTAGGGAGTAACGTTGTCGTATCGGTGCATTGGTTGGATTTTCAGCGATTATTCACAAAAGTGATTGAATACTCTCCACCATAGGAGATATTCCGCAGACAATAGGTGGAATGCATAAAAAACCTTTTCTGATCGCGTCAGACCTGATCAGTTCTCATACTTTACGTCTCCCTGACCAATATGCAAATTAGATATATTTCTTGTGCCTGACTTCTGTATCGAAATTGGTTCGACCTTTAGGCAATCGTCTACCGATAAAAAATGAGTTACCGGTTCATTAGTAATTAGCGGACGGAAGATGTTCGTTTCGGATCGAATGATATTTATAATAGCAACTGTCCTCAGCTCGCTGCATAATGGCCACATGAGGACGACAGACAACTGGTCCAGAAAGCGCATACCGAACTTTGAATCATCGACAACAATTATCAGACGATTTCTGCAGACTCAATTAAGCCCATTTACCAGAATAAATCAGCAAACGGCAGATCCTTGGGGCGAAGTCATTCATCAGCTTCAACCGTACGGGACTGCGATTACCGGGTGCAATCTGAACCAGTTTAGATTTTGGGGCGCAGCCGATAGTTGTGGGTATGCGGATCTCTTGACTCGATAACAAGTGAGTGCCACAGAGTTTCCAATTCAAACTGATATTTTTCTAGGTAAAAAGTGAAATATTTCAAAAACAAAATCCAAAAACCAATTTTCCCAACTTCTTGCAGCGTCACCAATATCTAAGGTCATAAGAGAATAAACAATCTACCTTGTTGTGAAACAATGTACATTTTTCTTATCACTCAAATACTACATTGAACCAGATAGTATGGAAAACTTTCATTTAGCATCCATCAAACAAAATGAAAATCTCACTTGCTCCCACTGATGGACTCCATCGCCCGACAAGTTGCCACGAAGATTCTTGGCCCGGGATCAGATTGTCTGTGATAAGTGGTATAAGTCCTCGAATTAGAAACAATTTCTTCTATTTCGTTATGAGCGCAGTTAAAGCATGCTCGAATGTTTTACGATCAGATCCAGTTATGGAGGTTTATGTTTGATTTTCCCATGCAAATGTTTGTAAGAGTGTTCAGAACACATCAATAATGAGCATCGAGTAAAAGTAAAAAAGAATATGATGGAAGCGACTGAGCGCGCGTGGAACGTTTCAACTGCGTGTACTTGCCCAGATCTTCCCATAACGATGCGTATCGTGTACCTACCTACGTCAAAGCACTTAAAAAATTCCAAATTATACGATTTAATTGCTTAGATAGAGAACAGGTTAGTTACATGTGCTTTGCGGTGGATGCACATTTTCATTGGTGTCTACATGAGCAAGTATTTAGTTGGGATTAGATTTTAAGGGATTCATTCGGACATAATTAAAACCCCTTTGATTTTATTGCCATATTAGAACCATGGAACATTAGCCTTAAATTATGTTATAGCTGTATCTGTACCGTCGAGTTCGTCGCCAAATTAATCATATTTGACTGAAACTGTAGAGGAGCCTTCCTGATAAGATCAAACAGTTATGGAACTTAGACGTTTTCTGTTGTCCAGTGTATGTACATTTCCGAATCGTAAATTTGCAGTACGAGAACTATTGTTTGTGCTTTCCCAAAATTCAATTTATGTAAGAAGTCGTACTATGTGGCGGAAATACATCTAGTAGCTTAAACATCTTAAACATCTAGTAGCTTCGACTTCACATGAAATTTTCATATGAAATTTCACTTGAAATGTGTTTTGGCGAAAATTTAGCTTGAAAATATGTAAGAGTTCATAGCGTGAAAAATTGCTAAGAAGTTGATTTAGCTTTGAAAATGTAAGTGGTATTGACAGATGTTTCCAATCATTTCACGCCGATTTAGTATGTGCAGTTCATTCTTTCGAGCTAAAAAGTGACATTTGGTGTTTGACTTTGAAAATTGAATAGTGCAAATGTCTTTTCAATAAGAAAATCGATCGAGAATTGAAATTCATGACATTTTATCCGTCAAGTTCTCCATTGCCAAAAATGTTCGCTCGCAAAAATGACCAGATAATGGAGATATGTCAAAATTAAGCTTCACGATTAACTCAGTACCAGCCTTTAGGCCATAAATCACAGTGGATTAAAAACAAATGTCATTATAAAAAAAACTGAAAATTCCCCGCAGCTTAAAAACGCAGTTATTTGTTTTTATAACACCAATCGCAATTTGTGAACTACGAAACATGAAAGTTAAGAGTTTATTTGCATATGTCGCAGAAGTTTGTTAGTTTGTTGACGACTTGTGATAACTGGATTTTAAAGAAAAAAAACTCTAGCGCATCAGAACCGCTAGAAATACAGGGTCTTCTTTTAGAGGTATAGAAATTTAAGTTGGCAACATTCTCTTATGCTACGTATGGTGTGGCAGCTGTCATGCGTTTCATGGTTAGTTTGGTTTGCCAATTTATCATAAATATGTTGACGCCTGAGCAACGTCTGCAAATTGTGCAGATTTATTTCGAAAAAAACCGGTTCTGTTCGAGAAACTCATCGAGCGCTCCGTCAATTTCATAGCCGACATAAGGCGCGTTTTTTGCTCCCCTTATCTATATATGAACAATGTTAACCAGTGCAGACGCATTGGAAACAATAACAACTCCTGTTATGGAAAGGGGGAGTTGTTGTTCCCAAAGCGTCTGCATTGTTCTGTTATAGATAGAGGGAGCAAAAAACACGCCTATAATCGTCCATCAGAACAATTAATTCGATTAAGTTAACCTAATATGAAGCAGGTATCACGTTTTGCTTTCGTAGCTTTCGTAGCTTTCGTTAGCCCTCAATATAATGCATTACCAATTTAATAAAAGTTAACCATGCATTGTTTCCGCACCACGTTTACTCTCACTGATAATGCACATCGATCCAGACGACGTATGTACAGTGCGTAATGAAGAAACCATAGCAGCTGTAGAGCGTAGTATCGATGAAGACCCAAGTGTCTCCATTCGACATCGTGCTCAACAATTAAACCTGTGCTCATCCACATTATGGAAGATTTTACGGAAGAATCTTGATTTACGGGCTTACAAAATCCAACTCGTGCAGGAATTGAAGCCGAACAACCACCGGGCAGGACGTATATTCAGTGTATGGGCCCAAGAACAAATCGCTGCAGATCCCGAATTTCATAAGACAATTTTTTTTAGCGATGAGGCTCATTTCTGGTTGAATGACTGCGTCAATAAACAAAACTGCCGCATTTGGAGTGATGAGCAACCACAACCGGCTATCCAAAACCCGTTACATCCGGAGAAAGTCACTGCTTGGTGTGCTTTATGGGCCGGCGGAATAACTGACTCCTTTGTTTACAAAAATGCTGCTGGGGAAAAATATTACAGTCAATGGTGATCGCTATAGAGCCATGATCAATGACATTCTCGTTCCAGAATTAACCCGCCGTAATGCAGGGGACCTATTGTTTCAACAGAATGGCGCGATATACCATACAGCTCGTGCATCCATCGACTCATTGAAAGAAGCATTTGATGAGCGCATAATTTCTCGTTTTGGACCTGTAAGCTGGCCTGCAAGATCGTGTGATTAAACACCACTGGACAATTTCTCGTGGAGATACGTCAAATCAGTTGTCTACACCGACAACCCCGAGACCCTTGACCATTTGGAAGACAACATTCGCCGCGTTTTTGGCAGGATACGGCCCCAAGTATTGGTAAGAGTAGTTGGAAATTGGACCTCTCATTTGGACTTCTTCCGCGCCAGTCTTGGCGCTAACATACCCAAAATCATATTCAAATAGAAATGGCAGAAAACTATCTTTCCAATAAAACAAATTTCATGGCAATCAAAATAATCTATCCGTGTTTTATTTCATTTCAAAAACACTCTGTACTAATGTTCGATGAACAATAGAAGAATCGTGCAAATTGTACAGCACGTGCTCTGACCTTTTTCAAAATTTGAAAGAAAATTCTTGCTTACTTTTAGGCACGCTGCACCCACACAATTTCCAATTTTTTAACACAGACAAGCTTTAAACGTAATAAGTTTTCATTCCCAAACATTTGTTTTAACAAAACTTTACACGGCTTGGAAATATAGGAGTAAATCAAAGTTCACTAAAACGCTAGCAAGTCATGGACCTACCAACTGTATACATCTACGTTTTTCGAAAATTTCAGCTGAATCGGATGTGCCACTCCAGAGATTATCTCCCTTAATCATTTTGCTTATATATATATAGAGTGGACCTGGGGCTGGTAGTTCCCAGGAACCATCCACGAAGGCAGAGGGTGTCAAGAATCCGCGGAGGTTAAATCGCTACCAACAAAACCTGACAACGCTACATATAGCGTTATATAATTGCCGATCGCTATCGAGTCAGGCAAGACTAATTGAACTGGAAGAGGAAACAATTAAAACTAAATGGGACATTATTAGTCTGAGTGAAACCAGACGTAAAGAAGAAAGCTTGCAGACACTTGAATCGGGCAGCATCATATATCACCCAAACAGGTAGAACGAGCGGAATAGGGTTTCTGATTTACAAAAGATGGGCAGGCAAGGTAGATAATGTCACAAGCTACTTGGATCGAGTAGCCAGCCTAACTCTAAGGCTCTCTCAGAGTTACACAGTGCAAATCATACAAGTCTATGCACCCACAACTAGCCACACGGACGAAGAAATTGAAGAGTTCTATAATGAAATAAACCAGGCTTGGTACAATAACAACAGCCACTTTAAATTTCTAGTAGGGGACTTCAATGCTATCGTAGGAGGAAAGAAAGACCACGAAATTCTGGTAGGGAGATTTGGTTTGGGCATTAGGAACGATTGAGGAGAACGATTGGTCCAATTTGCTCACCAACATACTCTTTACATAGCAAACTCGTTCTTCAAGAAAGACCAAAAGAGAAAATGGACTTGGCAAGTCCCAAATGGAACCACTAAGAACGAAATTGACCTGTTTCTAACCGACAGAATAAGAACAATAAAGGATGTATCAATAATCAATAATTTCAGGACAGGAAGCGATCATCGTCTAGCTAGAGCAAAGATTACCCTAGATCTAAAGACAGAAAGGCTCAGACTAGTTAGAAAACCAACAAGAGCAGGTATTTACACTGACAACGTCAGAGACAACGCCATTCTCTTCCAAGAAATGCTAAATTCCAAAATGCGTAATAAGGACGCAACGCACCTCGCAAAAACCATCTTGAAGTGTGCCGAAGAAGTAGGTGGAACAAACGTAGACAGTAAATACCGCAAGCTCTTAAACGAGACAAAGGTCTTACTCAAAAAACGTAGGGAAATGAAGTTATCCTCGAACCTCCAAAGGATTGAATACATTGAAACCTGCAAAACGACCAGAGAGAAGATAACAGAAGATGTAAGAAAATACAACGAAAAATTAGTAGAGAGTGCCATCGAAAGTAATAGGAGCCTTAAGAAAGCGAAAAGAGCTCTATTGATTGGTAGAAACCAAGAGATTGCTATGCAACACAAAAATGAAAGGGTAACCGATAGGAAGAAAATACTAGAGATTATAACAAACTTCTTTCAGGATCTCTACAAAGCCCCGTAACCAGCCAAACAATAACAGTGACTACACAAGAAGCACCTGAAGAAGATGTCCCAGAAGTTCTCACTGATGAAGTGGAAGCGGCGCTGAAACAAATGAAAAATGGCAAAGCAGCTGGCAATGATGGTATCACAGCGGAATTATTGAAATACGCGGGGAGGAAAACATCAAAGATTCTGGCGGACGTATTCACAAGCTGCTTCAGAACAAGGCAAATTCCTGACCAGTGGAACAGCGGCAATATAATTCTGATCCACAAGAAGGGGAACAGGGAAGACATTAGAAACTACAGGCCGATAAGTCTTCTCCCTGCGTTCTACAACGTATTCACTAAAATCATCAATAATAGAATACAATCAGCCCTAGACGCAGAATAATCTCGAGAACGGGCAGGTTTCAGAAGTGGCTTTAGCACCATAGACCATATTCACACTCTGAGAGAAATCATGAGCCGAGCGAATGAGTATGAACTCCCCGTCGCCCTGGCGTACATTGACTTTGAGAAAACCTTTGACTCAGTGTACCCCGAGGCAATACTAAGGGCACTTATAAACCAAGGTATCGAGGAACCATACGTAGAAACACTGACCAACATCTACAGGTCTACAACGTCTACAATGAATTCATAACGAGAGGCCAGGATAGATTTGATTAATAACACAGATTAGGAAGTGGTAGGCGAATATGAGTATCTGGACCAAACAATAAGCAACTCAGGATCGCGACTACCCGAAATAAACAAAAGAATCAAACTTGCGTGGAGTGCGTTTGGGAAAAACTCCATAATCTTCACATCAAAAATGAAATCCCACCTCAAGAAGAAAGCCTTTGATGGATGCATTCTGCCAGTCATGACTTATGGCTGTGAAACATGGACTCTGACAACAGATAGCACAAGAAAGCTTCAGGCTGCTCAAAGAGCAATGGAGAGATGCATACTGGGCATCACAAGAAGAGACAGGAAAAGACTTAACTGGATAAGACCGAAAACACAGGTAACTGATGTGATTAATAGAATCAGAAGTCTCAAATGGCGATGGGCCGGGTATTTGGCAAGACTATCGGACAATAGATGGACCACAAAAGTCATGAATTGGTACCCAAGGGGAGTCAAAAGACCGAGACGGCGCCCAAAACTAAGAAGGGACCATGCCATAAGAAAGCTAGCCGGCATAACCTGGACACGTATAGCCAAAAATAGACAAAAATGGATGAAAATAAGAAGCCAATACTTAGAGGAGGCTGCATCATGATCCGTATGCATGATTGACAAGCTGACAATGATGTATATATATATATATATATATATATATATATATATATATATATATATATATATATATATATATACATATAGATTATATATCAAATATGAATTTTCGGCGAAACGAGTTTAATACACGCTGAGAAATGACAGAAATCAATATATTAACATCTTAATATTGTTATAGTAACAGCATTGTCCCTAATACATAATTTTAACAGTTCAATATTTTATGTTAGGAAGTTACAATATTATATTTACAGTTTAACATTATATATTAAGCTTTTAACTTTTTATGTTAAGAACATCTGTAAATATAAATGTTTTAACATCTTAACATAAATATATTACTATGCCAATATAAATGTATTAACCAAGGGTGCTGAAATTGTTGGTCATACAACAAAGTACATTGCTAGTATTGTTAGTTAGGATGTATGAATTAAATACGGCAATAGCACATTGGAATAACATGATCTCGTACGATCATCGAAGTTAAGCAGTGTTGGGCGCGGTTAGTACTTAGATGGGGGACCTCTTGGGAATATGAAAAAATCATATCGACATGCTAATAAAGCTAATAAAGCATATGGCATGTTAATATTAATTATTGGTATGCCAATAGTATTGTAAGATGCTAATATAACTTATTGCCATTTTAATATTTAATATTGGCCTACTAATATAATATTGTAACAGACAAATTCACCACACGCATGTCAATATATAAAATTTTAAGAATGCTATGTGCGGGCAATATGATGTTATTGCTAGGTCAATATAATAATGTTAAGAAATGTTTTCAATATAAATATATTAGCTGCAAAATAAATTAAGGGTAGAACAATGATTTTTTAGCATGTACTAATTTTCTTCGAAAATTAGTAAAAAATAGACATGAATCAAATATTTTCAAATATGATTTGTCGTCATATACGTTTCTTTTTAATTCAAATAATCTGCCTTCATTTCAATAACGCTGTATCAAAGTGGCCTTGTTTAGCACAAAATGTTTTGTTTTACATTCAATTATGAAAATTATGATATCAAAATAACATTTGTATAATAAAGTGGAATCATTTATATTGAATGTGGGGGCTTATTTAATTCAAATAAGATTCGCTTTTTAATTAAAAGTGATTCAACTTTTGATTTAAATATGATTCTATTAAATTTTAAGAGGTGAAATTTTTCTGAGTGTACTATTTAATTAAAAAATGAAATTAATTTTAATCGAATATCTTGATGACTACCACTAAAATCATTAATTTTCTTTGCGCAATAAAAAATATAATTATGTTTTTTTAGGAGTATGTCAAATAATTGATCAATAAATGGGAAAATAAAGGCAAAAATGTTCTAGAGAAAATTAAATTGAAAGTCGGAAAGCGAAGATAATAGACATTTTGCCGAATTGAAAGTTTCGCTATCTCAAGTTCCGCTATGGACTTTTTTGCAGAAAATTCTCTAAGTCAAATTTATTCCCTAAAACAGTTGGAATCAAGTGGCCATTATAACCATCTTGTAGGGACAACCTTGATTAGTCGTCTTGATGCAACCTCATAGAAAGCGGAACACCTTTTTTTGTAGAGTGACTGAAAAAGGATGAAAAATGCGCTGTGTCTTAGCTTTTTTGCGCTATTGTGGATCATCTGTGAAAAATTTTACGTTAATGTTGCGAAATTTGTTTTGTTGCCAGTATTTTTGATATTGTTCTTAAAGTAAACATACAAAACTTTTAATTAAATGCAAAAACACCATCATATATTATCAAAGTAACATTAAAAATAAGTTTTTTATTCTTGCTAAGAATTCGTGCCTTAACTTGTTATACCCAATGTATGTAAATCGATTTATTATCCTATAGAGATAGTGGCTACAGCACCACCAAAAAGAAACAACAAAAGCGTTATCATTTTAAATCTTAAAAATTTAAGCCTACATTATAAGAAATAAAAACACAATGTTACGCGATTTAACGATTGTCCCTTCGATTTTAATGAAAATGTACCAATATATTACCGCACGTACTCAAAAATCCGAGAGCTTGAGTAGCCTAGTGGGTAGAGCACTGGCTTCTTGCGTGTGGGGTCCCTGGTTCAAATCCAGGTTCGGACGAGGGTCCGCGCACCAAGCTTTGAGTTCACCTAGCTCTGATTAGGTACCTGATTCAAATCAGGGGTAAAGTGAGTCGTGGAACTAATCACTCCACACTCGTATCCACAATGATTAAAAAAAGTTGTAATGAAGCTCTCTACCAGCTTCAACCCCTAGACCCGTACGATGGTTGTCGTGGGATTGCTTTTTTACTCAAAATCCGTAAAATACCATCCTCCAAACAATTAGGTTCTATTCCGTTCCGCTGCAATGTTATTTTGCGAGGTAAAAATACCTAACACAAATGAATTTGTATGTAATTCAGCTCACGCATCTTCAGCGTCATAGTCGACACAGAAAACATTAGTTACTTTGGCATTTCAACGTCACATTGACGGCTGATTAAGCGGAAAGTTCATCAAAAATTCAACGTGAGATAGTTTAACTTGGAATAACCTGTCGTATCATAGCATTTATGCAGAATAAAAATTTGCTAACATCTGCTTGTACCTTTTAGTTTTTAGACCGTATTCGTTAAGTGTGTTTCCCCTAAAAACAGTGAGTTGTTACTTTGAAATAATTAAATTCACTTACGTCTGTATTTCCCAAGCGTATTCAAGAAGAATAGATCACCTTTCAGTTCTAATTTTTGTTTTTCGTCGATGATTAATAGAAGATACTCGTTCGGTGGGCAGTTAGTAAATCATTGTCTATCTTCTGTCTCTCTTGCATGTTTTTCGTCGCAAAAAAGTTTTTAAATATAGTTGTTTTGGTACATCTAGCCATGGAATAATGCAATCATAGTTTTTACCTAATTGAAATAGCAAGTTTTACTGAGCACTGGCTCAGTGACGGTATTGCTCCGAATTTAGAGATAAAGACTCATGGTATTGCCTCAAGGAGCAGTAAGATATTATATTATTTTGTAGAATCTGTTGTTCTTCGTCATTGCCGTCGTGGTGTTTCTATCTATTCATAAAACATTACCGCACTTTGAAATTTTTGGAAAAGCTTTAATTAAGCCCAATTACATCGTAGAAATCATTCTGATGTTTCAAAACACATCTTTTATACAGTAAGTGTAAAGAACCCTGTCGATATTACCTAGTTATGTTCTCTGGGTAAAGTATGCAAATATGCCGAATGTGAAAAAGTTTATTACAAAATGAATGGCAAGAGTTGTAGCGTTACGAAGTTAATAATTTGTCAAAATGAGGCATTGCGCAAATAATAGTCTGTAACGGGTCAACAGTAGGTGCACAGATTTTCATCAAATGATTACAGTAGCGAGAGCTGATGAAGCCAAAGTGAAAATGAAGTAAAGTAAAGTTATCCCATTGCAACCCTCCTCCAGGTCTAGGGGTTGAACCTAACTGAGAACTTCATGACAAATTTACAATCAATGTAAAAGTGTGAAAACACGAGTGTGGAGTGATTAGTTCCACAACTCACTTTACCCCTGATTAATTCAGGTACCTATTCAAAGCTAGGTGCACTCAAAGCTTGGTGCGCGGATCCTCGTCCGAACCTGCTTATCCGATTCGAACCAGGGATCCCTCACACAAGAAGTCAGTGTTTTACCCACTAGGCTACTCCAGCTGACAAAGTGAAAGTAACTAAAATAAATGAACAGAACTTCAGGACGCCCGATAGCGTTACAGAGGTGATCCAAATCAGCGTCAAGAATAAGAATGGTGCGGACTGTTAATTCACGTGAAATTCACGAAACGAGATATTTAAGAAAAACTGATTTTCGTTACCTTCGACTTTGAAAAACGTATTTAGCGCGTTGAGCAACATTCACTTGGACCCTTTCGCCGATTGGTTTTGAATTTAAGGCTGTGACTTGTTGAGTTTGCGATTTGAATAAACCCAGCACTTTCTTCGTGTTATACATATGTATTGGTCTCTATTCATTTAAATCAACTCTAGTCAATTTAACTTTCTCCCAAAATATTTAAAACTAAGAATAATAACGTAATATAACCTGGTTTCTTCGGACGGTCCCAGAGAACATTTCGTAAAGATGGACATGAGTTGTCCAAAAATTGAAAAATCCTGAGAATCTCTAGTGGAATCAATATGACTGGCCGACCGTGTGCCCGAGTGAGATAGATAACAAATCAGTAGGAGTAATAAAGAAACTGGCAAGGTCACAGGGTGGAAGTGAAAGTGACAATTAAGATCGGTAAATACATAATTACGTTCAAAGTGAGGCTGAGTGTGAAGCACAGGCGGAGCTTATATTGTGAAATAACAATTAGGATAGTAGACGGACTCTCGTGCTTCCTGATACGTAGCTCGTCTGGAGTCACGAGGGTCTGTTCCAACATTCTGTCCTACAAAATATTTAAACCCATCAAAGCCAAAATAAAGAACTACTAAGTCAAAATAAGGTGCTCGCTAACAGTATACTGAATCTGACCAACAATAAAGAAAAAAACTATAGCGCACCTGAACCGCTAGAAACACTAATGTTCGAAGAACAGTAGAAGAATCGTGCAGGTTTTGAGTGCATATTCCACCACATGAGCTGCTTATTACGGCCAAACTGTTTCAATGGTATTCAATATGGTAGAACGTTTCAGATATTACCACTGGCATGAGTTTCAAAGTTTATGAGAGAAAAACACTTGTTAATTATATTCGTTATCAGTTGCTTATTTCACAAAATCTTGAAAGCAGCATCCCATATAACATCAATGAAGAAAATGCTCAGTGCCTGCAGCACTGTAACTGAAGTTGGTGTTTGGGGCTGCGATCCGAAAAATTTGCAGAACTTTGGGAATTGAAACATTGGTTATTTATTTTCATTGTAAATGTTCCCGATATGAATACTAACTGTTAGCATATATAGATACAAAAGTAGCACAACAAAGCCAAGAATATATCACATCTGCTTCACGTTGTTATATTACATTCGAAGTTATAAGAGTATAAAGAAATTTAGAGTTACCTGCAGCGAGTTTTTTCAAATAATCGAAAGCTTAATATTTGCTGTTTATTGTCACTACAATATCATTACCAATTGAAAATTCTACGATAAAACCGCTTAATAAAGATATTGCAAACAAACACAAAACCAACAATAGCTGGCAACCCTATCGTGGCTTTTCAACCAAATTTGGCCTGAATAGCCTGTTTATAATAGATTCCATTAACTGTATGAAATTCGTATTGATGACTGCACTGGAAGCTATAGGGCAAAAAGTTGTATTTTCTTGAGCGAATTTTCAAAACCAAAGACACAAAAATTACCATAGCTATTTGCACCAATCGAATTTTTCAACCAAATTTCTATCAAACTGAGTTTAAAGTAAGGTTCAGCTACTGTGTCAATTTCATGAAAATCTGGTAACTAATTCACATTTCATAGGGCAAAAAGCAGTTTTTTTTTCCTTGTAATTTTTCAAGATGGCACCACTAGCACAGAGTTGCCTACAATTCAAAATCGCTTCCATCAGACCTGGTCCTACTTAAGTCCAATGCATTCTGTAAATTTCAATTGTATCTGATTATTGATTCGTGAGTTCCCGCGAACAGAAGTTTTTGATGCTAAAAATATAGGCTAACTGGGAAAGGGTTACCGTTCTTGTCCGACATGAAATTTCCAAAATTTTACTTTGAACGTGTAGATAAAGCATAAGATTTGTATACAAATTGGTTTTATTGTAAGAAACGGACATTTTTTAGGATATTCGATGGTTTGAATGTTTTCACTTCCATATTTTTATTTTTCAAATTTAAGACACCAAAATTATCATAGCTGGCAGCTCCAACCGAATTTTTCGACCACATTTCTACCAAACGTGGTTTAAAGTAAGGTCCAGCTACTGTGTGAATTTCGTTTAAATTGAACGATTGAATCAGAATTTATAGGGCTAAAAGCAGTCATCTTTTTTAGTGATTTTTCAAGGTGGCACCACTGGCACAGAATCGCCCGCATTTCAAAATCACTTCTATCAGGCCTGGTCCTATTTAAGACCAATATATTCTGCAAATTTCAGTTAATTCTGATTATCGGATCGTGAGTTTCCGTGAACAGAAGTTTTTGATGCTAAAAATATAGGTAAATTGGGCAAGGGTTACCAGGCATGCCCGTTATACCATATCAAATTTTTTTTTTGTCTATGTAAACAAAGCACAAGATTTACATATGAGTGGCTTTTTTTTGAAGAAGCGGCATTTTTTTGAAGAGAGACGATGATTTGGAAGTTTTCACTTTCAGTGCCTGCCCTAGCTACAGGGTTGCCAGCACGCTCATTAACTCTACACAAATCTACAACTAAATAATACCAATATGTCCTGAAAATTTCGTAATGATTGAGAAGCTCTGTCAAAAGTTATCACAATTTAAAAATTTTCAAGTTTTCCCGTTCTCTTTTTAGGCACCCAGCGCACAGATGGGGTTAACAAATTCCAAAACATTATCCGAATCACATGTAAAACACGTTCGAAATTTATTTCGTCAACTTTAGTTTTACAAAAATTATTTGTGTACGGAATAATAGGTATATTAAAAATATCACTAAAATGGCCGCCAGTGTCAAAGGGTTAAAGATTATTAACTTTTTTGTGAGACCTGGCACTATTTTGCATATACACCAATGTGTCCTGAAAATTTCAATTCAATCGGATGGCGCGTTTCTGAGATTTTTTCACTGAAATTTTTTGATGAAATATATATATACATGTATATATATATATATATATATATATATATATATATATATATATATATATATATATATATATATATATATATATATATATATATATATATATATATATATATATATATATGTAAAATCAAACCGGCATATCTGCAAAATGCATATTTTTCAGCAGAGCGCTTTAAAGTTTTCGCGTGTGGGCTGTTTCTTCGTAAATGCATACCGGCACAGCACCATTAGACGGATTTTTATTCAACTATACGATATGCCGGTGCGACATAAAAATAGACGGGAAAAAAAGGATTTTTTTGATACCAAAAACTCAAAAACTCAATTTTTGCACATACAGTCTGTCAAGAATGAGTTTACACATAGGGAAAAAATTCAATTTTTCATCTTTCTAATTGTAATATACTACTTTTTGTTTATGTAAATAATTTTTTTTTTCTTAATTATCGTTATTTGCATTCTTTCCAACCGATATATACAAAAAAAGTACAACTTGAATGCAAAAAAAGAACGAAAAGAACAACGAAAACAATTATTACAATTCTTGAAGTGTCAAGAAACTCTTTACACAAAAGTTTATTTTTTGCATTACTGCAACGATACGGTAAATTTACCATAATTTTTGGTCTGTATTGTAAGGCTCTATAAATTTGATCATTAGTGTGTGATTAATTTTTGGCTAATACGCAATAAATAAGTGAGATATTGTGTTTTAAAATGCCAGGCAAAAGATTATCCTTTGAGCTAGTTCAGATGATATACTATAATCACCAATTAGGTAAAAGCGCACAGGAACTGTCTGAAATGTTTCGTGTAGCACGAATGGCAGTCTATAACGTTATAAATCGTGCTGAAAATGAGAATAGATTGGAGCCAAAGTGTGGAGGTGGCTCAAAACCAAAAATATCTAAACGTATAGAGCGCCTTATGAAAAGGAAGCTTGATAAAAACCCCTGGATTTCAACCAGAACACTTGCTAGGGAATTCAAGGAAGAGTGTGATGCTGTTGTTTCCCATGAAACAGTACGACAGGCCATCCTACGAAATAAGTTCTCATCAAGAGCTGCACGAAAGAAACCACTGTTTTCTGCACTAAACATCGAAAAGCGTTTTTCTTTCGCTATGATGCACCTTTTTCAACCCGTTGACTTCTGGGACGACATCATATTCTGCGATGAGACGAAAATGATGTTGTACTAAAATGATGGACCAGCTAGAGTGTGGCGCAAGCCTTTAACATCGTTGGAAAATCGAAATATCATTCCGGCTGTAAAATTTGGTAAGTTGTCCGTTATGATTTGGGGTGCTTCTCAAGCAGAGGAGTAGGAGACTTGGCATTCATCGAGTCAACCATGGACGCCCAACCATATTTGCACATCCTTAAAACATATTTGGCAAGCAGTGCGCAGAAATTCGGGTTTATGCATAACAGCAAACCGAATTTTAAGCTTTACCAGGACAACGATCCCAAACATAAGGCGAACATGGTGCGAATGTGGCCCTTATACAACTGCGGAAAAGTGATGGATACGCCAGCCAAAAGTCCAGACTTAAATCCCATCGAGAATTTATGGGCTTACTTAAAACAACAAGTCGCTAAAATGCAACGCAAAAACCGAACTGCCTTAAAAATTGCGATTCTCGAAGAATGGCAAAAAATACCAACCACGTATGACCTGCAAAAGTTGGTTCATTCAATGAAAAATCGGTTGCGATGTGTGGTGGATGCCAAAGGTGGCCACACCAAATGTTAAATATACCAAATAATATTAAATATCCTGTAAATATGTAAATATTAAATACAATAATAATTTGTGTAAAGAGTTTCTTGACACTTCAAGAATTGCAATAATTGTTTTCGTTGGTCTTTTCGTTCTTGTTTTGCATTAAAGTTGTACTTTTTTTTGTATATATCGGTTGGAAATAATGTAAATAACTATAATTAAGAAAAAAACATTCATTTACATAAATAAAAAGTCGTATTTTATAATTAGAAAGATGAAAAATTGAATTTTTTTCCTATGTGTAAACTCATTCTTGACAGACTGTATGCCGGTTTGATTTAACAGTGACGATATATCCTCTCTCACACTCCTGTGTTCATTAGCGGTAGAAGACACCGCTGCTAAACATGAGCTAAACGCTTTCGTCCAGTGGATGTGGAGGCTCAGGATGCTCTTCCATCAACCAGTGAAGTACAAGCTAAAAATGAACATCTCGCACATGCACCGAAAAAAACCAGTCAAAGCAATGAAGCCACTAACCATATAGAGGATAGACACTGTCCCACAGGAAATAAAAATCACAGAGAAAATAGACAAAACGTAGCAAAACAATACAGAAGATAAGAAAACAACAGTGCCGGTCATAATTCGTGAGCCAAACGAGTAGGCAAAAATGTTTACGTCACTTAAAAAAACTTAAAATCAATTCTGATGCCGCCAAGTGCATCCATTTAGGTATCCAGGTAACTCCTGTTAAGTCGCTCTAGTACAAACAACTAAGAAAGTTCTTCACAGATTAGAAGAAACAGTACTATACGTACTTTCTTCCAAATGAAAAGAATTTAAACGTGGTGCTTTGACGTCTCCAATGACCGTAAACTGGAGAAAATCAAGGATGATGACCTATTCAGGGCTTCCACCCGATAAAAGTTTACTTCCTTAAATTAAGGAATGGGTCCTCCTTCCGAGGGTGGAAACCAAAATACATAGTACCTTAGTAGTATGTCATCTGATTTGCATAGATGAAGCAAAGCAACCGTGAGACAGTGATATCATTGCTAACAGCTTGGACATGCACCCAGTAATTGAAATGTGCAGGCAAAATCCGTTAAGTGCAAAGAAAAACGCCACTTCTCCAAATGTATGAAACAGCACAAACAAACTGCCAAGTGTGTGAATTGTGTGGTAATCATCCAGCCTGCTATGGAGGATTTTCAAACCTCCCCAAGAATTTGAGGAAGACATTTGCAATGCTGACAAACGTGAACACTCCAGTCCCGGCACACCCATGTGCAACCGAGCTCCTGAAAGCCAAAACTAACAGTCTTTAGTGCTGCAGATCCTGCCTAACGTCCCGTAGCCAACTATCATGGGCCAACTTTTCTGTAACATGTAAGAACAGCTTCAGATCATAATGGAGGCTATGATAGAGAATATGGTGCAGGGAAAGCTCGCAAGATTTCCGCCTCCAAACGTTAACAAAAAATATTGATGACCGTATCCAACCACTTGACCATCCTTACTTAAAAAGTAAATTTCACCATCAGCGAGACCAAGGAACTAATGCAATTTCTATATGATTATAGAATTGACATTATAATTATCCAAGACGCTACTGAAATACAAGAATAGTGCTTGCTTCCTATTATGCTTCTCCAGATTTTTTTTGCAGATGTATTGTTCGCTCGTGCCAGTTGGGTTAACAGTTCCGTTCAAATTAAGATCCTCCCCACGTTTTCGGTTTTGCGCCTGTTCCGAGTCTTTTTGAGGTCAAAAAGGCGTGCACTCGTATATGACCGTCCTATCTACGTAACTATGTTTGCAATTTTTCTATGGCTATTGCACACTGAGAAAACACATGGCGCCAGACGCCATAATTTATAGATTTCTGGCGCCATGTACATAGTCGATTTAGGGATTGTGATAAAATATAGCGCCACACGCCATAATACATGGCGAAAAGTACATAGGCCTATACGCCATGTACTATAGTCTTCCACGCCATGTACATGGCGTGGCGGACTATATTACATGGCGTGGAGAACTATAGTGCATGGCGTGGAGAGCTATAACACATGGCGTGGAGGACTATACTGTATGGCGTATAGGACTATAGTACATGGTGTGGAGGACTATAGTACATGGCGTGGAGGACTATAGTACATGGCGTGGAGGACTATAGTACATGGCGTGAAGGACTATAGTACATGGCGTGAAGGACTATAGTACATGGCGTGAAGGACTATAGTTCATGGCGTGAAGGACTATAGTACATGGCGTGGATGACTATAGTACATGGCGTGGAAGACTATAGTACATGGCGTGGAAGACTATAGGTCTGTTCCCGTACTTGAATCTATTATAATATATTAAAATAGATTCGCAGCAAGTCGTTTCTGTACTTTTGCTGCAAGCCAAATGCAAGCCAAATTTTGCAGCAAAAAGAAGCCAGCTGCCAAATTCTGTTACTGCTGCAGTTTGCTGAAAGTACGGAAACAGACCTTATAGTACATTGAAGAAGCAAATCAGTCAAAACAGTGCTACTTACCATAAATGGTACTTACCATACCACACGGAGAAGTCACTTGCTTGCAACAAACAGGCGCTGGCTGCATTTAGAGTCGCCGAAGTAGCCATTCAATAATATGCGCCCTTAGCCGATTGAGAATGTTGTCGATCTATCGACGATACTCAAGTATCACTTGCTGACATTTATAGATCCCCTCACACAGTATGGCTGCGAGTTATAATTGGAGTGCCATGAGCCATATTACATGGCTCATGGCACTATGCAATATGGCGTGTGGGGCCATAATTTCTGCGCCATGTAATTATGGCACTGGGAGCTATACTGCATGGCTCAGGGTACTATGTACATAGCGTGTGGCACCATAAATGCTGCGCCATGTAACATGGGACCACGCGCTATGTAGATTCTGAGATTATGGCGCTGGGAGCCATATTGCATGGCTCAGAGTACTATGTACATGGCGTATGGGACCATAAATAATGCGCTATGTTACATGGCTCTGGGCGCTATGTGGATTTTTTTCAGTGTAATAGGTACATTAAAAATATCACTAACATGGCTGCCGGCGCCAAATAGTTAAAGACTTTTTACTTTTTGTGAGACCTGGTACTATTCTGTATATGCACCAGTGTATCCTGAAAATTTTAGTTTAATCGGATGGCGCGTTCCTGAGATTTTCCACTGAAATTTTGTGAAGATATATATATATATATATATATATATATATATATATATATATATATAATTATATATATATATAAATATATATATATATATATATATATATATATATATATATATATATATATACATATATATATATGTATAGAAATATGAATTTTTTACTACATTTACTGTAGGTAAAAATAAGATACGTTACAAAAACAAGAGTCCAAACCAAATTTCAGTTAAGCGTTGACTTAGATTCTCAATGACACGAATGTAACAATGAGCTAAGTGATTGGCTACCGTAACATCTTTTGATTCCTGCCCGTTGACTTGATAGCTGGTTCAGCAATTTGAAGCATTTGATTTAATAGCACAGCTAATTAAATAAACTTACTCTTAAATTTCAACTATCAAATTCACTCAAAGATGATTTGGTATATTATATCAAACCACACAAGTACCATCTTAGCATTAGTTTAATATCGGACCTTCAGTATCATGGGCCTCAAGAATCATTTACAAGACACTCGAAAAATCATTTCATTTTCAGTACAGTGGATAAAACTGTGAAAAAAGTGTCGATAAAAGTGTTACATGCAGACACACTATTGCAACGAAAAAAAATGCTAGCAAAATATCTAGATCTGAAAGAAAGTAATTCAGCTAGTTAAACTAAAGTCTATGTGACCATTAATTTATTTTGTTTTTTTGCAAAAAACGGATAAAATATTGCATTGATAAATAGTACGTTATTCAAATTGAAGTATGTGAAATGAAATTCATATTCTACATCCATACAGTTAATCTGTTTGACATACATCTTCAGCGCTCTTGAACACTGACATAAAAATGAAGTCTTGACGTCAATATCTTATGCTCATAGGTTTGATATACGACTCCTTGATACCTTAAACAAAGCTGGTTGTTTTTTTTAGCTATTAAAGATATTCTTTAGGTGAATATCATTTCAGTTCTACCTAGCTAGAAAAGTCACACATCGGAACATACGAAAGATGAATGAAGAAAACATAATCCACAATTGAATCCAATGCAATATTGATAGGATGAATGATTACTTGATTAAAAATTCGATTATTGATTGGCGTGTGGCTCCTATCAAGAAGGATGCATCAACAGTTAGTTAAATGTTGCGTATCATATAAAGTTGTAGATTCTGTTCCAAGTTTATTTTAACTTTAGCCACGGAACTATTTTACTAAACACATCAACAAATCGTTTTACTAAACGATTCAGACAATATGTGCCCACACTGGGCGCATATTATCCTAATCAAAAAAATCGGATGATAAAATGATTAAGCTCTATTCAAATTGAATATGAGCTGTAAGCATCAATTTTAAATTTTAATTATATAAAAATATATATGTATTTGCTAGTCAGTTTGTCTGTCGCATTCATATGCAACATACTTCCCTCATTTGACAATTCATTCGATTCCAGCTTTCTAATCTAATCTAATCAACAGCCCCATTTCGATGGATCGAAAATCAAACGTTCCTCTTTCAACTGTCCGATACATGGATTGAGTCGTGTATCGAATAAATTTGCATGAAAATAGAATGTTTTTCTCACCTACAAGCTTAATATTATTTATATATGATTCGCACTTGAAAAGAATTATCAACGATTGTCTCCTTCGAAAATTGTTTAGCAGCCGGCTCGCGTGGGAGCTTAAATACTTTGGCGCGATCTCTCAGACAGCTTGGCGACTTAGTTGCGATAATTTAAATCAGCTATCGGGAATACGGCGTGTGTCGAAACGACAACTGCTACAGCTTAGCTTGACAAAACCAGTTTCACAGCAGATAGCAATGTTTATTTTTAATACGCTTAATCGCATGAGTGTTCTTGTGTATGCTTGAACTAGAAGTGGATTCGAATAAACGATTACATTTCTGCTTGATCAATTTAAATAAAAAACATATTCAATCATTGATACGTTGTCTATCAAAACAATCTCTAGCCTACTTATTTTCATCTCCAGTCGACCACGCGTGCGACTTCTGAAGTTTGTTTTGGAGAAAAGAACATTAAAATGCTTTTATAGGAGTGAAAAGTAGGTGTTAACGTAGCTACTTTGCAAATATAACCAACGCGTGAAAATCAATTCAACTATGAATGATAATCGAACGCGAGTCTCTTGATAAAAAAAATTTCTGAATTTACACCACCCACACAATAAAAAAAGCTTATGTGCTGGATAACCTTGCTTGCGTTGGACTGAAATCCACTTGTCATCATGAACAAGAAACAATGTTTCATCTTTGCATCCATAACATTCGAATTCCTACTCAGAACTCGGAGCAGTTTCGACGAATGCTGACACCAGAGACTATACATAATGGTGAATGACATCGATATAGTTCTCAAGTAATAAACTCATCTCCCGTCGCATCTTGTTAGTGGTAAAATCATCACTGAATCATATCATTTTATGCTACGCTACGCAACCCAAGAGTTTTGCATGAACTCACTATCTACAATTGGAAAAACAATGACTCTATTAGACTGAATTTGCATTCACCAATAGTTGAATGCTATGGGCATAGTAAGCGTAGGATACTATGAAGATAATATCTTAATTGGGATTCCCGAAAATAATTCTCAATAATATTCAATTAAACGACTGAGCTATCTTATTTATGATGAACTATGACAAATGACTCACTTTAATTCTGCTTCCATTGAATAACAAGTTACATAAATAAGTTTTTATTTAGATGATTATTGTTTAAATTTAAAAATTATTTCTCTGACAAAATGAAAAAAACCTAAACATAATTTCTTATCGTATGCAAAAACTATAATATTTATTTATTTGTTTATTTCACGGAAATAGTCATTTACATGATTAATACAAAAATACATTTTGATTATTATGTAAGAACCTGCAATATTTTAAGGTTCTTTTGAGCTTTGACACAGTAATATTGAAAAATTTGTGGGTCCATAATATATTACCAGTAAGTTTTAGTTTTTCGACTTGCTTGTTTTGCGAATATTTCGTTACATTGGGTAATTTTCGTTTGGTATCGCTTCTGAAACAGGTATTGCTTCCGAAAGAGCTGGTACTTCTAATTTATTTCTTACAATATTTATTAAAAATAATGCATCTGCTATCCTTCTTTTTGCGAGCGTGGCTAAGTTCAATATTCAGGGTAATTATGCTGGTATTGAGGTAGAATATTATGTCGGACTCAGTGAATAGGCTATAAGCTCTCGAGTAAAACAGTAGATTCAATTCAATACATATATTTTTACTGAATTCCAGTTTTATTCTAGCATTTTTTTCAATGAATATCGATCTTTTCTAATAAAAGCAGAACCTCCAACAATTTTATTACTATATATATAAGCTTCTGAAGCTGTTGGTTTGAATATTTTTAAATTATCAGCAAATAAAAGATATTGAACACCCGAAAATATCGTTAATAAACACTAAAAACAACAACAAACTTAGACCTTGTGGCATCCTAGAAGATGAAGAAATTGGTTAAACAAATAAATGCTTAGCAATAGTTACAAAATTGCTCACATCGCCAGCATATAATATATTTGTTTACAAAAGATATCAGCAATTAATCGAGAATATTGTTGTCAACCGCCCGTGGATGGCTGCCCTAATGAATAAAGTTACAATCAATTTAAATAAGTCAAATTTATTATCACTGTGCAAAACCGGTATTATAATGTCCAGTTTATCGATAAAGTGTAATAAACGTTTGAATCTCACTCTTAAAATTAAAAAAAATCTTGGCCTTCACTCTAAAAAGTGGGTCTAAAATTAATTCTTTGATAAAAGTAAATATACTCATTTTTCTGTTTAAAATAACGAATCACAATTTTTTTTACACATTGGATGTGTGTTTTTTGCTTTTACGTCATATCAGCTGAATAATAAATAGTGTTTTGTAAACCTTAGCAAAAAGAGTGTAAATTTACTACTTCGCTACTCTCATTTACACCAAAGCTGTAAAATTGTATCATTTGCTCGAATTTGACTTATTATTGATGTAACATTGTGACAAAAGACGGTGATTTGGCTAGACTGAACGAGTCTGATATTTCGTGATCTTTGCTTTGAATAGCAGCAGTTAAGTGTTAGTCTTTTCGTGTAATAAGTGTAGAAGTGTAGCTATAAGTTAATTAGAAGTGTAGCTATAAGTTAAATAGAAGTGTATCAATAAGTACTATAAGTTAATGTGTATAATGTGTATATAGTGTATATATAAAATTAAAATAAATTATAAACTTAAGGGGACATTCGCCTTTGAAATTTTCAAAAAATCGATTTTGAGATTTTTACATATTTCGATTCTATATACGTTCAAAAGTTGTCTCCTAAAATTTCATCAAGAAATTCGTAATAGAAAAAAAGTTACAGCTAAGGTAAAAAAAAAGTTTTCGACCTTTTACTCAATAAAATTATGGTGAAAAAAACTTTAAACGCGTTTTTCTCGAAACAACCTTTTTCAAACTGGTAGGACATTTTTCTCCGAATCTACTCCACCGATTTTAAAAAACCAAAGAGCATTCGATTACTTATTTCAAATAGTAAACAATAAGCCTCTAAAAGTTTAAAAAAATACTCCCCTCTTTTTTTTACGGGGATGACTTACCCCTAAAAAATGCCGTTTTTTCGCATTTTTCAGAAATATACATACAAAAACTTCAAAATATGAAAAATATGAGTTTTAGAGACTTATTGTATAGTTTTGAGTCTCAAAAATAGAATCCATTTGGAATTTTTCAAATATCTGTTACAGGAGGTCCACAATATGTCCTACCGTGTGAAAAGTAACTTTTGGATAACGCCCTCTACAGCAGCCAAGTGAAACTAAAAATGAAAAAACAATTTTTTTTTATATTCTTTAGAGACTGTTTAACAATGTCCAAAAGAAATTTTGCCAATAAATATAATAGTTTTTTCATAATAAAATTTTTAAAATTTGTTTTTTTTTCAATTTCAAAGGTGAATGTCCCCTTAAAAGAATTGCAAAAAGTCTTTGTATTTGACAAGAAAAATATTTATATATTGCTTACTTGATTTGATAGGACTTTCGCCTTTTTTAATATTTAAAGTAACCTATTTACAGGCTTTTGTTAGTGATATTTAATTTTGGGGTAATATTTTATATTATAGCAGTTATTGAGGGGCTGACTTTTGGATCTTTAAATTTTTTCAATTATATTGAAAATGAAACTTATCTAGAGGTTAGCTGAAATTCCTACTTCAGTAGGGCAAACTTCCTAAAATTCTTCGCAATAAATACCTTATGATGTCATTTGTTTGATAAAACATTCTTTAGGTGCGTTTTTTGCACTCTTGGGCAGGGTAAGTTACCTAAATTTACCTAAACTTACCCTGCCCAAAAGTGCAAACAACGCACCTTTTATTATCGTTTTTTTTTTAACATTTTTATGGACATTCACGAATAAATTGCGCTTATCACCCTAAAAGAGTCGTAAAAAGTAGCCTTTGATAAACAAATTTCATACGTTTCCGTCGTAAATTTACGTCTTTTTAGGGTAAAATTACACGATTTGCTCGTAAAAAAAATTACACATTTAAGACGTAAAATATTCTTTGTACGCACTTTTGTAAATTTACATCTTTAAAAGTAGGAAACCAGTTTCCTACTATTATAAGGGTAAAATTGTTAAAATGATTTTCTTCTAAAATATATCGAATAGTTTGACTCTGAAGTCTGTAGTTGAGAAACAAAGAATATTTTGCACATGATATCATTTTTCCATCTCCAATTAGGTTCTTACAGCACATACTTTCACTATTCTTATAATTGCCACATTAATGCCACAACGGCATATTTGGTCCCCTAAAACACTCACAGGGATACACTTATTGTCTTGCCATAATCTCGTTGGCCTGAAGCAATTCCTTTGGCCAGCATTACTGCCAATGACTGTGCTTCTGCTCCACTGAACACTTGGATTGTTCGATTCAGAGTTTCCCAATACATTGTCATCGACCAGGGCAGACAATTTGAGTCAACGCTCCACGCTGAGCTTGGTCGACTCTTCGGCTTAAAACGCAATCGTACACTGAAAGAAAAACTCTTGGTTGGTTCAACTATTTTTAATAGTGTTGCAACGATTCATTCAAAATCGTTAAACGAACTACGGAAAATAGTTATTTTTATTATGTTAATATAGTTAATTTAACGATATAAAAGTAGTTGGTTCTGGTTGTACAAAAAATATCGCAACGTTCATGAAATCAATTGTTTTAATTGTTTCATAACCACGAAAATTAGTTGATAAATAGAAAAATTTTCATCAATTCACTCAAAGCTTCAACGTTTCGAATTATCAACTGTTTTTATGGTACTTAAACTACTTCGCAATAGTTGATTTCAACAAACGTAATTCAGTATAATCAACCATTTTCCTTAGTTGTTTTTGCGTCAACTACGGGCTATGGTTAAAACAACCATAAAAAAATAGTTGATTACTTTTATGCACCATGACGCGTGGTTTATAAACAACGTCCGTGGTGCAAAAAAGTACTGGTTCAGGCGGTAACGATGTATTGGTATATTTTTCTCTAAATGCTTGTATCATTAGAGGAGCATTAATAAGCCTTAAACCATAGCAACATAATCCATCCAAGCCTTAAATAGAAACAGGACGTGAGACGTGAAATTGAGTTCATATGCATAGCTGCAAGCTGCAGCATCTATGAAAACAATTGAAATTGCTAAACAATTTCTGGCATTGGGACAATCGTAATCGTTTTCGTGACTCCCTGTTTTATAACAGTGATCTGCAAACAGAAGACTTATATTTTGTGAATAGAAGAAGGGAAATATAAAGGCTTCACTGCATAACATGAATATGAATTATATCGAACAGCAAACCGAACACAATTTTGCCATGTAGCATATGAAACTTCTATGATAGAATAGGAGTATGAGTATGAGGAGTATGAAAAATCAACAGTTTGCCTAAGTTGTTTTTGCATCAACTAGGGCTATACACTGAAAGAAAAATCTTGGTAAAACCAACAATTTTCCTTAGTTGTTTTTGCGTCAACTACGGGCTATAGTTAAAACAACCATAAAAAAATAGTTGATTACTTTTATGCACCATGACGCGTGGTTGATAAACAACGTCCGTGGTGCAAAAAAAGTAAGCAACCACAAACAATGGTATTCTAACCATTGTTTGTGGTTGCTTACTTTTTTTCCATACATATTACGAAATATAGGCAGGGGAGGCGTGAATGCCGCAGTTGAATTTGGTGAACCACAATGCCCCGACAATGCCGCTGTCAATGCAACCAAGGCACCAACCAAATTCATTTTTTTTTTCTTTTGTATTGCTAAATGCTGTTGTGCGAGGATTAGGTTGGCTTATCACAATACACATCAGCCACCGCTTGTCTATTCCACCAGACCATTCAACCTAAAGGTGATGCCAACCTATGGTAGGTATCACCGCTAGCGGTGCGGCAAAATTAGATATTTGGCAAATTCGGCCGCAAATTCGGCCGCAGCTATTGTGCGCGTTTCCATACAAAACAGTGCATTCTAATTTTTTGACTGCGCTTTGCCGCAGCCCAATGCTATGCCACAGCGGAAAACGCTGTATTGTGAACAAAATAGCGTCGTACAAGGTAATATAAAGGCTTCACTGCATAACATGCATATGAATTATATCGAACAGCAAACCGAACACAATTTTGCCATGTATCATATGAAACTTCTATGATAGAATAGGAGCATGAGTATGAGGAGTATGAAAAATCAATAGTTTGCCTTAGTTGTTTTTGCATCAACTAGGGCTATAGTTAAAACAACCATAAGAAAATCGTTGATTACTTTTATGCACCATGATGCGTGGTTGATAAACAATTTCATTCGGAGCATGAAAAACGTCCAAATGTTGAAACCATTCTACTTTGCGTAGAATAATTCCAAATTACGTTTGCTGAAATCAACTATTGCGAAGTAGTTTAAGTACCATAAAAACTGTTGATAATTCGAAACGTTGAAGTTTTGAGTGAATTGATGAACATTTTTCTATTTATCAACTAATTTTCGTGGTTATGAAACAATTAAAACAGTTGATTTCATGAACGTTGTGATATTTTTTGTATAACCAGAACCAACTACTTTTATATCGTTAAATTAACTATATTAACATAGTAAAAATAACTATTTTCCGTAGTTCGTTTAACGATTTTGAATGAATCGTTGCAATACTATTAAAAATGGTTGAACCAACCAAGAGTTTTTCTTTCAGTGTAGTTAAAACAACCATAAGAAAATCGTTGAATACTTTTATGCACCATGACGCGTGGTTGATAAACAATTTCATTCGGAGCATGAAAAACATCCAAATGTTGAAACCATTCTACTACACCCTGGATCAGAACACTACCCCTAATTCTTCTTTGATTACGATCTCTAATCTGAGAAGAATTCGCAACGTCACCCGCACAATTTTTTTGCCGAGTGAACCCACGTCTTCCTACTATTTTTTTCTTATGAAAACCCTAGGAAGATTGGTCAAACCGACTTTGCTTCCAAACTTTCGGCAACTTTGCCAAAACTCCGAGAGAAATTTGCTAATTTTCTACTTTTTGTTTACTTGTGTGAGAATGAGGAACTGGTGTGTGCCCTACACAGTTCATATGGTAACGCTCATGTAAAAACCATGAGAGATTACCATTTTGAACGTCGTTTGACATTTCTTTCCCCGAACCGGCGAGTAGAGATTAAAATGCTTTTTGTGAATGAAATTAATTATGATTTCACACAAAAATAAAACGAAATTGATGCCAAAGGTTAATTTAATTCACTCGAAATACGATATCACCTGCGTAGCACTTCGGTAGCTACTTTTGCAGCCTGGAACGTGGCACTTCATTACCGCACTATTTCATAATTTTTTACCGCTAATTTACTCGCGAAATCGACACAAATGATTGCGTACAAACGTAGATGTACGTTTCCACCGAATATGCCGAAAAATTTTCAAATTGTATTTGAAAAAATTTGACTGAAAGTCAATGCTCTCAGTCCCCGACACAAATCAAAGTGATATTGCACTGAAAGAAAAATCTTGGTAAAATCAACAATTTTCCTTAGTTGTTTTTGCGTCAACTACGGGCTATAGTTAAAACAACCATAAAAAAATAGTTGATTACTTTTATGCACCATGACGCGTGGTTGATAAACAACGTCCGTGGTGCAAAAAAAGTAAGCAACCACAAACAATGGTATTCCAACCATATACATAGTACGAAATATAGGCAGGGGAGGCGTGAATGCCGCAGTTGAATTTGGTGTATCACAATGCAGCGACAATGTCGCTGTCAATGCAATCAAGGCACCAACCAAATTCATTTTTTTTTCTTTTGTATTGCTAAATCCTGTTGTACGAGGATTAGGTTGGCCAGACCATTCAACCTAATTCAATCAGATTTACTTCAACCTAGTGGTGATGCCAACCTATGGTAGGTATCACCGCTAGCGGTGCGGCAAAATTAGAAATTTGGCAAATTCTGCCGCTGCCGCAAATTCGGCCGCAGCCATTGTGCGCGTTACCATACAAAACAGTGCATTCTAATTTTTTGACTGCGCTTTGCCGCAGCCCACTGTTTTGCCACAATAAAATAGCGTCATGCAACGTAATATAAAGGCTTCACAGCATAACATGAATATGAATTATATCGAACAGCAAACCGAACACAATTTTGCCATGTATCATATGAAACTTCTATGATAGAATAGGAGTATGAGTATGAGGAGTATGAAAAATCAACAGTTTTCCTTAGTTTTGCCATCAACTAGGGCTATAGTTAAAACAACCATAAGAAAATGGTTGATTACTTTTATGCACCATAACGCGTGGTTGATAAACAATTTCATTCGGAGCATGAAAAACGTCCAAATGTTGAAACTATTCTACTTTGCGTAGAATAATTCCAAAGACTTTGCTCACTGAATTACGTTTGTTGAAATCAACTATTGCAAAGTAGTTTAAGTACCATAACAACTGTTGATAATTCGAAACGTTGAAGTTTTGAGTGAATTGATGAATATTTTCTATTTATCAACTAATTTTCGTGGTTATGAAACAATTAAAACAGTTGATTTCATGAACGTTGCGATATTTTTTGTATAGCCAGAGCCAACTACTTTTATATCGTTAAATTAACTATATTAACATAGTAAAAATAACTATTTTCCGTAGTTTATTTAACGATTTTGAATGAATCGTTGCAATACTATTAAAAATAGTTGAATCAACCAAGAGTTTTTCTTTCAGTGTGACGTTTCTTTCCATGTTGCCAGTTGCACGCTTTTACACCGATCTGGTGTTCATAGCATTAAGGCTTTTCGGCTTTGAGTGCGGTAGAAAGGGGCGCACAGAGCGGAATTTTTGTGAGAGAGCAATGTTGGGCGTGTATTAAAAAAGGCGCACTCACGTATGGGTACACGGATAGTCATTTTGTATCCACATTCTTTCATATCTATGTCTTCAGACGACTCGACTCTTGTTCTCACGTTTTTACTAGAGTCGAATCTGTTCATCTACCATTTCTTCCACCATATGACGGTCGTATTTTACACTTCAAGTCAGGAAAAAATCCGTCAATGTTTCCATTAACAGACTCAAGCCCTTTTACATTTCATCATCTACTGAACCTGTTGACAAACTTCTGGAGAAGCAGCAACATACACATAAAAACACATCATTGGTGACTTCAGCTGCGAGCAAGGATCCAGCGAGGGGAGTCTCTTTCGTACCATATGTCCCTCTAGCTGGTAGTACCACAAAAGTGCCACTCTCATACACCTCGCGGTAATGCGTAAAATGCTGGCAGGGGAGTATTGTGAATACACATCTCTCCACACACACAATCCACAACTCTTTACAAAACACTTAACACTTGACTTTTTTTTTTATTCACAAGTAGGCTAAGTATGAAAAATGCTTTATTAAGTTTTGTGAAAATTTGATATATTTTTGGTTGTCAAAGAAGTGACAGATTTTTGTTCGTTTTGATGAAAAAAAAAAATGTTGAATTTTTTTATTATAAATAATAAACAAAACTAAAACTGTATTTTTTAATTATAGAATACTTAACATCCAAGCATTTTATAATCAAAGAATTCTCAAATTCAAATCGTCTTCTTTCTATATCAAAATATTCTTCCTTTATTCTTCAGAAGAACAATTAAGGACGGCCAACATCAGCTACTCGAAAATGATTTGTTAGTTCACTAACAAGTTTACAATTTGTTCTTCTTGTTTCCGTACCCTCACAACGAACATTTCTAGAAGTACCTACTTAAGAGTGGCCAGAAGGCAACAAGGGCATCATCATCTAGGACCAACAGTCACACCCATCCTTATAGCAATCGGATAAATATTTATACCAGGATTATGTTGTTACATCCCATCAAGCAAGCTATTGTCCTGCATTCGTTGTCATGCATTTTATGGTGGCATCGGGCATTCGGCGAGAAGAGAACCGCATCGAAACCGAACATGCACTTACAAGCAGTCGATTTTCAGTCCTGTTTCAACAAATAGAACGATGATCATCTAACACGATCACCTTCACGATCACCGTCAATAATACAATTTGATGTTCATTTCACGTACTGCCTCCATTCAGCAGAGATTTATTATGTCGATCTTTTGAAAGGGGAACAGAGCTACCGTCCGAATTTATTTTCAACATATGATATTTTAATATTCCACTTCGAATATTTATGTAAACTCGCCAGCCTCACTGCTAGAAAGTTGCATTAATTTACTGAAGATCATGTTGCTTTCAGTAGCGCTACTCTATGGATAAAAGATGTTTCGTGTGGTTTATAATGCAATCTTTAGTAAAAATAGAACCAATGCGATTTGGTGCAGTTTTTGCTTTGAAATTGAAAGTATTCTGGCTTTTCGTTGCAGTCTACAGTTTTGTCATTTACTTTCATTTACGTTGAAGTCACTGCATTTTAAACTTGTCCTAGCCATGAGTCAAGTTGTGAAATGCAGATTTCAATAAAATTTCTCCCTGTAATGCATTGCGTAAATGCTAAAATCACATTGACAATTACGAACGTCATTAGAATCAACAGGTTTCCGTGGTACAAAGGATTTAAATAAATGTTATTTTTCGAAAAACGATGTATCCAATATTTGTATCTGGCAGCCCTAACTTGATGTCCACAATATTTAATAGTCTTCCAGAGTCTTTTTCACTGCATCTTTGTTCGTATGGCCACAGGGGGTCTCGAGAAGCCTTGGAATTTGCTCAGCGGTAGCTTTGATGATCATTCCATTACCTGAGGGGTACCTCTACAGATCACACATTCGAGTTAGCATCCGATTATAGCTCGAATCCAAAGGGACCTGGGTGAGTTTGAGTTGGCTTGCCAGTGAGTGAATGATTGAAGAGGCTAAACGCAAAGTATTCGTCCGGACCAAGACGGGTCTTAAACAATAATTGCGTTTGACTATAATCCTCTTGACCCTGACTACGACAAAGTATTTGAAATTTTATTGTGTTACTGCCGCGATTGAGTTGCTTCTTCAGTGTCTCAGTAATTTTGTTACTACACCTTTTTTGTTGCTGGCCTGATATACCTGCAAAGAACCATTCTCGATCTCACCTGGTTTTTATGATCTCCTTGTTAACCTTCAGGTACGCTTGCTTCAGTGTGGTCATTTAAAGGTCTATCCGCGCAGAAATGGCTTAATATGCAATCCATCAATCAAGGATCAAATTGGTGTCATTGATGCTAGTCAAGATGCAAATTATAAGGGGTTGGCTGAGTCCCAACACTCATTTTAACATTATGGTATATATTTTGGCTAAAAATTCAGCTGTAGAAAACAATAAATACATTTAGATTCATAATTACGCTACTCAGCGTATGCCACCCGAACTCCAAAGGATAAGCGTGAATTACTAACTTCATCCGGAAAATTATTTACGGTTTTGATCAATATCAATCGCTAGCCCACCTTAAAATCAGAATCTTTCTGGACCACAGTGAAGATGTAGTCTCTTCCTAATATAGAGCGCCACTCAAGTAAACCCATTCCACTTAGGTGGTGATTAATCAAAATCTCTCACTAGATAAACACCACGTTTTTTTCGCTGTTTACCTTCTTCACATCCAATAATCTTTGATAACTATTTGAAGAGTTTTAAAACATTTAATGAATGAATTACGATGCAAATATTTATCGAACTGTAGTTTGGGAAAATCCAATGAGGAATTATGCTGCTCATCATACACATTACGCAAACAGAGTAGTGTTTATTTAGAGGAAAAAGTGATAGCGATGCAAAATCAATAAAGCTCGGAGAGTTTGCTTTCGTGGTGTGATTTCGAACGAGAGTACAAAACGGATTAAGCGAGTAATGAGATTGATAAAAGTGCTCACTAATTTGGAGCTTAATTACCGGTGCTCAGTAGCGCAGTTTAAAATGCGGTTACTATTATTTTTTAATCTGATGACGATTAAAGCTATGGAGTAAAATGCCATTATGAGTCAAGTGCGGGCAAGATGTTAGGTGCGTTTTTTGGACACCCGAGCAGATCAAATTTTGTTAAGTATATTGAAAACAACAACAATTCTGTTGTTGTATTCAATATGCTTAACAAAATTTGATCTGCTAAGGTGTGCAAAAACACACACCTGATGTTTGTTTATTCGATGCAATTGATGGCTATTTAAAGAATCAGACGAGTTTTTAAACCGAATGATGAAATACTTTCAATGCGTTATCGAACCAGATTTTTATCTAATCGAAATTGCCTTCACAAAAGTTTTGAATTTACTATTCCAAAATTTTCTTCAATTCTACACTCAGAAAAATATGTTTGGGAGAATCAAAGAAAATATTTACTTGTTTACGAAATGAGAAATCTTCCACAAATCTAATAAACGTTTATTTGATGTCAGTATAAATATTGTATAAAAGTTTCTTACATTTAACGGAATACAATTTTCACTTTACCTTATTTCAAGCAAGTAGTTTTCCTTTAATTTAGTAAATTATGTCCACAAATATAGTAAATTAAGTCTATAACGCGAACATGTTTTTAACATGTTTCGACATCAACCAAATTTCAATATTCAACGAAAAAATTAATAGTTTTTATGACTTCTGTCATTTCTTTGAAACAAATCAGAGGTCGTAAGCTCAGCTCACTAACGCGCCAGTCCGAAGCAGCGATCTACTGCTCCGCGGGGTCAAATCCCGCCAGGATCATGGTTGTATTTGTTCGTCTTGAGTTGTCTTAACAGCCGGCGACTGGGCATCTAATACCAGCGCTCCATTAATGAAGTGTCACATAGCTCTAACTAAGTATAAATACGTAGAAATAACACCAGTATAAACAACACCAGCGCTTCAGAAAATAAGAAAAAAATGTGGCACTTGAAATAAGCAATAATCGAATATTTGATATCGGCTTCTCCCATATGTGTCTCCTTATAGTCATAGCCCCCTTCCCTGAGCCTCGGCGTTGTCAAAAAAAATTACTTATTGCAAGCTTAATATTTATCTGAGGTCAAAATATGGCTTTAGCACCTGAAAATATTTAGTTTTACTTGTTTTTATTTTTTTCACTCCCTTCAATGAAAGCTGCGCTTTTGCTTTGAAAGATGGGAGAGTTTTTGCGTGCCAACAACATGCGATGTTCTCAAGCGGTCTCCCATTTAAGTAGTAATCGCGCCCAACACTGCTTAGCTTCGGTGATCGTACGAAAACTGATTTATGCCAGATTTAAGGCAACATTTTCTTGAAACTATACCAAATTTTACTCAGCGCAGATACAATATCAGTTTTTTGAAATGTATAAATTCCTTTCTTTCGACTGAGTAAATATTTCTCTGGCATTACCAATTTCCTTTGATAATGTGTTAATTTTTCTTCAAAAAGTGGAAATATTTTTCTGAGTGTAGATAGTAGATAAACTAGGTAAAATTTGAAGAAACATATTTTTCCATACACTTATACCTTGACGCCAAATCATGCCACTTTGATTTACTCGCTATCGCCGAAACTTGGCTTTATGCCTGCCACAAGATTGAGGAGATAATTGATAGTACACTCAGAGAAAAAAACTTTTAACTTAAATAAATTCGTATGTAAATACAAGAAAAAAGCTTTATAGATTTTAGTCAAAATAGGAAACGTTTCATTTCTAACCAGGCACAATTTTTATTTTGGCATGGAAAGGTAATGTGAAAATAAAATACCTCATAGTCATTTTTAAAAGATGTTTATTCAAACCAAGAGCCCCTATACCTTCAAATTAAAAGACGTTTGTTTTGGAAGCAATGAATTCAAAATGTAAAGTTAACAAACACATTATGGTTTTAACAGAGCGGATACTTTTATCGCAATACCCCACAAACTTCAAAATGAAGAATGTTCGTTTCCCATCAAAATAGATTGCGCTGTATTTTTAACAGGAGTCCTTCTGATTTCACTACTGCTAATATGTATGAATAAATGTAAAATTATTCCTTACAAAAATATTTGATTTCGTTTGATGCTATAGCGAATGACTTTCATTGAAAAACGAAATCTCATTTTCAAAACACATTTATTTTTAATTTATTATATTATTCAAAATAAGATAGAACTAAAATTTACATTCAAATATTTATTCTTAGGTTAATAGTTTGTCATAGTTCTGTCTGACTACTTTTTGTCCATTACATAAAAAATTAGATTCTTGTAGTTCATAAATTTGACCCTTTTTGAATACAATTTCTTGGTGGAAAAAGTCTTAGAATGAAGTATATATGCAAAGTGCAAATTTGATTTAATACATAGTGTTAGAGGCACATTGAGTCTAGAAGTAATCGTTCTGGCGTATCCTTCGTGTAATTGATGCTCACTTTCACATATGAATTCATATTCAGTGGAATTCAATATTTGACACGTATCTAAGTTTATATTTAATTCACTTTCCATTATATGTATGTTCGCACAAAAACCTTAGCGCGAGTCAGATCATATTATATATACAATACACATTGCAGTTTTAAACACTCAATTCGCAACTCACATTGATTACAACGCTGTGCTTATCTAGAGTGAGAATAAAATAACTACGTATGTTTTATTCTGGTATTGTAATTAAGCGTATGTAGAATTGACATTTTTCTTTGTAGAAATTACATGCGACGCCATAAAGATATGTAAAGACAAAATACCCTGATTTTGGATTAACAAGTAGAGCTCTTGAAAATAACAAGCATACGAGGATTGCATGTGGCTTTAACGTTTTCCCGCTGTAGAAGCTACATATGATGTCGGAATAGGAATTGAATACTTTTTTAATTTGAAATTGAAAGCAGGCTATAATCAATACAATTGGACTTATTTTTGAAAATATATACAATTTATGTAAATTTTACAGTTTCATCTGTAAAAACTACCGTATTTTTGTACTTTTGAAATAAAATGATAAAATCTTTGAAACAAATAAGTTTATTTCTCTCAGTGTAGTATCACTATTTCCAGAAGCGATCGTGTTTATTGTTCTACGGGTCAGTCGCAAGGATGTAGTGACTTACTTGCTGTTAACAACACACTTTCAAGTGAGCTCGTAGATACCACCCCAAATGTTTTTTCCAAATATAATTGTTTGGAACTCCTTTAATAATATCTCAATTTACATCGGTGTTGTCTACATTCCGCCCAGATCTGACGAATTCGTCTACAACTATTTACGCGATACAATATCTTCGTTAGCAACATCACTTTTGGAATTCTTCGATTTTGTTAATGTGAAGCGAAAAACTACTGGCTTTTTTAATAAAAAAACCGATTTTTCCTTTCGAAGCTAGATATATTTTAATTTTGTGACAAATATCGATATTTCGAGGGTAATCTGCCCTCTTCTTCAGTGTCTATCGGTCTAATCTTAATCTAACTTGTGTATGTTTCTTATAGAGCTTACTTTTAAAGTATTGACTTACACTAATTACCAACTAATTGTTCATTAATTGACTTATACTAATTACCAACTAATTGCCTATTAATTACTTTACTAAAATACATTTTTAAGATTAAGATTAGACCAATAGACACTGAAGAAGAGGGCAGATTACCCTCGAAATATCGATATTTGTCACAAAATTAAAATATATCTAGCTTCGAAAAGAAAAATCGGTTTTTTTTATTAAAATATTTTTTTTAGCTAGGAAAAAATTGGTACACATTAAATACAACTACTGGTTGTCCATTGTCGATGTTCTTTAATAATATCACATCGTCTTCTCCTAAAAAGAGATGTGACCTATTTTCAAACAGCTTCCAACAAGTGTTTAATGCACCAGATCCATCAAACTCACACCTTTCTTCCTCTGACTCAGCTCCACAAGCTTTTGTCAACCACTTAGAAATTTCATGTGACGAAATACGTAAAGCTATTTTTGAGCTTGACTGCAACAAATGTCCTAGGCATGATCTTCTTCCTCCCATCTTCTTACGCAAGTGTGTAGAGTAGCTTATAGCTCCCTTGCATATTTTCTTTGATATATTACTTTCGTCCGGAGATTGCCCATCTTGTTGGAAGCTTTCGTATGTCACAATCATATTCAAGAATGGTAATCGACACTGTATTTGAAATTATAGGGACATTGCCATTTTTTCTTCGAATCCGAAACTTTTCGAAAAGGTATTCCACGATCAACTTTCTCCGCTTGTTGACTCCCGTCTCATCGAGCAACAACATGGCTTTGGAAAAGGTAGCTCAAACACCACAAATCTGACTGTCCTAATTCCAGACGTTCTGTGTAAAATGAAAAAAAGGATACCAAATCGACGCAGTCTACACTGACTTCAGGAAGTTGTTTGACAGAGTTGATCATTCTACCTTTATTCTAAAGCTTCAGAAATTCGGTCTTGCCGGATCTTTACTTAGCTGTACTTTACTTAGCCTACCTTTACAATCGAACACAATTCGCAAAATTTTAAGGACTTTATCGAAAAACATTTCTGCTACATATAGTGTATACCACAAGGTAGCCAATTTGGCCCACTTCTTTTTAAAATATTTATTTCCGACCTATCTGACGTCCTTGTAAACATACTTCATTTACTTTATACAAACGATCTCAAAGTTTACCAGATCATTGAATCTAAATCGGATGCCCTATTCTTCCAATCCAACTAGATTCACTTGATCATTGGTGCCATGTAAACAAGCTCTTTCTCAACATAGATAAATGCCAGGTTATTCGTTTTTCCCAAAAATGCACGGTCACAAACATAAATACTTCCGTGATAATAATTTGCTAGCTTGAGTTGATAACATAGTTGAGGGTTGGGTACAAAATCTCGTTGCAATATCCCATTTACAAAATCCCGATGACAAAATCACGTATTACAAAATTCTGTAACATAAAATCCCGTAAGACAAAATCCAGTGTTACAAAACACCGTTGTACACTGAAAAAACACATAGCGCCAGACGCCATAGTTTATAGACTTCTGGTGCCATGTACATAGCCGATTTGGGGATTGTGATAAAATATAGCACCACACGCCATAATACATTGCGAAAAGTACATAGGAGCAGGCGCTATGCTTATAGCCCTCCACGCCATGCACTATAGTCCTCCACGCCATGCAGATGTATGCAGTATATGGCGTGGAGGGCTATAAGCATAGCGTCTGCTCCTATGTACTATGGCGCGTAGCGCTATATTTTATCACAAATCGACTATGTACATGGCGCCAGAAATCTATAAACTATGGCGTCTGGCGTTATGTGTGTTTTCAGTGCAGCAAATATAAATTCCACCAAACATAAATTCGATAAATTCGAGTCAACATACTCACTATTGAATGTTCCTGCTCCAGTGTGAAAATTCACCGGTCGAAGTATCGAAAATATCGCAGTCAGTACTTCAGTTCAAAATGAGTTGATTATGTAGACATAAGCTCTAATGTCACTTGCTGCCATTTGTACGTTCCCTCACACAGCATGGCTGCGAGTTATAATTGGAGTGCCAAGAGCCATATTACATGGCTCATGGCACTATGTAATATGGCGTGTGGGGCCATAATTTCTGTGCCATGTAATTATGGCGCTGGGAGCCATACTGCATAGCTCAGGGCACTATGTACATAACGTGTGGGACCATAAATGCTGCGCCATGTTACATAGGACCACGCGCTATGTAGATTCTGACATTATGGCGCTGGGAGCCATATTGCATAGCTCAGAGTACTATGTACATAGCGTATGGGGCTATAAATAATGCGCTATGTTATATGGCTCTGGGCGCCATGTGGATTTTTTTCAGTGTACGAAATCCCGTATTACGAAATACCGTACCACAAAATCCCGATTTAAAAATCCCGTAATTTTGCATAATATAGAATCAGTCGCCGCGCCTGATATGATGCAAAACTACGGGATTTTTCATGCAGCTATTTTTTTATTGTAGCTAAAACGACGATAAGAAAAATTAGTGAAGAAGAATCCGTACCCATGAAGAAGAAAAATTTGGCAAAGTATCAAAAAAATTAAAAAAATTATTCGAAAAAGGTCTGAAACTGAAAAAATCGATTATTTGAGAAAAATCGCGTACAATATGTCTTTATGTTGAAATTCATTCCTTAATAAAAACTTAAATCACTATGTTTTTGGTATTTCATTATATGAATAGATTTCATACGGGATTTCATTCCGCGAGATTTTGAGTTTCGGGATTTTGAATTTCGGGATTTGGAGTTTCGGAATTTTTAAGTACAGGATTTTGTATTTCGTAGTACGGGAGCTTTAGAACATACGGGATTTTGTGATTCGGGATTTTGATACGAACCCCATAGTTGACCTTGGTGTTATGTTAGATGAAAAACTCCGTTTCAATTTACACTAATATAAAATACTTTCTGGCGCAATCAAACATCTAGGTCTAATCAAAAGACGTATAAAAAAATTTCGTACAATATCATTATACCATTCTTGAATACGCTTGCATTAGCTAGAACCCCACTTTAGAAAACCACAGTGACAGAGTCGAGTCAATACAAAAGCAATTTTTACTTTTTGCCTGGAGAAAACTGTACAACCATTATGATTTTAATAATGAGTTTCCTTATGAGTTTCGTCTGAGTCATTGAAACTTATCGACACTTGCTTCCAGAAAAATGGTGATATCGGCCTGTTTCACATTCGATGTCATTAGAAGCACTTTTTGGTTTTAATTCCTGAATAGTAAAATTGTGATGAACATCCTGTAAGGAACATCAGGTCCAATCGTTTGCTAAAATAATAGCTATATTCGACTACATATGCAAACAATGAGCCAATAAATATGTGTCGCAGGATATTCAATAGCATAAGCAATCTATATTCCATTACTATTTCCAAATTATCATTCAAATCCTTTCTTTTGCGAGCTATCTCTACCCCCTAACCTTAAGCTATAAGCTATATATCTCATGAGAAACCCGCGCATAGTTTCGAAACCACTTAGTTAACGAAAAATCAATTTTAATCATCCCACAAAAACAATTCCATTTATATATCAACGTTTTATTTGTTTATTGTTATTTATTCAATTAGTCTTTTTTTTTCTTTAATTTTCAATGTTTTTTTGGTATTGTATGATTCATCAACATCCCGCTAATATAGATGGATTAGTTCTTGAACATGGTACTCGAAGAAGGGCTTAAAAATAAATTCTAAGAAAAATGAACTCCCATTTTTGTCTCATATTTGCTTGAATAGTTTTATATTTGCTCGAATTAAGAACTTAGTGGAAAACTGTGCAACAATACACCCCAGCTTCTTGGATCGATACCTATATCCAAGCCTTACATAGGTCCTAGCAGCCACTATGACTTTTATGAATAGATAATAATTCTCCTAGTAATTGTTTTTTTTTTCCAAACTGCGATTGAATTTATCTCACCATCTCACTATTTTCTTTCAAGTAGAATAAACAATCAATTGATGATCACAAACTTAAATTCGCTAGCCTGCTTTTCCCTTTTCGACACATTAATGGAACTGAGCTATTTACCATATACCAACATTTAAAAATCTGCAAGGTCGAAATTTCGAGCTATCACTCTCTTAAAGTCTATTCTATTTCATGTTTCGTTTTTAAAGAATGCGAAAATAACTTTTTTAAGAAACTAAACTATTCTTAGCTTCTAAACTATTCTTAGCTTCTTAGCTTCTAAATTTATTTCTAAACCTACGAGATGAGTCCTACAAAAAATATCAATCTTCTGGACATTCATGCTTCTAAATGCATATTACCATCTTTCTTGCTATACGTTAAAATATTCCTTCAAATTGTCCAAAACCGTTAAACAGCATGCCCCATTTCCTAGTGATATTGAAAGGATTATTTTGCACTCAACTCTTAATCGAAACCGAAATCGAGAAGGATTCATACCCAAGGATAATGTCCTCACAATAAACTCTCCTTCAAGATGCATGTAAGTCCAGGTATCCTTAGCATTACTTCAGCAATCGACCGTGACATAAAACATTCAAACAATTCTATTTGTAGTCAAATCAACTGTGCCATAAACCTTTAAAAGTTAATTTATGAGTTTATGACAAGCGTTAATATTTTCAACTTTATGATGGTCCCGCCTCACTTTTGGGTTAAATCAAAAGACTTTTGTTGTAATCTTTTACCTACTGCAAGCAGATAAAACCTACTCAGTAACACCTACATGCTTTGGGGAAAAAAAGGTGTAAAACAATTATTGCCGGTAGAATTTATCGTTGGAAGTTTACCGAAGCAAAATTGAACAGGGCTACGATTCGATGGACTGAAATACTTATAGCCATGCAAGTACCGCGAAATATTAAATTTTTTTGTCAAAATAATAACTCGGAATGTTTAAAAACTTATCTCACTTGTAATTAATTCTGTAACCACATAATGCATTATCTCATCCTCAAACTTGTTTCAATTAACACCATTACTTAATTTTTCTGCATAGTAACGAAGTATTTAGAGATACATGTGTTTCGAGAAACGTGTTTGTAGTCAATTCATATGATTTGACTGCTGAAGTATTTTTTATGGTTCGAAATAGGAGCGTTCAACGTTCTGCGATCTGCTCCTGATAAACAAAAACAATCATTCACCTTCGCTTGATACTCGAATGCTTAGATAATACACACATGCCTGTCGATAATTAATTGCTGCGATGCTTCGTACGAGGCAAGTGTTTCATTTCCTCGATCATTGATTTTATTACTCTGGTCGGATCGCGTATCTAGATCACATACGAATTAATGTAGTTGAGACTTGATTTTGACGTGTATCTGCCAACGACACGCTAATCTTCCACAACATCAAAATAAAGTCCTCATAACTCTTAAATGCTCGCCTGATCATTCAAAACAGTTTATTTGAGATGCTATCGCGATCAGCTTCCCAGGCCTCTTTCGGGTTTCTGAGACCTCTTGCTCAGCCGTCGCTCGGTTATAATAAGTCAAAATATTTCGGACAACAACGTGGCATTGGCATCTGTGCGACTAGTAAGTTGCTGAGGACTAGTCGGTGGCGCAGCTTTAGTAGGCACATGAAGAACAGAAACAACATGAGAAACGCTCGAAACTATAAAATAAATTAAAAGTAAAAAGGAAGAAAACATTCCCCAACCATTAATTTCGCTCTCCTTTGGAGATAAGCATCTGAATGCCACACACAAAACGGACAACACATCTCTTGTACCTACATTGCTAGTCATAAAAATAAATTATTTTAGCTTTTTCGCTTTGCTTTCGTCGGTACACTATTGTGACGACCTCTGAGAGGTGCCAACTGCCAACGTGTAGTACAAGTCATAGACCCCTCCAGTCATCAGCGATCTGATCCATCGTTTGCAGTAGCAAATTGTGTAATTTCGCCGGATGACCCATGCACCACAGTCAAGAGACCATCTTTCTCAAGCTAATTGAGTCGCTAGCCAGCTAGCAGACCTCGAATGATTATACACGGGCTTTCGCAGATTAGCATCGGAACTGATATCAAACATAAATTCGCTTAATTCGTGCAGTTTGGAAGTGGATTTGAGCAATATTGATCTTTTCAATGCATCGTAGAAAACTGTTGCTATATTGCACCTTAAATACATAATTAATTTCCATATCCCAAAACAGGCAAACTCGTCCATACCTTCCACGTGCGTCACTGTGGAAGCATGCGTTAATAGATCCTCTGAATCATCCAAGCAGGCCTTGTGGTCAAGTTCACAATCACTGAGATTCAAACAGATTAAACGCCACGGCTCGGCGACCGCCCAAAAGCAAATTTAGTGAAAGATTTGTCATAGATATAATATCTAAGCTACTTATAGCCTACAAGATAGCTTGCAAAAAATCTGAATTAGTATTTACAAATATTTATGAGTTATGACTGTGTTGCCCGCGACCACTGTGGGAAAGTTAAATGGAGCTACAAGCTTTCGAGGTTCGGCACACGTTGGAATTCGAGCTGTGTGCGAGCGCGATAATTTGTTTGGCTTGTGAGGTAGATGCTGAGATAAATTGCTTATGCATCAAGCAGAAATTTTTGGACGACTCATCTCTTGTATTAGCTTATTAAATAAATCAGCACTTTAAATTGAATAATATATGAAAGACAAACAGTAATGACTTATATTGGAAAGCCCAAATTTGTGAAGTAATTCATTAGATCTTGGACTATCGTTATTCTACTAAAAGGTAATGATATTTTAATGAAAAGTATTTCGTATGAATACTTGCTAAATCGATTTATTTTAAAATGAAACTGATAGCTCAGATATATGCTTTAGTTTAAAAGAAATTTTAGTATTTACTAATTTTCGAAGAAACTCGTTCCGCAGAAAATTCACATTTCTTTATATATATATATATATATATATATATATATATATATATATATATATATATATATATATATATATATATATATATATATATATATATATATATATATATATATATATATACAGTAGAATCCGGTTATAACGACGGCCAAGGGACCGGTGATATTACGTCGTACTAAGCGGAAGTCGTACTAAACGAACTGACAATTTTAATTTTTGCTAGTGCAAAAAATCTGTAATTTTTGATTGTTTTTGGTTTTTATTTCTATAGTAAGAAGTACGGACTGCATTAAGGAAACGAGACATAATACTTTTCATAGTGTCATCATCAAAATTAGAATGCACAAACACATTCAGCACTTCTGCCGCTTTTAGAGCTTCAGATACACTCGGAGTGGTACAATTTTCTTCCAGGCCATCGTCATTATTATCGTCACTATCTTGGCTGTTGACCATAACATTTTGTAGAATACTATTTTCGTCAGTCGGCTCCTCACACGTTGCGAGATCATCATAAACAGCAGAATATTGTTCAAGTTCTTCATTTCCTATGGGCAGTCCTTTATTCAAAGCTCTCGCCCAGACAGACAGCGGCACATCATCATCATTATCGTTGTCGGCAGCAACACTGGGACTGTCTCGGACAAATCCAGCGTGTTTATAACAGTTGAAAATCGTCGCTGACGTAAGCTTGTTCCAGGCGTCGTAAATCATTAGAATGGCATCCAGTATTGTGATCTTTGGATGTTTGGCACTGCTGGTGTCTTCATTTGCATCAAGACTGATGACAATTTTTAGAACCAGGTTTTTATGAAAGTTTGATTTTAACACTCGAATTACTCCTTGGTCTATAGGTTGCAATACAGATGTTGTATTAGGAGGCAGAAAAATGAGAGTTATGCTTCTCAAGTCACTGATTGAGGGATGAGCTGGACAATTGTCAACGAGAAGCTGTATCTTTTTCTTCTTTTTAGTCAGTTCACGATTCCAATCGCGTACCCATTTGATAAAAATATCAGATGTCATCCAGGCCTTTCGATTGCTCTCATAATCTACTGGCAGAGATCGTACATTTTTAAAACATCTTGGGTTCTTTGACTTGCCGATAATTAACAACTTCTTTTTTATCGTGCCACTCATGTTAGCTGCAACCATCACAGTTATTCTGTCTTTGAAAGTTTCCTCCCGAGCATATTTCACCTCTAAATTTTAATGTTTTATCTGGCGTTAGCTTGAAGAATAATCCAATTTCGTCTGCATTAAATATTTCGTCGTCATAAAATTTTTTGCGCATATTAGGCCAAACTTTGGTTTGCCACGTGGTCACATCGCTCTGTTCAACCGACAAAGACTCTCCAGCAATTTTTCCGGCGACAATATTGTGTCTACTTTTGAAACGGTTAATCCAACTCGCCGAACAATCAAAATTAAGAATGTTTAGCTCTTTAGCAAAAAAATTTGTCTTTTGTTGAAGCATAGGCCCATTTACGGGTATACCCCGATTACGTTGCAGCTTAAACCATTGTAAAAGGGCCAAGTCAACTTGTTCTTGAGACGACACCCTCACGCGTTTAGGTTTTAAAACATTCGCATTGAACATTGGTTCTATTTTGTGTTCATTTTTCTTTATTGTCGATATTGTCGAATGATTGACACCAAATTCCTTCGCAATCGTTACATTCGACTCGCCAGCTTCTAAACGTTGTATTATAACACTTTTTTCTTCAATGGAGAAACTTTTTCGTTTTGTAGAAGCCATTTTGGTACGCGTACTCGTTTATCACCCACAAATTACTGCCGTCAAATAAACAGTCGCATTCCAAACAGCAGCGTGCGGGCAAGGGGGTGCGCGGGGCGGAGATAGGTTATAACCTTGGATTTATTTGTATGCACGTCAACGCTCGTCGTCGTTGTAACCGGACAATTTTGTGCGAAATTTCGTCGTTAAAAGCGGTCGGTCGTTGTAAGCGGAGTCGTATTAAAGGGATGTACTTTCATAGTGGCTCATATTAAAACCAAACATATGCCTATACTTACGTCGCTAAAAACGGTTGGTTGTTATATGCGAAGTCGTACTAAGCGGACTCCACTGTATATATATATATATATATATATATACATATATATATATATATATATATATATATATATATATATATATATATATATATAAATATATATATATATATATATATATATATATATATATATATATATATATATATATATATAATATATCAGCAAAATGATTAAGGGAGATAATCTCTGGAGTGGCCGATCCGATTGAGCTGAAATTTCCGGAGGACGTAGACGTATATAGTAGATAGGTCCATGCTTAAGTTCAGATATCGTAAACCTTTTGGAGGCGGCGAGCGTTTAAGTGAATTTTCAGGTACTCCTATATTTCCAAGCAGTGTAAATTTTTGTTAAAATAAATGTTTGGGAATGAAAACTTATTGTGTGTTAAGCTTGTTTATGATCAAAAATTAGAAGTTTTAAGCCGTGTGTGGGTGCCGAGTGCCTAAAAGTAGGCAAGGATTTTTTTTCAAATTTTGATTTGTCATTACTTCTAAGAAAAACAATGGATCATCGTGGAAATTGCAGAGCGTATTGATGTTGACAGAGATTTAGCACACATGGATTTTCAAGATAGTACGGGTAACCCTGTAGCTATGGCAGGCTCCTGAAAAAAAATCCTTTAAATCATTGACCCTCCTGAAAAATGTTTGATTTTTGACAAAAAAATTCAAATCATTGATAAATTTTAGTCTTTTCCATCATGTCAAATTGAATTAAATTTTAGTCTTTTCCATCATGTCAAAGACCAGGTTTGATAGAAGTGATTTTGAAATGCGGGCAGCCCTGTGGCAGTGGTACCATCTTGAAAAATCACTGAGAAAAAAACAGCTTTTTGGCCTCTAACTACCGATACAGCTCTTACATTTAAACAAAATTCACATAATATTTGGATCTTTATTTAGATAGCACTTGGTGAAAATTTGGCTGGAAAATTAGAATAGAGCTGCCAGCTATGGTGATTTTCGTCTCCTAAATCTTGCAAATTTACTCAGCAAAATAAAGCTTTTTTCCCTATATTTTCTGGTCCAGTCATTAAATCAAAACGAAGTTCATTCAGTAAATGGACCTTAATAAGAACCAAATGTCGTAGGAAATTTGTACAAAAATCATGAAAGGGCTGCCAGCTATCACCATTTTTGTATTTTTTTTGTAATTTCTTAATAAGGCAATTATGTCATTAGGTTTGCAAATGGATCCTGCAATGAAAATTAACAACAAATATTAACGCTTTAAAAGTTTGAAAAGTTTTGAGGGTGGTAACTCTAAAATTATTTTCACCCGTATACCTTCCAGCGCAGTGATTCAATCGAAACGAAATTTACTGGTTGGGTTTAACTTAACGTGAAAATGATTTGGTTTATATTTTGCTTTGCTGCTAACACAGGGTAACCAGCATTAACCATTTTCGTTAAAATTTCACCAACAGATGCTTAAAATTACATACTCATATGCAAAGCATTTGCGATAAAAATAAGAAGCCAATTTTTAAATTTTCCGAGTTTTGAAAATGTTTCGGATGGCAGCCTCTAACAACGTTTAATCGCTGAAACTTTCCATGAAATCCTGCGATGAGAACAAAATTAAAAGGTTGATAAGTTGATTTAAGTATGAGCTTGTTAAGGTAAACTTATTGCTGCTTCGTTGGGAAAGTGCTGCCAGCACTGAACATTTTCATGATTGAGTTTTGTTGCTTTGGATAAAAATTGCATGATATGATTCTACAAGAAAGTGTATAGCGTCTTTCCACATTTTTTTGTCATCATTTCAGCACTCGAAAGTTCTGTTCACGAGAACTGACGACCGGATTATCCGATCGTAATGAAATTTACAGGACATGTTGGTATTAGCTAGGACCGAATCTGATAGAAGTAATTTTGAAATGCGGGCAGTTCTGTGGCAGTGGTACCATCTTGAAAAATCACTGCGAAAAAAAAACAGTTTTTTGGCCTATAACTTCCGATTCAGCCATCAGATTTTAACGAAATTCACACAGTATTTGGATCTTACTTTATGTAACATTTGATGAAAATTTGGTTGAAAAATTAGAATAGGGCTGCCAGCTATGGTGATTTTGGTCTCCTAAATTTGCGAATTTGATCAGCAAAATAAAGCTTTTTTCCCTATAGCTTCCGGTCCAGAGCAGAAATCAAAACCAAGTTCATGCAGTAAATGGACCTTAGTGTGAAGTAAATGTCGTAGAAATTTCGTTTAAAAATCATGAAAGGGCTGCCAGCTATGACCATTTTTGTAATCTTGTGGAATTTCTTTACTGAGCGATTATGTCATTAAATTTGCAAATGGGAATGGTCCTGCAATAAAAATTAACAACAAATATTAATGCTTTAAAAATTTGAAAAGTTTTGAGGGTGGTTTCCCTAAAATTCTTTTCACCCGTATACCTTCCAGCGCAGTGATTCAATCAAAACGAAATTTACTGGTTAGGTTTAACTTAACGTGAAGAAGATTTGGTATATATTTTGCTCTGCTGCTGACACAGAGTAACAGCATTAGCCATTTTCGTAAATATTGCACCAACAGATGCTTCAAATTATGGACTCATATGCAACCATTTGCAATAAAAATGAGAAGCCACTTTTTAAATTTTACCAGTTTTGAACATTTTTCGGATGGCAGCCTTAAACAACGTTTAACCGCTGAAACTTTCGATGAAATCCTGCGATGAGAACGAAATTCAAAAGATAAGTTGGTTTAAGTATGATTTTGTTATGGTAAAGTTATTGCTGCTTCGTTGGGAAAGTGTTGCCAGCACTGAACATTTTCATCATTTGTGTTATAGTTGAGTTTTATTGCTTGGGATAAGGAATGGTTGATATGATTCTACAAAAAAGTGTATTACGTTTTTCCAGTTTTTTTTTTGTCACTCAAAGACAATTTCTACGAAAATTAGTTTTCTAGCGGTTCTGATGCGCTAGACTTTTTTTCTTACTCATTTCCGAATCGTTAAAAATTATTCTTCTCGGCTGGCCACTTCAGTAGGACCAATGAATCGTTTTCGATTCATTTGCGAGCTCGTTAACGACAAAAACATTCGAAAATATCACTCTTTTATGAATTAATTTCGATGCATTTGGTTTGGTGGGTATTCTTGAAAATTTTCGGGTGTGGTGCAATCTTAGTTGCCTTGCCTGTAATGCATCTTCAGACAATTGTCCAACATGTAAGAAACATGCGGCTATTAGCTCAGTTCTATGTAACACATGGGTCAAAAAGTCCCGGGACTAACCAATAAAACACAACTTTTTCGAAAAATTTCAACTTTATTCATCAATATACTCTTCTTCTACAGCGATACAATCATTCCAACTAGTGATGGGCTCAAAAACGCCAAACAGTTTGAAAAAAACGTTTGGCAACAAAAAACGAACGAACAGTTTTTCCAAATAGCGACAAACAGTTTTTCTAAAACGAAATTTTTTTTCTAAAACGAGCAGCATTTCTAAAACGAATCATTTTCTACAACAAATAGTATTTCTGAAACCAATTATTCCAACTATTCTACTACGAATAGTTTTTCTAAAGCCAATCGTTTTTCTAAAACGAATCGTTTTTTTAAAACGAACTGTTTTTTTCAAACGAATCGTTTTTCGTTTTTCTCCAACGAATCGTTTTTTTTCAAACGAACTGCTTTTTTCAAACGAATTGTTTGTCGTTTTTTTCAAACGAATCGTTTTTTTTCAAACGAACTGTTTTTTTCAAACGTAACGTTTGTCGTTTTTTTCAAACGAACTGTTTTTTTCAAACGAAACGTTTTTTGTTTTTCTCAAACGAATCGTTTTTTTAAAATGAACTGTTTTTTTTAAAACGAATCGTTTTTCGTTTTTTTCAAACGAACCGTTTTTCGCTTGTTAAAACGAACTGCTTGGCAGTTGAAAACTGTTTAGCTGCGGAAAACAATATTTTCGTACTTGCGAGCATTTTCGTACTTGCAAGTATTTTATTTAATATTCAAAAAGTTTTTAGGACAAAAGGAGCTGAAATCGAACAAAATCGGCCAATTTTGGGTTAGAGTGGTTTGGGACATAACGGGCCAATACCCATTGCTGTGATAAAAAAATTTCGGTTTTGTAGGGGAGTAAGGGGTTTTTTGGCCAAAGTTTGGAAAAAACTAGCTTTACGGCGCTTTCGATGATTGAAAGTGTTCGGGGAGTACAATAGTGATATTTTAAGGGCAAACATTTTTTTTATAGGGGAATTTGGGCAAAAACGTAAATTTTTTCCAAAAAAAAATGTTTTTGGTCTAGCATGAATTCAGGGACCAATCTGAGTTGTTTCGTGCAAAATTTCCATACAAGTCTGGGAAAAAGCGGCCTAGTTTCGAAGATACGGCAAAATGAAATCTTCCGGAAAAACTAAAAGTAGCACTAAAAGTGCCAAGGAGGATAAGGTTGAGATCCTATTTGGATCACCAGTTGGCGTCTCTGGGTGTGCTGAGGCCCTCCTCGTGACTGGAGGCCGCCACGAGGGTGTCTCCAACCCTACCGGGGTTGTAAAATTAACGAAACCGCGGGAGGTAAGGTGCCCCTTGGTCTCATGTCCAGCCTTACGGAAGAGGTTGGCCCCTTAGTGGGTGCATGTTTGATAAACGAAAATTTTTTTTTATAATTTCTTAATAAAATTTTCGGCAAACTTCATGCTCCAGTGAGGTGAAGTAGAAATCCGACTGTTTTAGATTAGCCAAAAACAGTTTGGTATTAGAGACTCAATGAAAAGTCATATAGATGACAACAGGATTAGTTGGTCCTATTTTAGTAATTTTTTTATTTTGGAAATTTGAACGAATACAGGACGTGTTTTCTGCATATAATAAAAAGAAAAACAAAGTAAATTGATTGAATTTGATTGCTTTCCTTTAGATGGCCCCTATATTGGAGAAAGACTTGCCAAATTAATGACAGACCATTGGAAAGTTACGGACAAGCTGCACAGACTAATGACTCGGTATTCTTTGAAGGTAATCTTGCACCATCACCATTCTAGCTTGGGAACGTTGTGTCTCGAGGGTGGAGGAGGGCATATTAGTCCATTTCATTACATTACTGCAAATCGTATGCATTGTATGTATACATGTACATACTTCAAATAGGTATTTAGAACAGGTATTTTTTCGTACTCGTACTAGTTATACCTAGTATGTGAAAATCCTAGTACGACCAAACTCTAATTGTCGTACAGCATAAAATTTGTTTCTCTCGTTAATTCAAGCTGTTTTTTTCAAACAATTTTAAAAAGCAGTTGTTTTTGAAAAAAAACAGTTCGTTTTTGTTTTTTGAAAACAACAGAAACGCCCATCACTAATTCCAACGTGTCTCTAACATTTCTATGCTTTTCTTGTGAAACGATTTATCTTTGGCCTGAAAATAGGCATTAGTTTCGGTAATAACCTCTTCGTTTCAGCTAAGTCTCTTTCCTTGAAGCCTCTTTTTTAAATTAGCAAAAAGCCAGTAGTCACTTGGTGCCAGATCTGGTAAATAAGGTGGGTGCGGCAACAATCCCAAACGTAAATCGTTGATTTTTGCCATGGTTTTTACTGACTTGTAGATCAGTGCATTGTCTTGATGAAACAATGGTTTTTCCTTTGCCATTTGAGGTCATTTGCGCTTAATTTCGTCACTCAATCGGTCGAATAAGGCTATATACTAATAACTGTTGATCGTCTTGCCTTTTTTCGGATAACCGGTAAACAATATTCCACGCTCATCCCAAAATACAGCCGCCATAACCTTGCCAGCCGATTGTTGGCTTTTTGGACGCTTTGGACAGCTTTCGATTCTGGCGTGTAGTAGTGGATACACGTTTCATCCATGGTCACATAGCGACGAAAAAAATCCGTTTTATTCCGCTTAAAAAGATCCAAACAACGCTCAGATTCGTCAATTCGTTGTTCTTTTTGTTCCATTGTAAGCAAACGCGGCACCCACTTCGAAAAAGCTTTTTCATGCCCAAATTTTTATGTAGAGTGTTGAACACGGTGCCTTTTGATAGCTTTAGGATGTCAGCTATTTCCTGCAATATCACTTTGCGATTATCCATAACAATTTTCAACACTTTTTTGATGTTTTCGGGCGTAGTCACCTCTTTTGGTCACCAGAACGTTGTGCGACTTCAGTGGTCATACGAACAGGTTTGAAATCGGCATACTATCGGCAAATGGTTGTTTTCGACGGATAATTTTCCCGGTAACACTTTTTAAGCCATTCCTGCGCTTGTACGGTATTTTTACCCATCAAATAGCAGTGTTATATTAAGACACGAAACTCGTTTTTATTCATCGTTTACAAATTTACAAAAGTAGCGTCACTTGAACCTCAATTTCTCGCAAACTACTGAACAAAACGTCATGAAATTTTGACACGTTTCTTTTGAAAGTTGGTGTTACCTAAAATAAAAGCGCATTCGATATTTCTGATGTCCCCTTGTGGTTAGTCCCGGGAATTGTTAACCCATGTGTTATTAAAACTTTACGAACACTGCTATCAGTTATATAATTTAATAAAAAGTGCCCCTGGTTCTTCTAATAATGTTTTAAATCTTTCGATATGTATGGAATAGCCACATGCCAACAATTTAAGAATCTGAAAAAAATTATTATTAGTTGCTCGTTGACATCAGTAATTTTGGAACTAATTTCTGGGTTTGAAAAAAACGTCTTGCGTATTTCTATCGTTGGTTGTCCCATATCCGGACTTCGGGCTAACTGATTGACCCATTTGATTTTTTAATTCAGATCGATTTCGTTTTTTGTTGTTGTCCACAATTCGCTTTAGCTCATTCCCGTAAAGTTGCAATTTTTAAACAGCTAGTCGGTAGGTTATATAATACTATAATAATAAATTTATTTCCATAATGCATAATAAGTACGATAAAATAGTGAACAATAAAATTAATATTACAGCTACGACGAAATAAATTAATTCACTAAATAGATAAACCTCCCAAAATCTTCGTGGCTGAGAATTTGCTGAACGATTATACGGCTCAGACATATACGACTGCGCTTGAGGAAAGAATTTCGCCAATGCTGCGCGACTCCAGCAACGTAGGTGTCCACGAGTTCCGGGAAGAGCTCAAAATACAATCAAGAATGTGGTAGAAAACGTTGTGGAATGCAAAGCCCGACGAGCGCGAAATGAATGGTTTGATGAAGAATGCAGAAACTCACTTGAAGCAAAGAACGGGGGCTACAGACCATGGATCCAATGTGCAACCAGAGCCAAAAAGGAAAAAATATGACGAGCCACGGCGAATATCCAATAGAATAATTAGGCGCAAAAAACGGAAATACTTTGACGAGCAGTTGCTGAACATTAATGTAAACCTAGTTAGTAAGAACACCAGATAAGCGTACAGACTTGTAAACACTATCAAAAATGGCTATTAACCCAGGAATAGCCTCTGTAAGGACAAAGATCGAAATATTATCAGCGACACCGAAAGTATTAGCAAACGATGGGCGTCCTACTTCAAAGAGCTTCTGAATCCGCCATCAAACATCCTGGCAGCAGAAGCTGAGCTCGATGATGATACCGTTGGTCAACCCCCATCCACACAATCCCCGACAGTAGAAGAAGTTGATCTCGCCTTGCGTTCACTTAAAAGGAACAAAGCGCCAGGCGCTGACGAGATACCAGCTGAGCTACTCAAGTCTGGTGGGGCGGGTTTATTAAGTGCGCTACATCAACTACTGCTGCAAATATGGGAGACTGAAGTGATCCCAGACGATTGGCGCAGAAGCATCATCTGTCCCATACATAAAAAGGAAGATAAACTGCGGTGTGGCATCTCCTTAGTCTGTACGGCCTACAAAATCCTAACAAAAATCCTGGAGTATAGGATTAAACTGTTTGCGGAAGAAATCATTGGCGAGTATCAAGGCGGTTTCAGATTTGGTCGCTCCACAATCGACCTGCTCTTCACGGTCAAGCTAATTTTGCAAAAGTGCTGGGAATACGACGTCGACGTATACCAAATCTTTGTCGACTTTAAACAAGCATATGGCAGCATCAACCGAGGCGCTCTATATAGCACCATGTTGCAATTTGGTATACCGGCCAAATTAGTGAGACTTATAAAGATGACGATGACCAACTCCGTCTCGCAAGTCCGGATCCAGAACAGATTGACGGATCCTTTTGAAACTCTGGGTGGCCTGAAGCAGGGCCATGGATTAGCACCCACGCTCTTCAACCTGGCACCTGAGTTCACTATTCAGGCAATGAACCTGAATACCAGCGGCACGCTACTTTTAAAGCCGACACAATTGGCAGCGTACGCGGATGACATTAACATCATGGCTCGAAAACTGACCGATGCAGAAAAACTTCTGCTTAGACTTGACACCGCAGCAAAGCAAGTTGGACTACGAATCAACGAGGACAAAACGAAAATTATGATGCAATCTAGGACAAGGACGCCAGCGCACACGACCATCAACGTAGGGGACCTTTGCATCAAATTCGTGGACAACTTCATTTAACTGGGTAGCAATCTATCGAGTGACGCCAACGAAACTGACGAAATCAAGCGACGGATACAACTAGCAAATAAGACATTCTTCTCGGTCCTCCCCATTATGAAATCGAAACATGTGCACAGAAAGACTAAGCTCCGCGTTTATAAAACTATCATAAGACCTGTGCTGTGCTATGGCTGCGAAACATGGACCCTGACCGAAGCCTCCGAAAATATCATCGACACCTTCGAACGGAGAGTTCTACGGCGGATTTTTTGGGCTATCCGCGATCGAGATGAATGGCGCATCCGGTACAACAATGAGTTGTACGAACTTAACGATGAGCTGGAAGTCTACAAAATTGTCAAATTACAACGGTTACAGTGAGCTGGGCACATGCAACGCATGAATGACGATCGCATGCCAAAACGTGTCATGAACGGAAGACGAGTTGACGGAGCGAGGCCAAGACCAAGAGCTCGTTAGGAGAGCTCAGTGTATGCGGACGCCGAGCAACTATTGGGGTTCCAAGATTGGAGGACGCGGTCACGTGACCGAGACAATTGGAGGAGATCGATGCAGGCAGCCAAGGCCCGACGTCGGGCTGTTGTGCCACGTTGATGATGAAATAGTTAACTAGTACGTCCAATATTCAATCAATATTAGTTATGTACATGGACAGGTACCTCCTAGCTAATGCTGTGTTGAGATTACCTTCCTATAATTTAAGGTGCAATACGTGACAGGTGATGAAAATATTACTCGATTTAAAAATTTTACTGGCTTCCATATTGCGTTTAAAAAGTATTGCAAGCTTGTCCCATGACAGAACTCAGAAAAAATTATTCAAAGTCTTGCATAGAGAAAAGCCAAAATTTTAAATGATTTAAAATTGATTTACATTGTCTATAGATGATATTGAGCTGGAAAGGGAGTTAAAAATTTTGGTGCGCAGAGCTTGAAAGACCTTACTAAGCTTCCAATCTAGGAAAAGGAATTGAAATTTGGTTTCTTTCCTGCAACCTACTAGAATAAACTTTAGCACTACCTCTCATGTGGCCCCCTCTAACATAAAATATTCTTAACACACACGATAAACAAAAAATTCCTTAGAGACTATATCTTCAATATATTAGAAATTGGATAAGATTTTTCGTAACTAATTACTCCTATTATTATCCTGACTATTTTTTTCTGCAAGATGACAACAGGTTTAATCGAAGAAAAAAAGTTTCCGTTCCAAAATGCTAGGCCATACTGCAATTTCGACTGAACTATAGTGTACCAGGTGTGTAAGTATGAAACCGGAATTTGCCTATAGGTGGCGCTAGATGTCGATGCAGTTACTGACACATCACGTCAGCTGTGTCTTGTTATTGTTTTGATATCCGACAAAGATTTTCAACCCACAATAACATGAGTTTCATTCAGTAGCATTAGTTTATTAGAGATAAACATGTCTAGTTTTGTGCCAACAAATTACGATTTGCGGACAGCACTACTTTTCTGTTTTCGTCTGAAGAAAACCGCAGCCAAATCGCATCGAATGCTTGTGGAGGCGTTCGGTGAGCATCCTCTCGGTAAAACACAGTAATTCGAGTGTTTCAAATGGTTCAAAAGTGGCGATTTTGACGTGAGGAACGAAGAACGTGTAAGACCACCGAAAAAGTTTGAAGACACCGACCTGCAAGCCTTGTTGGACGAAGACGACGCTCAAACACAGCAACAACTGGCGGATCAGTTAAAGGTGACCCGAGAAACCATCTCCCTTCAGTTGAAAGCCATGGGAAAGATACAAAAGGTGGGGAAATGGGTTCCACATGAACTCAACGAAAGACAGCAGGAAAACCGTAAAACATCATGCGAAATGCTACTCGCCAGGTTCAAAAGAAAGTCATTTTTACATCGAATTGTGACTGGCGATGAAAAGTGGATATATTTCGAGAATCCTTAGCGCAAAAGGTCATGGGTTACTCCGGGTGAATCATCAACATCGACGGCAAGACCAAACCGCTATGGACGAAAGACAATGCTGTGTGTTTGGTTGGATCAGAAGGGCGTAATCTACTACGAGCTGCTGAAACCTGGGGAAACTGTCAATACTCAACGCTACCGACAACAAATGACCGATTTGGATCGAGTTTTGCGTGAAAAACGACCAGAATACCAACAAAGACAACACAAGGTGATTTTGCTGCATGACAATGCACCAGCACACAAAGCAAATCAGGTCCAGGAAACGATAGAGTCGTTCCGTTGGGAGATTCTTCAGCACGCGCCTTACTCACCGGACCTTGCTACATCCGATTACTACTTGTTTGCATCGATGGAAACCTGCAATGTGGTGCTTCTAGTTCAGGTTTTCATCAGCTGAGATTCCTAAATATTTTATTATTGGCGAGCCGGTAGACAACCGGCCGGAGGCCTTTTTCATTATTAGTGAAGAGGCACTGCCAGTATTGGATGCCCAAAAGGGCATTATCAGGTACGGGGTCGAAACATTGACCCTACTTACCTACCTAAGCGATAGGCCAAAGAGCTGTGTTTCGGGAAATCCTGACCCAAAGCAGGTGGCTCAAACGGAAAAATCGGTTGTTGAATTCCTCTTTGCTGATGTGGTTAGCATCAAAACTACCTCCAAGTTGAAATGCTGCCTGGACTTCATGACTCTGAGTGCAGAGCAAGGGACTGGGGGCGTCTATGTTCGAGGAGGAGGACTTCGACCGAACCCTTATCAATTAAAGTATGATGGTGAAGGTACTGCAGGCAAACCTACACCATTCCAAAGCACCATCAGCTGCCCTGCTGCTTCGCTTGTCCAAAACAGAGGAGAAGCTAATCCTAATCCAAAAACCATGGGTTGTCAAAAACTGGGTTTGCGGATTACGCACCAACCGATACAGACTTACACAAGCCACATGTCAAGAATTCTTGTCAAGAAAACCATTAACGTTCTCGTACTGCACAATTTCTGTGACAAGGACAACATGGCTGTTGCAGTGGAAATCGATTAGAGATCATGCTGGTTTGTTTCTCGCTATATGGCACACGATCATGAAACCTGCGACATTGTCAAGGATGTTGTGGCTGAAGCCATGAAAATTGGTGTGCCTCATATTCTGGAAACTGATTCTAATGCGCATAATGGAGTATGGCGTACCTCCAACACAAATGGCCGTGGTGAGGAACATTTTAACTTCATCCTTGTCCGCCACCTTTGAACCAAGCTTCCTTACCTCAAATCGTAGGGAGGTTCTTGACGTTACCTTGGTCAGTGGGCGGTACTCACATTTTCTCCGTGACTGGAGGGTTCTACAGAAGTGCTCTTTCTCTGACCATAGATACATGTCGTTCAACGTGGCTCGCCGCAGCTCTAATGAGCAAGCAGCCTTTGTTAACAGAAAAAGGACGAACTGGAATTTATTTAAAGTTCTGGTGCGATCTTCACTGCAAAATGCTCCTAAGAGGATTGACTGCTACCATGAATTAGATCCGGTGGTTGACATCCAGACTAGATCTAATGACTGGTTGCTGTATAAAACGAAGCTGAAGGCTTTTAAGTATGCCGAACGCAAGGCAAAGAGGTCCTCATGGAGATCTTTCTTAAGCACGACACCGAAGGTTATGGGGTGCACCATGAACCCTGAGGGTATTTGGACTAGTTCGAGCAAAGATACATTAAACGTTCTTATGGACGCACATTTTCCAAGCAATTACCCTTATAACTTCCAGCGCAGCTATTCAATCAAAACCAAATTTATACATAGGTGTGTTTAACTTAACGTCAAGCAGATATGGTATATTTTTGGTTATGCTGTTAACACTGAATTGCCAGCAGCAGTCATTTTATTAATATTGTTCCAGTAGATATTTCCATTATATGGTCATATGCAAGGCATTTACAATAAAAATAAGGAACCAATGTTTAAATTTGCCGAGTTTTGACAATTTGGCAGCCTCAAACATCGTTATATAGCTGAAATTTTTGATGAGATTCTTGGATGAAAACGAAATTCAAAGGATAGGTTGATTGGAACAGTGAGGTAGTAGAAATGGAGTGGACATGCCCATAAGATTTACATTGATTAACATTGTCTTTGGTAAAATCCACGCAGTTCCCCTCCAATTTGACAAAGAACGGTATTGCTACTTTAACATGTTTTGTGCGCGAGAAAATCGAAGTGGCTAATGGTGGAAAGTTATACCGTCGATGTCATCTCCATTTCTACTTCCTCACTGGATTGGAGCATGAGCTTGTTATGTTAGACTTATTGCTGCTTCGTGCTGCCAGCACTGAACATTTGAATCATTTTTGCTGTAAGAGATGCAGTCGGGAAACGGTGTTTGACGCTTTGGGTAGGAAATGGTTGATATAATTCTACAAAAAAAAGCGTATTACGTTTCTCCACACTTTTTGGTCACTCAAGGACAATTTCGTCGAAAATCAGTTTTATTTTAAAGTCGGAGAAAAAACATTACTCGCGCAATGGGTAGACGTCAAGTTCACCGATTTCTATCGGAGTTGAGTTTCAGATGATGATGAAGAATCCGTTCACCATTTGTCGTACCGGTGCCCGGCTCTGGCCAGCAGAATAATGAACTCTATCGGGACACCCTTCGATTCTAATCTATCTTTTATCCGACTGATCTATCCTTTGTTGAGTTAAAGGGGATTGTGTAGCTCAATAAAGAAACAAAATAGTTTCCATAGTACTTACAGTGGGTAAGGAAGAATAGTGAATTGATCTAACTTCAACTTGCGGTAGGATAATGAGCTCAACAAACGACTTTAGCAAAGTGTCCCTCTACAGCCCACTGTCGATCTGGGTGTAAACTAAAATGTGTTTAGTAGTTTGTCGCAAAACCAAATTTTGTTGTTGATTCGACTAAATCAATATTATTGCGATAATATATTGCACTATATTATTGCTGGGTGCCCCAGATGATCAATATTTTTAGTTGTCGTTCCTTTTCTCCGCCTTAACATATGTCAACGGCCACGAATGACGATATACAACTGAGCCAATGTTGCACAATACTGACCACAGACGATGCAATATATTCCATATTGCACAGTAAAAATCAAAACCTTTTTGTTTCACTCAATATATTGCACAATCTTTCAATATAATCCATAGATGATCAATATTATTGTGCAATACTACATATTGTGCAATAATATTGACCGTTTTGGGGTCACATAAGGTTCACATTCGCTACTACAAGCTCGAGTAGCCTAGTGGGTAGAGCACTGGTTTCTTCTGTGTAGGATCCCTGGTTCGAATCCAGGTTCGGAAGAGGGACCGCGCAGCCAGCTTTGAGTTCACCTAACCCTGAATAGGTACCTGACGGTACTCAACCCCTAGACCAGTGCTGTCGTTTTACTTTTTCTTTGTGCAGTAAATAGCACTCCGAAGTTGCAGCAGATTGTTCTAAATTGCAATAGATTTATTTTTCCACAGGTATGTACATATGTGTACACATATAAGTCTTCTTACATGCATTTAAAATACAATTATTGCTATTTGAAATAGCAATAACAAACCATGTTCAACAAAAAATATATATATTTTGTTAAAGATATCAGATTCGAGTTTAGTCGTTTGGTGAAAAATACAGACTATTGTTAATTTCAGTTTTTCCATATTAAAGAAAATAAATTGCAACATACAGTTATATCTCCAGGATTAAGAATTGGGGAAATTCATTCTTAGTTCAAAGTGGCTAGCAATTGCATATATAAGTAAACAAACTAGCCTACTAAATATGCTAGCTAGATTAAACAAGTAGCAAATTTTGTAAAATGCAAGAGATGAAACTCAAATGCAATGTTGCAGTAAACTGCATCAAATTGCAGCAGATATACTGCAATTGCAGTAAAACGACAGCACTGCCCTAGACCCTTACGAGGGTTGTTGTAGGACTAAGTAACTATTTCATACTAACAACAAAGTAAACTTAAAGTGCGATATTTGTGGTTGTTTAGGCAGAATTAGGCATACTATCAATCGGTTACATAAGCTTATTCAGCGACAGAGTATACTTCGGTTTAAAAATGTATTAATCCCCGCAATCAGCCTAAGCTCATTATAATCATCTCGTGCCCTATACTTTTTAATTTACCTAGGAAATTATAATTTTGATACTTATCAGCTTATTTCTACTCTTTCTGATTCAATTTTTCATTAACTTTTATGTAGTTTGCATTTATATTTACTTATATTTTACTTATATTACTTGTTTATTTCTTTGCTATCGCAATAAAGAGCTAGGCAAATAAATAATTTACCGAAACCATTGTGATCTAGCTCACAGTCCAGACATTTTTTTGCGCGTCAAGCTACATATATATACATATAGTTGACTGCTGAAATATGACTGCACAGATGATAGACAATCTTAAGCGGTGAAAAAAGTTGTGATGTAAGAAATGAAACACGTTATTGTTGCTCTTATTTGCATGTTCTATCCATTGTAATAGGAGTACATAACAAATTTATTTTAGAATATGAAAAATCATGGTTGAAGCATTAGTGCTATCAAACTTCAATGCATTTCACTCAAGGCAACCTCCCATTAACCTTGACTAAGCTAAACCTCGCAAAGATTTCGTAAGCAACAGAATAACAATTCTTCTATCCAACACCGAATTATTTCTATTTCTGTTTATAATAATCTTCCATAGCGAGTTGTTCTATTGCGACTTAGAATAATGCAACGACATGTTTACGTCCCATTCTTGAAATCTTGTGGATTCAGCTCTCACCATTTCGAAATCCCCAAGCCGAGCTTGGTAAATTAAATTCGTATCAGTTCATTTGCTGGGCACCTCGTGTTACCAAAGGTCGTTGGATTAAAAACAACAATAAACCAATAGCGACAAATAAACAAACCTGTGGAACGGCCAAGTCGAGCTACGTACAAGCAATGTAACCAAATAGTTTAGTTGACTTCATTTCTTTTCTTTTTTGCGATAGTTTCATCATTTGTTTTAATTGAGTCGAGCTAGTGAGGCAGGTGTCGGGTTATTGGTTCGTTGACTTACATGAGCAATCGAGGTTCTTCTCGCAGTAATTTGTTTTTTATAATGCGATGGCAAGTGTTTTGCTACATCGTAAAGTCCGTTTCGAATCTTGATTTGATGCTTTCTTCAACGACCTCAATGAGTGAAATAACTTTTTTCGTTGTCCTTCAACGATAGAGCCAAAACGAATACAGTTAAAGTTATATTAAAAATGTTTACTTCAATACTCTAAACGCATTATGGAGCATCAGAAGTATATTCAAAATACAGAGGATATTAATTTACTCTCGCAACCATCAAAGATTTATTAAATAATGAGAAGGGCGTTCCTTAGTAAGTCACATATAATGATACGAGGGTCAACTTGAAGGTACGCTTTTAGTAGCTCAGCGTTATTAAGGAGATGAAAAGAGAGCTTCTGAATCTGATAGTTAAACACATCAAAAATATAGTCTTAAAATTTGAAGTCAATCAGAGCAAGACTCTCGAAATTATTGAATACTTAGTCGCATCTCCTCTATTATTGTAGCTCCAACAGCTCGAAATATAGTAGTCATTTTCTCAAAACCATTTTTTAAAAGTCCATGTTTACTGCCATTCAAAAACCACATTACAAATTCATTTCAAACTTGGCACACTCTTTTTACGTGTAAAATACTTCCCTTCAACGATAGGTTTTGGGTTTTTTTACATTAAAGGGGCTTTCCACCAACAAAAAGGCCAAATATCTCGTGAAAAATAGCAACTTTCACTTCAAATGAAAAAAAAAAGATAAATCAGAGAATGTTGGAGGAGGATTTGATGATACTTTAACTAAATTTTAATGTCCTTTGATTTCTGATAATTTTCAGCTGACATACAATGAACACCACAAATCGTCTTTTTCCAAAGATGTTCTTGAATAGCCTTTGTTACCGGTTGGTTTCTCAATATTTTCACATAGCAAAAATAACACAATTTTATTGAAATAAAAGTTAATAATTTACAAAAGGTTTAAATAAATTTGCTCTGTCCATATTTCTAAAAAAAAAATGCGAAAAAAAAGTGTTTATTTTTCACGCTGAAACCCTTACTTCTCCCTTAATCTAAATGATATGTCGATGTGTATCAATGTCCTAAATAAGGCACGTTTGTCCTTGGGTCTTGAGTACAAAAAGTGGATTTTTTATAAATAATATTTTCATGCTATATGTCGCTATTACCTAGATCAATTACTGAACATGCATGAAAATCTGTGCTGAGCTTAGGACTTTGGGTCATGTAGTTAAGGCCGGTCTGAACTGATTATTGCAGTTGGTGCTTGTTTTAACACCTCGGAACTGACGTTTCTTGGTTCTTTTATTTTATGTGCCGCATCCAGGTTAGCCTATGATACACATAGATTGCAAGCTCTTGAGGCAAGTATTTACACGTAAAAGTTGACGGTATAAAGCAAAATGGTATTTTAAAACACAATTCAATTAGACACCAACGGTTTAAGCTCGATTGAAATTCGAAATGAATAAATTAAAATGAAAGGTGATCGTTTACTTATTTCCAGAAGTAATGAATAGGCAATTATGTTAAGCTGTATTCACAAAAACACGACAAACGTACGGCAGTCAAACAAAGTTTTTCAAAAGAGACAATGCAAAATACTTTCCTGAGCTTAGATGAATAACGGCTTGGTCAAATCTGATCTAGAGATGCATTATTAGCTACTCAATACAAATCATGCAATGCGTTCAAGTGAAACAAGAAAAGACGAGGAAACAAAAACTCACCCCATCCACACTAACTAGGGAAAGTCGGCCAGATAACACACCTGGCATTGTTACAAAATAAAAAGGACTTCAAAAAAATCAAACTATAAAAAACTCTTGATGCAAAAAGCTCCATTACAATGCAGAAAAAGATGCCAGAAAATGGGCTGATTTCGATCTATTTAATATTCAATGCTTGCCTGGAATTACAGTTGTATCTTACTTTATAGGGTCATACAAAGCCTAACACCCTAAAGCAACAACCAGCAACTTACAACTCTATTTAATTGCTTCACCAAACTATTCGAGAAAATATTGCTGAGCAGGATCATTTCAAAAGGAAGAGAAAAATATGTTATTTTATTTTCATTCGTACGTTCGTATCCTTACTTGAGTTCAATTAACTATGAAAAACTTCAATCTAGCGGATATGTTTTTGAACTCCTAGCTCTTGCGGTTTTCACTTAATTTTTTTGCAATTTTTTTGAATTTCATTTATATCTTGGCTGACATAATTCATAAGCACTTAAAATTTAACTTACGATACGAATTATATGTAAGGCATGCCTAGTTACAAATAATTTAGGCTAATTAGACCTAAACCTATTCCTAGGACTGAAATATAGTCACTATTATTCCTCGGAAGGATGACATAATTGAATAGCCCAGCCAAGAGCTGTCGTTGACAAATACTTTCGCGTGATTCATAGATGGTTCTTTGGCTCGTCTGTACGCCCAAGACAAAATCTGCCATAATTCATCATCATAAAATTTACAGCGATTATATAAAATTATGTACTTTATTTGGTGCCAATTGTACACTATCAACTGACGATGTTACTGAATTGATAATTTAAATTTTTAAAGATTTTCTATTCAACAAATTCACTGTTCCATTTGCACTGCAATATTTTCGTTGAATCAAGCCAATTGTTCCATGGGAAATATGGCACGTAGCTCCATTGAGCAAATTCTTCCATATTTTCGAAGAAATAATCAGCATCGGTGATACAGCCAGCGTTGAAACTACGCCAAGCGGTGCTGTTTGGAGGATTTTCAACTCAATTTAATTTTACTTATTCAATAATGCATTAAATAAGAGTAGACTTAAATAATCCTTGTACTGGTAGTTTAGGAAAGTGAATGAGTGAGTGTAAGCACTCAGGCCATTGTACTTCTTCCTTAGTTTCACGGATTTATGAATGAATCCCAGAATAACCGATAGGGGACTAGAGGCTATTTTTTGTATACACGCGCCACCACAGCCAAATCATTGGTGCATTGTTGACTGGTGCATGAGTGCATTCGCAAAAGATATACCCCACAGAGTTCACCTTTTCTCAGTAGGATGGCGAAATATAACATCCTAGGTGGTCATTTCCAGTCAGTTTATCTGACAAGGCTCTACAATTTTTCTTACTCTTGTTGTGGTGGAACCCTGCTTTTCCATGGTTAGGTTCTGAGAAATAGAGCTTCAAGTGCCCTTCTTCATCAAAAAATAGTTATCTTAGCCCAGTTATTTTTGACGTTCTCTGCCAAAAACTTCAAAACTTCAATTCAATTCAAGAGAGAAAAAAAAGTTATTAAAAGTCAAAGTCACGAAAATCATTTTTTTTTCAAATATCTTGTTCAACATCCGCGTGTTAGCTCTTGTGGTGAAAGGTTGTAGCCGGAAAATTGCTGAGAAATTTGCTTTTCTCCGAAGGACGATTTTTCTCTGGAATTGATAATACGTGTATCAACGTGTCTTAAACTGCGGTTTCGTGTTCGTTGCGTTGTTTTGAGTCACTTATGTGTTTGTGTTGTCTAGAGTAAAAATTTGAGGTCAAACCCACCATAAACGGGTGTTATCGTAAACCGATGGCTGATACGAATCGTCATAAGCCAACATAATCCTTGTCAAAAGGGATCTAGTATTAAAAAAAAAAAAAATATCTTGTTGATTATTGGGTTCACATGTATTTATTTAGTTTTATTTTCGTTTTCAGCAAATCCATTCAGCAAAAAAAAAAATTGCATAAAAGCTTTAAAAGCGATATTCACATGAAATGAGCCCGAGAATATTTTTGGTTCACAGCTCTTTTGTATAATCGGAAAACACTTAGCACTACTTCAAAGCAGCTCGTTTAGCAGGAAGTCGATTGGCGTACTCAACAACAGTGGCAATAGGACACCTTATTGTGAACATCAATTTAATGCGTCCATTCTCAAGTAGCAATCTGCTCCAGCTTTCGACAGCAACCATTTCTGCGTATTCTGCATATAACCATTTAACTAAGATGTTATATAGCTCTGGAAAAACCCATCAATGTCCCCAAATGCTCCATCGCATACTTTCCATAAGGACCCGCTTGATTTGCTTCGCTTTTATGCATGTTACTCCTCTTTTAAAGGATTAGACAAAAGCGCCCTACGCGAGTGCGTCAATCAACAAGTCTCTCCAGAAATTACAGCATGAACAATTTTATTCTATTGGCTTTAAGTTCCTTAGACTTAAAAATTCATCTCCGCTAAGTTTTGGTATAAAAACTACCTTAACCTGTTGCCAAAGTGACGGAACATACCATAGGGCTAGACATGCTCAAAATATTTTCCTTAGGTTTGCCTCGAGGAGGCAAATTCCATCCCTTAGCATTGTAACATGGCTGCCATCCAGGCCCAGCAATTTGAAATTCGCTTAGGACATGATTGGATCTCTGACGTTTCTAGATATATGACTGTGTTGCTTCCAACTACCGCATACAGCAGAATGTCTGGTCAAAAGCACGTATGCCTTCTGCGTTCGAGTAGCTGGAGCATCTGGAAGATGAATCTCAAGTAAAGACCGCAGAGACTCTTTTTTGCAACTAGGTTAATTACCATCTGACATTTGAAGTCTGTTTTTCGAGACCTTACAAAGCTAAATATTTGGATTGAATCCCTCTTGGAGGTCCTTGCCAAATTTTGGCAAGTTCTTTGTGAGATACTGTAGGTGAGTCAGTCATTTTCTTATAAGCTTGGCTAAGGATTTTTGTGGTATATTTTCCAAGCATCTGTAGTTTCCAGTTCCACCAAAGAACTTTTATGCGACATCACCTCTAGCTAATTGAGTAGGCTTTCTCAGAACTTCTTTAAATAATTCCATTCAGAGTGCTAAACCGAGATGTTATTGACTTCAGTGCCTTTATCCTATCTAAAGGACACATTTTCACAATAGGAAGTCAATTGAACTTAGCCCAATCAGTGTTTCTTGGATTTCTACTCCCCACCCAGGTTTTGAATCCGCAGTGACAGAGAAAGTCAAGCAGCGGTGATCAGTGAGTGGAATATCATCACAAACGTGCCATCCAGTCATTGGTCGAACTCATCCGAGTCAAGCTAGTGTTTTATCAATAAACGTATTTCTTTAAGGAAGACAAAAATGGAACAAATTCTAGTGTTTCGAGTCATTAGCACCGAAGAAGCTATGAAGTCGAAGAGTATGTCTAATCTTGCGCTGCATGTGTTGTTACCTTAACTGGTGTGGTTGAAGTTGACATCGCAGCCCACCAGAAGTTTCATTCTCTCTGACTTCAAGTCATGAACCTGTTCATTCACCCTCTGTGTCAAGAGTCAAGAGGAAGGTGCGTGGCCAGTAGGCTGCCATCATTTCGCTACTGCAGGATAACCGCTGACAGGTCCCAGCATGAAACCTGTTTGAGCGTGATGACATCAGGCAGATTAGAGCTCAGAGCACAAGTCCTCAGCCTCGTAAACCTTTCAACATAAAAAGTGTAGGCCGCTTGGGTTGAAGTGGGTTTGCAGGTTCTACTGCTTGGAAGCTACCGCTCCTGTACAAGTACACAGCAAGCAGCTATTCCCTCCCAAATTTTCTGGTCAAAAAAAGGACGAAGCTTTGATTTTAACAAATCTTACATTTGCCGGCAAAGAAATGTTTACAATTAATATTGACCGACCCCTATACAGGGGCTCTTAAACGATTTCTGAAGATCTCAGTGAAAGTAGTTCTATAGCAGAGAAGTTCCACCTAACCTTTGCGCTTTGCTCTGGAGACATATCCATGGATAGTCACAAGAGAAGAACCTTCATATATTGTTAATTTGGTTTACTTTAACCGCATGCAAGAATATGACAAAGTGGTAGAATCACCTGCACTCTTGCGAGGGCCAGAAACCCAATAACTGACACGAATGGGTTTGGTTATATATGGTGATCCTGATTGACACTGACCATCAGTCAGTTTACCATCCTTGTTGGACATACCTTTCACAGCGATGAGGAACGAAGACGTGGTTTCTGCAAACATTATCCTCCCTACTTTGACGGATGATGTATTTTTGCGTAAAGTGCCAGCCTCAACAAGATCTCTTTAGCTAATTGTAGTAATTCTACCTTGTGTTTCTTTCGCGCCCCTCCGCTAACAGATTGGTAATCTAAACAAGTCAGCAAGGCATGACCCGCTTCATATCTAACCGATCTGTTATTTTTTAAGAGAAAATACAAGATTTCTGATTTAGGCTCAATCAGGTTAAGCTGGTCTCAAGTCGCTCTCTGAGTACTTGAGCCTTATTCTTGACTGTAAGCTCACCTGGAGGGTGTTTCTTGAGGCAAGAACGAAGAGAGTAAGCACCATGATTTACGCCAGCAAAAAGGATATTGAAGCGATAGCAATGCCGTTCCTTGCTTAAGGCTGCCTGGTTTTATGGCTAGCAATGGATAAAATCACCTGAACTGGCATGCCAAATAGAAACAAAGTTCAGCGATTGGCGGCTCTCTGTACAACAAGTGTCTTAACCACGACCCCCTTCATCTGCATTGAACGTACAGCTTCATCTTCCCACGCTCGGCATCTTTGTTTGAGATGCTGCCGCAAAAACAGCTGTCACGCTTAAAAAATTGAGGCACCATGAGTCAAGAGAAATGCAGCCAGGAACTGGGCCGAGCAGCCCTTAGTATTTACACGTATGGACTCAAAACAGCTGAAAGAGTCAGTGTTGCACCTTGCCATGCAGATAGCGATATAGAAACAGTCTTGACGCTTCCTAATCGTTGTAATTTCCAGTTTGGGCTCTTTGTGATTCGAACACCGGAAGAACTAATATCCATCAAGTATACTACAGATGCCAAGATCAACATCTTCATAGACAGGCAAGCTGAGATAAACCTACTTATGTTTCACACACTTAAATCGAAGTGTGTAGGTGACTGCATTCAGGCCTTGAGAACGCTAAACAACAACAGAAGATTCAAAAACTTCTAGATTTTTGCTCATATGGCTATTTATTTATTTATATATTTATTTATATAGTTTTTTATTCATATACAACATACAGATTACATTCCAATTACATGCTATAAATAAGTTAATTTAAGCTTTTAACATAGTTTTAAATATTTCAAAGGATGGAGGTAAAGGACCAAGCTGGAGAGAGTTACGAGGGTTGATCCAAAAGCAATGATAATCAATATAAACCAAGGTTATTCATCTTAAAAAAATGTATTTTTTGAACATAGTCTCCTACGTTAATACATTTAGTCTATCATTTTTCCAAACCCAAGATACCCTTAGAAAAAAATGATTTGTTTCTACTCTCCAAAACGCCTCAATAGCGGCCATCACTTCGTTATCATCTTCAAATTTCTTGCCCCGAAGGTGTTCCCTGAGCCAAGGAAAGAGGTAGAAGTCACTGAGAGCTAGATCTGGCAAATAAGGCGGATGTTCAAGCAGTTTGAATCCTGTTTCATGAATTGCAGCCATTCCGACTGCACCCTTGTGAACCACTGGGTTGTTTTGATTAAACGACACTCGGGCTCGCAGTTTGCCGCGTCTATTTTTCATCATAGCCTGCCGCAATCTTCTTATTTGGTCTGCATAGTAAAAGCCTGATATAGTAGTTCTCTTTTCAAATTATTCAACCATAATAATTCATTCAAAGTCCCAAAAAACTGATGCATAACTTTCCCTGCCGGGTTCGCCACTTTGAATTTCTTCGGCGTCGGTGAAAGTTGTCGCTTCCAGGTCACCGATCGCAGTTCGGTTTCTGAATGAAAGTGGTGTATCCGGGTCTTGTTCATAGTCACGAAACGTGACAAAAATTCTCCTGATTTGCCAGGAACTTTTCGAGTTTTACTCTCGAAATGTCGACTCGTTTCTTCTTTGGCTCGTCGGTTAACATTCTCGGTACCCAACCTGCAGAGACCTACTTCATATGTAGTTCGTTGGTAACGATTCTTTGAACATTGCCATACGAGATCTCTGTGATCTCAGCTACATGCCTTCTGATCACTCTTTCATCTGCCAATATCACATCTTCGATTTTTTTCACGTTTTCTTCAGTAAGGGACGTCGATGGACGTCCTTCGTGGTGTTCATTTTCAGTGGATAATTTTCCCAGCTAAAACTCCTTGGCCCAACGTGCAACGGTGTGATATGGAAGAACAGAGTCTCCTAGTGTTTCCACCAAGTCATAGTCTATGTCTTTGGTAGACATTTTTTTTAAACACATGTACTTAATGACAACTCGAACCTCATTTTTCTCCATTTTGATATTCTTCCTTTGGCTGTTCGTATTGAAATGAATGTACCTCTCTGGAATCGTATCCTATTTATGTTTTTTATGCTGACTTAGTGGGTATATGAGGTAGTAAAAACATTGATTTTTTCATTTTATGCGAACTGGAAACAGCCGATCATCACTACTTTTGGATTAACCGTCGTATATGTTCTTTTTAACCTTGTTTAAAGCGAATTAAAGTGGACTAGCAATCTTGCAAACAATACTTCAAAAGTTTCTGGGCACCGAGCTTCACGCGATTGATTACGGAACTTGATATCTTCACAAATAGGATCATGTGAAAGGTTGCGACGGATTTGGAAGAAAAAGCATTGATCGTGATAGATACAGCGTCAACTTCAAATTGAGCCTCCAAAGCTATAGCCACAAAATTCGTCACATATACGAGGTTTGTTGATGCTGAGCGACCTGGGAGGAAACCATGCTGTTCTTTTGCAATAAGATGCCCGTATTGAATTACGATAAGGTCATGTCGATATCGTTCAAAAATCTTGGAAAATGATGGAAGAATCTATATTGGGCGACAATTGTTTGCAGAGGACACATCATCTGTGATTTGAAGTTGGCACTGTTGAGCTTGCTGTTCACCTTGTTCAAGTTGTTGTGGCCGCTTCTGTTGTGGTTGGTTTGGATACAGTAGTTGTCGCTGATGATGTTGCGGCTGCTGCTGTTTTTGTTGCTGATCTTTGGCTAAAAGTTGGTCAGTTGGTGGTTGCAAAATGTATGTAAATGTATATTGATGAGAACGGAAAAGCATATGTATTCAGCCAAGTATGAGCCCTTCTTCTCCAAGTTGGATCGGTATCCAAACGGTCAAGTGCTCGATCGACTTTAACATGATGCTGGTTGTGGTGTGCAGATGGCGAGCAGCTCAGACTTACAATGTAACCATGTAGGAGTTGAACAGTCTCTCAGTTACCAAATGCCTACTTGAGTGAACCCCAACTGACTGTAAATAGCTGGTCGCCATCATTACTGGTCTTAGTCGGCATCATTTCATCATTACTGTGTTCGAAATAGATTCTAATGAAACTCGTCGCCCGATCCACTTTCTATTCTAGTATTTCCGTCAATTTTCAGTTGGGCAAGTCAGTCATGAAACTGCGACACCTAACATCAATCAGAAACAATTCAACCTGTGTCACTCTCCGGTGCTAAAGAAAACAGGTCAGTGCTATTTCAGTGAGGATCTAGATATAACTCGGATGAGTGACCACTCTGCACACCTTCTCACGAGGTGGAACGTTTTACCAGAGTGTTCGCTGTCAGACCTCATATTCGTTGCATTTATATTTAGAGGATTGCTGCACAGAGAAGCAACTTCTTGTCTAAACAGGAAGAGAACTGATTGAGAGAAACTCCAATCAACTTTTTTTTACACTAAACTGGGTCACGTTCCACCTTGAAAAGGCTGGCACGCTTTTAACCGAAGTGATTTGCAGTCTCCTGATTGGCAGTCCGATGGCTTCAGTTGAATTGACCATCAGGCAGAAATACAAACAGAAAACTCTGAAGTCCAGGATGGAAGAACCTTCCTGTGTGATCACTAGACAATTGTAGAAAACTTTTGATAATGCACTGAAAAAAATCCACATAGCGCCCAGAGCCATGTAACATAGCGCATTATTTATGGCCCCATACGCCATGTACATAGTACTCTGAGCCATGCAATATGGCTCCCAGCGCCATAATGCCAGAATCTACATAGCGCGTGGTCCCATGTTACATGGCGCAGCATTTATGCTGCCACACGCTATGTACATAGTACCCTGAGCCATGCAGTATAGCTCCCAGCGCCATAATTACATGGCGCAGAAATTATGGCCCCACACGCCATATAACATAGTGCCATGAGCCATGTAATATGGCTCATGGCACTACAATTATAACTCGCAGCCATGCTGTGTGAGGAGATGTATAAATATCAGCAAGCTTCTTGAATATAGGAGAGGATATGATCTTTGATGTCATTAATCCCTCGGGAATTTCTTTGGTAGAATTCCATCACCTAACACCAGATGCTCTAACTCCAGATGCTCCGAACTGAGAAGGTTCGTGGCCTTTTGTTGGATGCAAACTGGATCATCTTCAGATGCACTGAAAAAAAAACACATAACGCCAGTCGCTATAATTTATAGACTTCTGGCGCCATGTACATAGTCGATTTCGGTCGATTTGTGAGAAAATATAGCGCCACACGCCATAGTACATAGGAGCAGACGCTATGCTTCTAGCCCTCCACGCCATGTACTATAATCCTCCACGCCATACAGTATAGTCCTCCACGCCATTCAGTATAGTCCTCCACGCCATGCACTATAGATCTCCACGCCATGTGCTATAGTCCTCCACGCCATGTACTATAGTCCTCCACGTCATTCATGTACATGGCGTGGAGGACTATAGTACATGGCGTGTAGGCCTATGTACTTTTCGCCATGTATTATGGCGTGTGGCGCTATATTTTATCACAATTCCTAAATCGACTATGTACATGGCGCCAGAAGTCTATAAATTATGGCGTCTGGCGCCATGTGTTTTCTCAGTATGGTCGCACTAAAGAACTTCTCGATTTGCGCAGCGGTGGCTATCTTAACTAGACATTGCCTGTTTGTCAGGAATGTAGTGCAGTTAGTTACTCCGTATAACGACTTCTACTGGAGTTGTGGATGCGAGGATGAAGAAGAAACAATTATTTACCCCCTGCGCGAATACTCTCAAACACTCACCGGGTGGGTGATCAAGGACTCCGAAAGGATCTCTAGCTAATAAGGGGCGTACACCACGCAATATGGTATCACAATGGTACCTTGTACGCTTAAGTGTGCCTTCTCCGGAGTCTGTCTGCAGGAGACAGCCGCGGAACCTAACCTAAACTAGCGGTAGAAGTGCCGTGTACACTTAGTACACACTGATAGTATAGAGTTTACGAAAGCTACTAGTAAAATCAGCGGCTCTGAAAAAACTACTTTCATATAATTTTGGCTGATTTTGTGCACTGTTCGTTTATCATCAATGGTCTATATCTACTTCGTGCTTCGAGCGTTATACATCTCTTGGCAGGTATCCATATTTCAATGGTAGCCTGAATTTCTGTATTGGATGGAAGAAACGAACGTTGCTCTAGACCGTTAACTAAAAATAAAAAACTACTTGTTCCAACTTTATCTATCTGCTAGTTCATGACTGAAGGTGAATTGGCGATATTCCAAAATGTTTATGGTATCGTTTTTAATTTCCCCTCTTGTTCCCCAACATCAAATATTCGTTTCATCGAAAAAATCCTGGCCCATCAACTCCCACAGCCACAAACGTATTTAACATAATTGCCATTATATTTACATCGGTTGAGAATCTTCAACTGAAGTGATCATTCGGTCTTCAGTCGAAATAGCTTCAAGTTCGAATAAATGCTGCATCAGATACAATTGAGTTTTAATCTTTCCAAACAGCAAAATAGAGCTATGAGCAGGCGGAATGAAAACTTTCAGTCGTCTTTATTGCCGAGCTAGACTGTACTAGTTTGCTATCGATCAACTCAGCGCATTAGCCACTTGGCGAAATGATTTTATTTAAAACAAAAGAAACTAAACAGTGCATACTTTAACGTCCACTTATTTATTTCATACGATTTTGTTTCGTAGTCATTTTTATACTGTTGTCGGTTTCATAGTGATATATCAATAAAATTACTTTATCTTCAATAAATTAAATCTTTTTACAAATAAAATAAATAATGTAGCCTACATGATAATATCAATTTTTTTACCATTTATAACAATTATGCATTTTATATTTAAATTTTATATCATTTCATATATGTGTCTCCGTGAATAAATGTATGTATATATTGCGAATTTTTTTCGTTAAATACTCAGACGTTAATGACATGCTACGTATAGTCGGAGACAATTCAGTTTTATTACATCTTACTGTCTCATAGTTAGTTGTTTATACAAATACTTTGACGCAGGTACATTTCGAATAAACCTCTGCGAAATCAAATAATCTATGAAGAATTCATATGCTATTGACTTTGTTTGTTTAGCTAAGAAATAAATAATATTTTAATACGTAGTGTAATTTCTGTAAATACGTCTTAAAAATCGATTTCTGATCATTATAATATTTTGATTTGATTTTTTTTTATGAAAAATACTACATACGAACATATGTACCATGAAGGTTTAATCTTACGATTGATTAATAAATTCTGCTTGTTAAAGTACCACAGACAGTCAATAAATTATTAGAAATTACATGAAAATTACTTAAAAAAGAACAGCTATAATATGCATAAATAAGAGCTACCGTTATCACTGGCAACAGAATCAAATGTAAACTTTACAAAAAAAAAAAAACAAACGCAAATTATGGACAAATGTGCGTATAAAAATGTTTAAAACAATATAAAAGTGTAATTGGGAACAGCGAAAGTGTTAAGTATATGACGTGTCCATTAAAAGTATTGGACAGTTTACAATTGGGAATATGTTTACAAATATTCTACTGTTATATGATGTATATAAAATTGACAAAATTATAGTTTGAAAGGTGTAAAAAAGTGTATAAAATTCGTAACTATTTAAGTTATGGTTGATTACGTTTAATATATGGAGTTTCCAACATTTTACTTTAATGGACTGTGTTAAGTTAAGATTTCATTTATCCAGTGATGTTTTGATAAATTCGTTTTCATGTATATAACAAGATATTTTCGGATTGTAAGTATATGTATACATCTCACTTAAGTATTTTCTATGTGCTTAGTATTAAGTTTATATTTCTACTCAGATTCAATCATTTTATTTATCCATCTAAAAATTTACTCGAATCTATTTTTCTTTTCAAATTGAATGCTTTGATCGTTTTGCCGATAAATATACACAATTGTTTTACGTAAAAAATCTACGAGAGGAATGCTAAAAGAGTATGACGTAAAGTAGTTTCAAGTATTTTATTTGAATTTTCGTACGATTCGAATTTGACTGGAATGTGTACGTTTACCGACAATCCAAGATGAAACATCAAGACAAAGTGGACACAAAAAATAAAAGAGGAAATCTTGGGAAGAACGAAAAAATTTTGTACTAGAGGATTTGAGAGAGATATTTCCTATGCACACATTGAGATTAAGTATATAAATAGATACATCGAAAATTTCATAGCGAAACTGCATTACAGTGGTTTTAAGAGTCCTGTAAGCGTTTTGGGGTTTCATCTTTAATTCCTCGTTTTTGGAGAGTAATATTCTTTCGGTAGTTCGTCCACGATAAATTCTGGGTTGTATCTGTGCTCCAAGTCGATTCTTAAGAAACTCGTCGCTCGATCCGCTTCCGATTTCAGTGGTTCCGTCAATTTTCACTTGGGCAAGTCGATCGAAGAATTTCGTAAGCATCGATTATATACTTCAGTACGACCAAGTGTTCGCGCATTACAAAGTAATCGCGCAATTCCTTGGATTGGTCATTCAAATTCGGTTCCATGAAAGTCGGGCGAGCAATGTTTAACTTCTCGAGCCCGTCACCGGTCTCTTCCTTCAGCATTCGCAAGTAGTTCAGGTGGGTTTCATAGTATTTGCGATCGTAGTCGTCAATCACGTTGCTCTCATCGGTTATGTAATTAAAAGCATGTTCGAGAATTAAAAGACGCTCGTAGAGTTCTTGAAGCTCTTGATTAACCTGTAACGTTAAAGAAAATGACATTAGTGCCTGTGATCTGAATTTATACGTTTATTCATAAGAAAGATAATTTAATTTTAATTAAATGTTTGAATGCTTTAGCAATATTTATATACATTTGTACAAAATTGAAACCTACCACAGTCTTGGAAAATACACCATTCTGCAAATGCGCTATCACTTCGTCTTCAGTTTTATCGTAAAAACGTGGTTCTTGTTTTCGCGTTGTTATCGTACTCGGTTTTAGCGAATCCATTTGCACATGGAGCCAGTTTCGATGTAGAGTATCGTGACTCTGTTGGAAGTACTTTTTCGTCTATAAAGAAAAAAATAGATTTATGAAATTTCACGCTCATGTGATAAATAGCGAAACTAATAAAAATGAATATTGATAGAGCAGTAATGGAATTATCAACCCTTCAGTTTTTTATTTTTATCTTTACTGCTATTTTTACTTGTTTTATTGAAATATGGACTGCTATGCCTGAAAATACAAACGGATGTATTTTTGGTGGGTAACGCTGATAACGTTACAGCAGTAATCACTTAGAGAACTAGCGAATTAACCCATTTCAGACTTAATTAAGTCACGTGGATGGCCGACCATGGCGTGACAAAGACATCCAACTCCGTCTTGCTTTCCGAGGCAAAAATTTGGGCGGACGCACTCCAAACGAAAAAAATTGGCAGCGATCAGTGTTCAGGTTCCCTTTGCATTGCCAGTGGCTACTGCATGGTGTCGCAGGATGTCGTGTTGGTGATATCGAGAGTAATCGCGATAGATTTACTTGCAACGCAGAGAAAGGTACCTCAAATGCTCTGAGTCGGATGAAACAGGAGCTTTAGTCCACGCACTTACGCAAAACCTCCAACTTTGGGAGAAACGTTGGAAAACAAGCTACAAAGATCGCTTGATGGCAAGACTGCTAGATTTGTGATAGATCTTTGTCAGTCCTGATCACGGAAAGGTAAACGTCTAGTTGTGCCAATCCCTAATACGGCACGGTTATTTGAAAAGTTACCATAACAGAATGGCTAAATTGGGTACACCGAACTGCCGGCACTGTGTGAACGTGTTCAATGATTCTCACCATACTTGCTTTGCTTTCAGTCTCATGCGAGTAGTTACCCTGGAAACCTGTACTTAGTACAGCTTTCGACCTTCAGTAAAGGTTGCTGTACCTTCAGCAATGTAAATGACCTTCAGTACAGGTTGCTTGTAATAAGGAACACGATTCGTAGAAGATTCCGAATCTACACAATTCTTTGATTCGAAAATCATTCTTTCTAACATTTTCTATGCGTTAGAATTTTTATTTGTTAAAAGAGATGCGATTTTAACGAGCACGGATAGGTTTTTGCACTTTCGTAGTAATCAATGGAATAAATCTACAGATTTAAATCAGGCTATAGCAATTAATTTGAAAACATCAAATTATATACCCTAGTACTTTTTTTCAACTGTGTCCAATAAAACTTGAATAAAGTTAACAGCTTGAGTGCAAAGTAAACTATAATCAATTCGGACGGCGCAAAATCGAACGGATAACAAAGAAACAAAAAAAAAACACCAAGAAAATACTTGTCAACACTAAGTCACTTCCCGTGGACAAGTGTACAATAACGACGAGGTGCTGCCAGACAAATAAGCGTCAGTAAGAACTTAGCATTTAAAAGTCACCGAGCAGCGAAAACGAGCCTCCAATCGGTCTCCGGCCCTCTGCGTCTTCCTGGCCGCAGCACAACCCACTGTCGCGTTCTGAACTAAGCTAGGCTAGAGGCGATTTCCATACATTGTCATTACAAAAATGATATATTACTAATGCGATGACAAGTGTTTCGCTATTTGGCTTCTGATCTTTTGGATGTCATGTGTTGGTAAGCCGAAAATATGTGCGGGCTTAAAGTGCACGTGGAACTTATTAATCACCCAAAGTTGAGGGAACAGTGGAAAATCAGATAACATTTGCTTTGTCGTTTAAAGCGAACACAAGTTTGTTCATGAACGGGGACTATGTAATCTTGAAAAGTTGCTAGCAATTAGCATACATAGTTTGCTTTGCCTCACCATTTTTGGTCTTTGGACGATATGATTTCGAAACGAAATTTATTTGGGAACAAAGTATGCAGCTGAAACTGAATAATTTCAAGTTGTACTAAAATTTCAGAAAGATACACTAAATTAGTTGACGGCAATCTGATTAGCGTTCAATATCCCGAAACAATTATTTACACATTCGTTATCAAAAATGAAGTGTCCAAGCACTTTGAGGGCAAATGCGGTACCATATAAGAACGTACATGACCACCTGACCGGCTGCATTTCCATTTCTGGCATGTGATGCTTCCTTCATATTTCATGGCGGATGCAATGCCAAATGCTTCGGTACTTTTGTTGCAATTCATACAAGAACACTAGGAATGAAGGGCTGCATTTCTCAAAGAGGCATTTTCTACGACATTCATTGATAATTCCCGATTAATTGTCAATCTTTTGCCGATCACATTTTCGTCATTCATTCATTTCTAAGGCGCCAATAAATTGGAAGCGAGCCACGCATCAATAATGGTATTGTTTTGTCGAATCGCGGACCAGCCGACAGACAAAAAAGTAAGTCCTTTGATCGACTGCCGCATCAAAAATTATAACATTTGACATAGCGCACCGGGCGCTGGGGGAATGACGACAACCCAAAACCTCGAAAAACACGATTACTTCTCGATCTTGTCACGTATATCATTATTGCATATCTGCTAAGATACTCTCTTGCAATTTTAATAAGTTGCCGCGGATGATTGAAACTGACCAGGGAGCGGCGGGAAGACCTGGATGTGCTCAATGAAATCGCCGGACAATCTGGCCGATTCTTTGTGGCCTAGCTCCCAAGAAATCGAACGACACCTTGTCGATTATCATCGAATGGGGATCTCGGGGTACGCGCATTTATCGGACAGACAGTACGCAGCACGGGTATACTTGCATTACACTCGTACCTACATACGTGTGACTGTTTATTTCTTACGATCGATAGTGCACGTACATATACGAGCGCTGTTTTGTAGCGTGCGGATTCTTAAATTTTGCGTTCGTGTCGATATTTGATTAACTTCCTTTCGGAAACTGTCCAGACGCCGGAGTCATTTGTAAGACAATAAAAAAAAATAAAGAAAATCGAAAAGAATAAGAGGGAATGAATGAAATTTTAGAGTAAGCAGTTTTAGTTGTTGTAAAGATAACCGAAATGGGTTGGGTCGTCTACAGGGTGATGGAAAACGACTATTGGATAGTTTTGAGTAAAATGATTTTGTGGAAGATATCTGCCACAAGACTATTGCATAATAATAGGACTTTAATAAAATGCTTTCGTGGAGAAAAGGAAACAATGACAGCTTGTTATTCCGCAAGAAACTGCTATTGATAGCTGACGGGAGAAAAGATGACCTCCCTCGCCAGCCGGACACCCTGTATTGCTTTGCATGAAAAGACATTTAATATTTCGGCGACAGAGCGCCAAACTTTCGGCAAGCAATTCATTCAATGGCATAAACAAAAAGGCAGTCCATTAACCACAATCCGTGATCTTTAGCAGATTATCCAAGATATTAAGGCATCACGAAAATCAACTCTTCTGAGTAAATTAACGAATAAATCAGCAACAAATGATAGACGACTTCCATTCCAGATAGACTGCAATTAATTGATACGTTACATTCATGATTATGACTAAAGCTATTCGAGGCTAGAGACGGATCATAAACGATTGTCATTATCAACTCCGTCATGGTGTCCATCGTTGGGCGCGAAAAGGTGTCAATCATTGAAAGTGTTATGGCTGCCTGTCGCACTCGAGCTAAGAAGAAGTAATCGCATATTATTGCTTCTTGGATTTGTCTTCTTTGATTATTCTTTGAATTCTTCCACTGCTACACCCGGTCTTCGTGCCATTTCATGCGGTTATCGTCACTACGGCCTGCGCGCCCATTTACAATCGTTTTCCTTTCAATCAAATCGGAATTGGTATTCTTATAAGCAGTAAATGTCCGGTTTGTGGATAGTGAGGCGATAGTTGGTGTTGTTTTTTTTGTTATTGCTACTGCTGCGTTTCTTTTTACTCGCTTTATGAATATTGTTTCTTCAGTTCTTAATTGCGATATGTAAATAAAACTTCCTTCCGATATATCAGCGCGCGTACGTAAATCCATATGTTGTAGATACCCTATTCAATATATCGGCCGACGACCACATGAAATATTCGATTTGCACTATGTTAATCAGTTGATGAAAGAAGAAAGCATTACCATTGACATCGTTGCTCCGATATTCATTAAGTGCTAAAGTAAGGGCTTTAGGTTGGTTCACGGACATATTTTACGTTGAAAAGTATCATTTGCTTAGAAATATAAGTATATTATAAGTATTTAACTATTTCAATGATATTAAAAAAAAACCTCCGATAACATCAAAAATAACCAAATAAGGGCTGATTTGACCTACTCTTGCGCTATTAATTATCAGTAAAATTACTAGAAATGCATTTTATGAGTTGACTGCGCCTGCTTTTGCTCTGTTACTATATGAGCAACAATGAACAATATATTATTGAAAATTAATACTTACGAAACTATCAAAAGCACCAAGATTATCCTTATACGACATTTTCGCTTGATCTAAGATCATTTTGATGGCATCCTTGTAAGTATCGCACGACGGTGAAACGGGCATGGCTCGTGTTTTTTGTAGAATTAATAGCCAGAAACAAATGCAAATAAGTAGGTTGCTGAGTTCTGGAAAAGAGAAATAAGAAAAATTATTTTTAAAATCAATTGATTATGTTTAAATATTTATTTTAGGGAATATATTTGTATGTTTGTCTGTTTTAAATCCATTTGTACAAGGAACAATAGTTGGCCAATAGCCTTAAAGCAGTAGCCATCGGCTCTGCACATGCGTTTGTAAATATTAACATATTGGTTTACTGCAAAAGTTTTGCCAGTTTTTTAAGTGAATACTCAAAAGACTTTTATAAACAGTTATTTAATCCTTTAGTCAATTGAATAATTTCATTACTGACTACAACAGTGGTTTATATTTCAGGCAACTTTTTAATTATATTAACATTATCCGGACGACTCGATCATCCAGAAAAACTTATTCTGTCAATATGGTTTTGATCCGATATTTGAATCGAAAGTTATAGGCATTAAAAGATTTTTAGGGTTGCCGCGCCAAAAGGTTTTTAAATTTAAGAAGAATGAGCCCTTGTGGCTTATTTCTTAAAATGGCCCTTCGCTGCTTATTTCTATCCTAAATTTTGTTATTTATATATAATTCATATACCAGTTTCATAGCATTTCTTTGTGAAAAAATTATAAAAAGTGCTCCGCACCAGCAACCCTTTGCCAGTACCTCAACCAAAAATTCATTAAACTTGCCTCATTTTTAGATCAATCCATTCTGTGAATTTCGTTTCAATTCAATAACTACACCGGAAGTCACAGGGGTGGAGAGATTTTTAGGGTTGCCGCATGCAAAAATTTCCAAAAAGTTACTTCTGTCCATTACAGCGTTGTCGTAACATTAAAATTTATTGGTAGCAGCGCTCAATACAAAAATGATCAAAATTATTGAACCTATTAAACTTGGCCTACATAAAGATCAACTTAAACATCGGGAAGAAAGTATCTTTTTAGGAAAAAGTTTTTCAAGATGGTGTCACAGTTACAGGGTTGCCTATATTTTCAAAAAAACTTCCTTCAGACCTACTCTTACTTAAAACCAATACAACCTGTGAATTTCATATTGATGTGTTGATCCTGTCATGGAATATTGTGAACAGAAGATTCGAATACTCAAAAAATGCTTAATTTGGTGAAGGGTCACCGTTCTTCTGAGACGTGGAATTTTTAAACTTTTAAACTAACAGAGTGAACAAACCATTAATTGTATCAATTTTCTGAAAAGCGAAAACTTTTCACGATATTCGATGATTTGAAGGATTTATTTGCAAGATAAATTGTAATTATGTAATGGTTCGCATCTGAACCTATGAGTGGTAACAATTTTATGATCAAGAGTACTTAAATCTCCCCAGTGTTTGTACCTTGGAAATTTTTAAACGTTAGCCTGAACAAGCCATTTAGTGTTACATGCTTTATTGGTTAGTATTCTATTGATGCATTTGTTGCTTTGGCTGCTGAGGTTTTGGGGTTGAAACTAGGGGTTGAGACATAATCTAGCAAAGGTTATAGATACGTTGAGTGGTTCGATTGCATTGAGGCTTTTATGTCAGGCCTAAGATGTCTTCTTTCACATCTGATCACATTTTGTGACCTGGAATCCATGATAATTTTAATGCATGATAATGTTGGAGGAGTTGCCAAATGTCTGAATTGCTTTTGTTGAGAGAGAGAATCGTGTGTTTATCTTTTGGCAACCGGTTAAATAGATTTAAAAATGGCAGATAAGTCTGCGTTGATACTTGAAGTAGAAGAAACGAGTGAGTGAAATACAGTGGCAAATCAAACTATAGGAATAAATTCAAACCCATCTACTACTAATTATATGAACCAATGTGAAAAAACAATTGGGATGTTTATTTATTAAGAATTTCAAAGGGTCAGCATGTTTATTGATAACTGGAAGATTGTTGGAGGTAGATAATGTTGGAGGTTGAGTGAGAATGATTTACAAAGTGTTTTAAAGCGCGTGAGATGGCCACAATAGCTTAAAGTTAGGGGAGATGATAAGGTCTCCTGGTTTAAAGAGAGTTGTGTTGTTTTTTAAGTTGTAGCAGCTCTTATGCAGTGAGCCAAAGATCTCTGAAGAGAAAGCTATAGAAAAAGCATAAAGTTAAGGCTTTGTGTGGATAGCTCAAGGCATCATTTACACTTTTGATTGAATCTGGTTTGTGAAAAAATAATTGAGGGCATTCGTAACAGATTTGAGATGACTTGCAGATTTCAGACGAACTAACGGTTTAGAAAGAGTTATGCTTTTCCCAGGCGATAAAGAAGTTCATTTTCAGACAGAAGGTAACAAATCTTTTAGGAAATTTTGGGGTTTTTTTAGTATTCAAATGTCTGCTATCTTGAGTTAATGTTTTTACCTTAATATTTTACTGAATTAGAGTATGAGATTAGTACAGAGTTTAGAGTTTAAAAAGAACGAGAAAGGGATGTAATCAATTCGTTGAGGTACAAGATGAGGATCAGTACTACTTTTATTTTTAGAAAGTTTTCAATATTTTGTTTAGAGTTTTTTAAAAGTATTTGCATTTTTAAAGGTATTTTTAATACGGCAGTCTACGGAGCAAACAAATTGAAAAAGTATGCATTGATGGTATGATCAAAATTCATTTCATTGAATCATTTCAAATGGACATTATTTAAGATGTGGTTTTGGATCAACAGTTAAAAATTAGACACCTGTTATTTAGATGATTTGATTTCCGGCATTTTTCAGTTGATTTGAAATGTTAAAGGAACGTAGTTCTTCTCAAGGCGCATTTTCATTTCAATTTCGTAGTAGTGAAAACGGAATACCCCAGAATGAAATGATTAAAAGAGCAGCTTTTTAAAAAGCGCGAGTGTAGATCCTTGAACGAGCTAGGACCTCATTTTCGCCTAGAATGTTTATTAAGATTCTTAACAGCAACCACGTCAGATGGTATTTTTTCAGTGAGTTAAATCTCAAGTACCCCGTTGTTTGAAAGGTCATCTGGGAATCTGATATGGAGATTTTTTTGGTCACTTACACTACGGTAAAAAGCACTGGAGTACCAATGATTTTTGTCACCAATTTTGAGAAGTTTAGGCATGTGCTTACACGCTTTAGTATAAAATAAATTAGTTTCTACGTTAAGGCAGTTTAAGGATAAGAAAGATAAAAAGAGAAGATTGATATTTACTGAATACCGGCTCGGAATGCTATAAAATATACATTGACCACATTGAGCTGATTAACGTAATATTACCTGTACACAAGCGGGACGCGACCACAGCAAGGAGGACAAACTATACATCAGTCCGATTAGCAGTAGCCAAATATATCTGGAGGAGGACCACCTCATTACATGGTACATTAAGGTGATGAAAGAAGTACAAGAGTTACCAAACTAGATGCATACGAGAGCTCTAAGACCAAAATAAGGTTCATCCAAATTCTTCGGCCTAATTTAAGCTGTATTTCTTCATCAAAAAAAAAAATTAGGTAGAATATGAAGAGGACATGCTCGCTCTTTGGGAAGAAAGAAAGCAAAGTAAAATAAAATAAGAAGCGATTGACAAAAACACAGAAGTTCTATATAAGGCATAATACACATATGCAGAAAATGCAAAGATTATACTGAAACATTTTAGGCTATAGGAACCATTATACACGGAATAATTAATTATGATGCCTTTAATTGAGCCAAGATCCATTGAGAAGACTAATTAACATTGAAAAAAGTTTCTGAAGAAATGCACGAATGCAATTCAACGAGCCAGTTAAAGTCAGATTACCAAGCAGCCTTCATTAATAAAAAAAATTTCCAAAAATTTGGATGATTAATAAGAGTCAATGCATTCACAGATAAATTTTTAAATAGGTTATATATGAGTAAAAAATTGCCTAACATATCACTCTGAGTTGTCTCCTATTACTTATGGATCAGGAATGAGAATAGAGGTAGGATTACAAGACAAGTTATAAAGAACACCTGAAAAAAAGACGCTTGCTTGTATTTATTTACTAAGTTTATAATGATCCACAATTTCCTTTAAAGGATATCTTTTAGGAGAATATTTTTTTCCGGGTACAAATGAATATATAAAGCTAACCGTGTTTTATAGGAGCAAACAATTACTTCATTTGCAAAGGGCAAGCAAAACAAGGAAGGTACTCGCTTCAGAAAACAGTTTATTACAATATGTAAAGAGGGTTTTATAAAGTTATTCTAGGTTTTTTATTGGGTAAAAATCTGATTTTTACGAGGCCATAATTCGAGTTAATGAAAGCTATAAGTCTTAAAACGGAGTGGCTATGTAATCACAGAGGTCTCAAAAGTGTTCTCACTGATTGGTTAGTTGGAATAAGGCTTAAAACCTCCATTTTTCTTTTCGCAGCACCAAAACAACAAAAACTCAGAACAGTGTATGAATTGGCAACAAAAAAATGGGTTTTCTCAAGCAGTTGTTTATTCCACAGTCAATGCAAACACAAACTTTTAGATATATGTTTTCCCGCCTTCTAATACTGATCAGAGGGAGATGTCCTTGGTTTTGAATATGCCTAATCGTGAAAATATCACTTCCATTAAATAAGAGCAAGTAGAATGAGTGTTTATTGTTGTTATAGTTGCGATATTTGAATTATCAGTGTGTATCGTAGATTTTCATTTGTCGCGGCACGTTCCTCAAAAACACGAATGATAAAGCTGACATTTCTTGTATGACCAGTTTGTTTAGTATTTGCATTATAATCCGGTGCTAAATAATTTGAATTGTATCAATTGATGGTGTTTTGTAGTAAAATTGCAATGATAATCGTTTTTCGATACAATTTATGACAATTGCATTTTGAATAGATTTTTCTTCAATTATCTTGTTTCGCGTTGTTGAACTAGTTAACGATGGAATAAGGGCATGTGTCCGACATTAATGTGGTTTTGTAAATATATGATGCATGCTAGTGTTGCGTATTTTAGAAGATCAAAAAGAAATATATTAGGTTGTGGTTCAAATAAGTCTTTTGAATACACGGAAATCAATTGGATGCATTTAAGATACATTTAAAAATTTAGCGGTAACATTCAGGAAAATAGTAAACCCGAATGACGTCATTAGTAGTTTTATTGATGTAAATTAGTAGTTTTATTTTTTATGCAAATTCCGTGAATTTGGAGAGTGTTGAGCCACAATATAAGCCAGAAATTTTTGCGGTTGCTCAACTATTTGGCGCTGTGACGTACTCAACATTTTTTGCGGTCGTGAATAATAATGAAGAATGTTTCATAAACTAACTGAAGTTCAAGGCCAGATTTTTTGATGCATAACAAGATAACGGCTCATCGTTTTCAAGTGAAAATTTAATGAAATTAGAGTGATCTAGAAAATATATGTGGTTGGGAAATTCTTTGCATTTTTTCACTTATTATAAAGCTACTTATATCACACGAGATAGCATAATTTTAGCAGACTTTGGGCTTATTTGACCTTGAAAATTATTTTATTTTATTATTGAGAGACCAGAGTATTATACTAATTTTATCTCAGATTCAAATTATTACATCAATAACTGATCTATGATTGATTGTGTAAAATAAAATCGGTACCACTTAGATACACTTAGACACGTAAATATCTGTAAAATAATAAAGTTAACAATATAATAAAATAAACAAACAATTCAAAAATTATGTATTGGGCAATTTTTGAGATCGAGCTTTCACTTGCTTTTCCTTGCAACTAAAAGCTCACTTATGAAACTCTCTAACAAAAAAAAAATCAAATCTTCAAAATTTTCTAGCCTATCAGCATCGCATACATTATCACTTGAGATATATGCATTTAGACTCATTATCAGTACTCATCAATTCCAAGTACCTTTCATTGCATTTGTCATAAATCCCAAAATAAACGACATTTTTTTCATGACGACTTAATTTCACTTCAACACAACAAGCGTTTATTCACGAAACGCGAAAAATACACTGTCAAGATAGTGGCCAGAGCATTGGATATTTATATGTACGAAACGAACATGAATTTCACAAATTGAATCGTATGAATGAATTTCATCATGTTGAGGAGACTTTTCTGATATTTTGGTGATTTGATAAATACTCGTATTTGCCGTGAGATGACATTTTTCCGCAAAGAATAATTTATACTATCTTAATCATTTGCATGATTTGTTATGTACATCGTTTAGATATGTACATATATAGATTTGTATCGTATGAAAGATATTCAATTTATTTTCTATCATTCGATGCGATATGAGTCAAGATTTAATTTCTACCTTCTTTGGATTCGAAATAGATAAGAAACTGTTCGTTGATAGACACATATTGTAAAAAATTGATAAATAACTTCATAAAACACTTGATTAAAAATAGCATGCCAGGAAATCGTCATTTTAGATATAAATAACAACATCAGGATATTAGGTATTTTCGAGGACATGATAGTCAAAAATATAAATTTATTTGCGGGAATTCACGTTGAAAGAGTTGATGCAATATTTTTTTTTTATCAAAAACAACGGAAATTGTCGCCAAAAATAGATTTTTGTGAATGGGTGGTTTGAAGTGGATAGATAACAAAATCAATAAAACTAAGGCAATAATAAGTGGCATGTTTGAAACCGAATATTATGTACTATATGTATTTTTAGCATATGCACGGTGTGGGAGCGAAGTATTGATAAGCTTAAATTTTTTAAACTATTTAGTCACCGTGCGATTTTAGATTTTGGCTAACATTTCAATATTAAGTAACTCGTGATTTAGTTAACGAAGATATATGAAATATTAATGCGTTTATGATTTACTTATAAGAGCTTTGGAATTGGTTTTAAGTATGTAATTTTGAATGGATCTATGACTTTGATGGGAGTAGAGATAATAAAGAGTGATTCATTTTCATCATTCGACCTAAAACAGCAGCCGTGTTTTCAAAACTGCTGGTAGCAGCAGGTACCGGGTAAAGTCATTACATAATCTGATATTAGTTTTGAAGTGAGCATTTAGATCACACTTTTTTATAAATACAAGTTAAACTAGTTCAATACAGGTCTAGAGATGTGTGAAAGTTGGTAATTTAAATTTTTTAAATTTTGTTTAATAATGGTTTTAATTTTTTTTTACATACGACTGGCGAAATTCAGCTCATAATGAATGCAAATTATTGCAAACCGAAGGATGGCTATAAGGTGACATAATATCAGTAAGGACTGTTGTAGATTAAGTATCAGACCTTCGGATCAACCTTAGCGGATTATAAGTGGGATTAGGTGGGAAAAGTATATTAAAATTGTTGGTAACATGTAAATATTTATAAAATATTACCTCACTTGCTATATCTGCAACAACGCCATGAGGAATGTTTGGTATTCAAATCTCCACACTTTAGATAGTTATCATTAAGATTTATTAGCTTTCTAAAATTGTATGCAAGCTGGCAAATTTACTAGCCAGGAAAGCAGGCAGACATTAAATAGCATTTATTGTTATGTGTTATGCTGGTGCTTATCGAGCTTTTAGGATAAGTCTATCCATTGGGCTCCACCACAAGTATAATGAAGTCGATCAAGTACTATATATAAATATTCATTGACGCAGAGCTCGGTTTTTTACTTCAACCAGAATTCGGATGTTAAGAGCAAATATCAACTTTACGATTTTCTAGGAAATCCGCTTGATCTAAAGCTTTTTTGTTGACAATTTCTATATTCCATAATGCACCTTTTATTTTCTTATGGGTCTTATAAATAATTAGACACTAACTTTGCTAATATTTATTTCGAGGATCTCTGAGCCTTTGTAGTTATTTATTTTCATCAAATCATTGGTAGAATGCTTGTTGTAGTGCTGCTACCGCCGTTGATTTTGACCGTGGAGCTTTGGGTAGTCAAGAGTTAGAAAAGCAACACTTCCACGGTATTGTTTTTGATATACATATATGAAATTCTACACTTCTGATGAATTTGCTGGTTTAATGGCTAGATATTCCACATATTTTGGGTAGTTTGGATTGGAGTATTTATGGGAACCATTACAATTCGCACAGTAACATACGGAGCGTTTTGTACTGATTCGGCAATTTTCTTGGCAATCGCAGAACATTTGGCAATGGTGACACTGGATTGTACATTTCCAGGCCAGTATAGTATATTTACTCGAACATGAAAGCGAGCCCCGAATGCTGGGAGAGCTTAATGGTACCTTTTGGAAAATAAACTTCAAAATTTACATTTTTCTGCTTGATTTTCTCATTTCGCTGGTTAAATTCATATTTGTATTTGAAGCCATTACTCTATCGGTAGTTATTATTAAAAAATTAAACCATATTCAACACAACACGGTTTGCTGAGCTCCTAGTGATAATGTTTAATAGGTCCCTGTTTAGCGGTGCAAATATGCGACCTCTACTAACAGAAGTGGCGTTCCCGCGAAAGTCAGCCACTCTGTCAAAAGAGTATGCGAACTCAAGGGTGCTGTCATCGGCAAAGCTACGAATCGGATTGAAAGTTGAGGAGAGGAGCTCGTTTATAAATGAAAGGAAGAGAGGTTGGTGAAAGAACAGTACCTTGCGGAACCCCGGCATTGGTGGTGTGGACACATCATTTGAGTCCATCCAAAACAACTTGAAAGGAATGATCGACGAGGAAACTTGCAATCCATTTGACGAGGACGGGATGAAGACCAAATACAGGAAGCTTGGCTACTAGGGCTGGGTGCCAGACTCTGTCAAAGACCTTCGAAATATCAAGAGAAACAACCAAAGCTATAGAGAGAACAACCTAACATTAAAACCAGGCAAAAACAACCCTATCATCAAAACCTACAGAATAATTAACCAGCTGAGTGCTTTACGCGAAAGTTACGCGAAAAATTTATAAAAAACGATGTCCTAAACTATCTTTACGGATCCAATATTAATAGCGCAATGAACAGTAGTTGCAGATAGACAAAGATTATTCAACTGCATTCAACATAATTCATTGTTTATTATAGCTGTGTCCCTCAAGATTTAAAAAGGTTTTGATTACGTCTGGCATGACGGACTTATACAAAAATATATACCCGTCATAGTCTAAGTTCCTTTTACATATAATCAAAATAATTTGTTGGTTCTTTTTGGAGAGACCTTATTACGTTCAATTGGATCAAAAATAAACAACATATTTGACGGGATTTTACAAGGATTTGTTCTTGGGATCCTATTTTATTTAGTTTTCACAAGTGATACTCCGAAACACCCCGACATTGAGTAAGGACTTTGTGCTCATGACACAATACTGCTTGTAAGAGTTTTGCTGAAAATATCCACTTTATTGATAATTAGCTTTTTCAACTGTCTCAGCACTACACAAAATGAAAAAGAAAAAAAAACTTACAAAGAGAAAAAGAAAAAATGAAAAATACAGTAAAACTGACCGTTCGGTGGGAGTAAATTTCCGAAAACCAGAAAAGTAAAGGAATAGGTTTAGGATAAAAACTGGCAAAACAAACTTATATGTGGGACTTCTTAGCAGCCGGGCCCAAAAAATAAAAGTTAGAAGTTCAGTTCCGAAGTCTTGAAATTTCTAAGTCATACTTTAGATATTATTTTACCCAACTTTAACTTGATTGACTAATCCGATCAAGATTAGTATATTAGAAACTTAGTATATTAGTCACTTAGCTTAGTAGCTGATTGATTAACTGAATCAAGCCACGAAACGATAAAATCTTCCGTTGATGACACGACAAAGCGATTGGTTAAACCATTTCAACGATAGTTTTCGATATGTTTGAATTATTGATATGTGTTATTTTAAACAAATTGTGAGTGTACGATTTTAAACGACTCAAATTGTGAGTGGAAAAGCCAAGAATATAAGAATACAAGAATACTTTCGTTATTAATTTTGATGAGTCAAATATGAAGTCAATAATTTTCTATTCGTAATTTTTCTTTTTTTCTTTCTAATATAGGCTCATTTCACTTCGGCACGGAGAGTTCAGGTTCTAATGGCGCATTTTCTACTCAATAAGCTGCACGAGTTCTTTCAATTTTTGATGTTTAACAATGATGTTGAATGATATACACTGAGACTATATGCATAGCAGTGGGGACTATGTGCATGGGAACCGATACTTGTTGTAAAGCATAAAATCCCACAATTAATGAGGATTTTCGCTATGAATCACAAATCAATTTTTCGTTTGGTTCTGGTAACTATATTTTATAGCTATAGAGTATGCAATCACAATTTGAATGCTTTGTTGCACAGGAATGTGTATTTTTTTCAGAATTAAACTTCCAAGAGTAGTTTTAAAAAGCAGTTTACAATGGATACAGAAATCGATTTACTTACGAAGATTTAGAAGCATTTCTCAGGATTATCGTGGTGAAAATGATAACCATACCACTCATTTTGAAAGTTGAAGTTTATAATATTGTTCTTGGGAAGTTCAATTATCGACAAAAGGTTTTTAGTTCTTGAGCTTAGAGAGGTAGTTTATGGAAAGGTTATAGAAAAATTTGCGAGTAAATGATAAAGACAGAGCATTTTTCTGATGTAATGAAACTATAGTGCATACAAAATGAACTGTTGCTTTCAATGGGACCTGAAAGAACATTTTAGCTGCATCGAACTGCCTGAGTTGGAGATGTTGAGCACAAACTCTTGAAATAAATTGACGACTTAGTTTTTTACTCGATACAGCAATCTTGTTTTAGTCCAAGAATTGTCAACCAAAGTGGTTGGAATAAAGCTAAAGTTCTCTTTATGTTTTCACATTTTCAGTCAACTTGAAAGGAAACTTTAAAAATGTTTAGTTTGAAGATCAAATTCTAGAAACTAGCTTGATTCTTAAGGATATATTGGTTTAAAAATTAACAACACGGAAGCTAGAATAAATCGAAAGAGTGAAATTCAACTTGAAAGATGTTCGAATTTAGTTCATTCGCTAAAATGGCTAGATGAATACAATTTGATGGGCAACAAAAATAATGTCTGATAATTAGACACCGCATATTTAGCAAGCTTATCCGATACTCTTTTCACGATGTAAATGGCATTCGGACTAAGTCTCTTATGATCTTAAGTTCCAGAGCCAATGGAGTTTCACTTTCATACGTTACTAAATTACCTTTTTTATTGTTCTTGTTTTTATTTATACATTTAAAACATATATATCTGCCTATTTCAACGGAGTTGAGATATCTGCCTTTTAATTTATCCACGTCATCAGTGTCTATTCGGCATCCATTAGAACATTTGACGCAAACGAGGATTAGAAACATGTTCTTAAATTATTGCTACCTGATTACCGTCAATAGCTGACACAACCGAAAAATTGTTTATTCGCAGTGAATGAATCGAGAAGCAATTTCTGCTGTCTAGACTATATATAGAGCGCTAAGTTCGAGTACAGGTACAGGTTACGTACAGGCAATAAGTTATTTATTACCGAACACTAGATTCTGAATTTTTCTACTTCTGCACGGACAAACGAGGTAAATTCTACATATAAATTTCAACTTTTAGTATGTAGACTGAGGTATGTTGGGAAAAGTTTAGGATTTTTTAGAATTCGACCTCGTATGAAAGATAAGATTTATGTCTATGATTTATCCAGATACAATAGAAATAGTTTCTGTAGCTAAACAGAAACACATGAGCCGTTTGAGATTAGCATGTGAAGAAACAATGAAAGAAAAAAAACAATGAATTAGTTTCCGAAACGAATGTGCTTTTTTGTCGAGAAATGCAACGAAGCATATTTCACAATTCTTTTGAAAAAATTCCATCTATTCATATAAAGCAAACCCTGTAAGTAGGCTAAGCTAATATTTACTTTTGGTAGAGGCTTTTCGCATTTTCATGACTTATTTTCCAACGATATCTAATAAAAATCTTGTATGTAAAATTTTCTAACTGGAAAGCTCAAGTAACTGAATTCACTTGTTGTTTGGTATAATTTTTTCAATGCGAATTTTAGTAGGACAGCAAAAATTGACTAAACTTTCATAAATTGCTAATAAATAGTAAGTAATTCAGCGATATATGATAGAAACTTTTGAGAAATTTCTTCATTCATTTGTCGGGCCTCCCTTGGACTGACGAACGCTGAAGAAACAGACGAATTCGTGTTTTATATCACTATTTGCCAAAAACTATGTTTGCCAGGAACAACTAAGAACATGATCTTAAGGCTTCGATTTAAGACAAAAAATGCATTCCAAGAATTATTTCTACCTAATAAATATCTGTTTCGGCCATAATTTTGATTAAATCAGGCTTCGCACTACAATGGCTGAATTAAATGAACACCAGCAAAAACAAGAGGAAAATAAATCATTGATAAATCGAAAAACCAGATTTATTTTTTCCATCTTGTTGAAATTATGGCAGAAATTCAAAAAATGCTAGCATTTTAGAGCTAGATTAAAAACTTCAAAATTTTGCGTTTTTTTCCAGGTATTGTTGTAGTTTTTGGTAGTCAGAAAAATTGCCGCAAAAAATAGAATATTGTACGAGTCTTGGTACAAATTTATGATAAAAGTTAAGAATAAATCATCAAAATTTGAAGATTAAAGATTCGCATTACTGAAGTCTTGAGTAACTGGACTGACTAAGGATATGCATATTGCGCTTTTGTTGCTAAATTATTTTGAATAAATATCTTGATAATTTATTTATCAACTTTATGATTTCGACATGAAACACGAAAAAACAACTTTTCCAGCTGTTCATAACTGAAACTATCTTCCATTTTCCGATCGGAAATTTTAAAAGATATAAGCAAATTCAATTCAGAGTTAAATCAGATATCGATATCCTCAATGTGACAAAAACAACGATGAATTTGATTCAAATATCTATCAAACTTCCAATAAAAAATTTAAAACGTTGTTTTCTTCACCTAGTCCAAAACGTCCGAAAAAAGACGACATTCGACTCCTTCTCAATCAAAATTCGAAATTCATTCTATTATCAAAACTACACAACAATTTGTTGTTGTTATTTTCGAGTTTTTAACAAAAATCAACGTGAAAAAAATCAAATAGAACGATTGTGGGAACATTTCGATTTTTTTCGTTAAATTCTCTCATGAATGCCATAATTTCCTTGATAGTTCTGATGTTGGTAATTTGATATTTTCGGTCATCAGCCGAGATAATCAGTGATTTCATACAATCGCCGTAGTGCCGGCGGAAAGATTCGGATTCGAAAAGGCGATGCGAACGCTGATCATGATATGATTCCTGTTCTTCTGCATCATTTCGGAATCGTATCGAACGAACCGAATGGCTAATAAATGAGTTTTGACATAAATTAGCGCGAGACTATACGGAGCTAACAAAAACTTTTGAAGACCCCGATGATCACTAAGAGTGTGAAAATAAAATAAATTTAATTGTGTATCTGGATAATGTCACCCGAATGCGATGACAAATTCGAGGAGGAGTTTGGGCAGCTTTGGGTCAGTGACACGGAAGAACTACCGGCCAAATTCATTCTGTTTCGTTTTTATTTTGGAAAGAGACTTTCCTTCGCGACTTTGCACCTCCGATCGCGGAGTTGTGCGTTCAATTGAGATATTTATGAAAAGCAATTGAAATTCAGCGTGAGCGCCGGCGTTTTCGCCAAAAATGATTTTCAAGCTACTTACTTGAGAATTTGGAACACGATGCGGGATACGATGACGCCAGTGCTTTTGATTTATGAGATTTCGAAGTTTGAAGCTCTAGTTTTTGTTCTTGATGCGGCTGTTGCTGGTTCTGGCGCCTCAGTCGGTCGCAATCCATTAGACTAAGTCGCTTAGTTGCACTGCGAGCAGCATGCTTGCAACTCGATTTCGACGATAATTGACAATAGAATAAATTATTAACTTTACAATCACTTTTCGCACGATCGCGACCGTTTTGCACATTATTGTTATTACTACATTGATAAATTAATAATACTGAATCGTTTTGTGGGAGCTGATGCGGTTTGCATGGCTTTATGGCGTTCGCAGGTGAATCGAGCAACGACTTATAACAGCACTTGTTGCTCATCAGCTGATCACGTTTCGGCGTTGTTGTGTACATTCCGTTGCCCATTTTCGAGAATTCCGGTAGGGATTTGGCAGTTCTTTGGTCTCTGTCGAGCATGCCGTTGGGATGGTGCGTCGAAGTAACCTCCCGGCTTGGCTCGCAGAATAGGGCTTCTGATTCAACTACAGACATTTCTGGATTTAAATTTATTTTCAATTTCCGATCAGGACGCTGGCACTGAACTTGTCACTAGTACACGGCTCTTGCACCGAATTTCCACTAAATACTGATAATCCTGCAGTCTGATGCTGACCGGTCCGTATCACAGCTCACAGCTTGGTACCGTAGCGGAATGTTTATTGTCTTAAAATACGTTGAATAAATTAAATAAATTATTTTAAACCGATTCACTGTCATTCACAAGCACAATCACATAACGGTTTCGTCGCCTCGTCTTGCAACCGAATTCGAACACTGTCCGCTGGGTTGAGTGCCAAGGAAGAAAAATAAAATCTACAGGTTCACGAGACTGTTCGGAAGAGTCGGAGACACTGCACTGACTGTCTTAACTCGGTGAAATCTGGAGTGCTAATAATAATTGATAGTGTGACAACAAACGACTTTTATAGGCTGTTATTTCGCTACACCTTTGACATCACGAGAAGAGATGAGTGATGCCGGTGCGTGCACAGGGCGAGTATCTAAAGCACATAGCTCGTCCAAGATAAGTAGCAGCGGCAGGAGGAGTATTTACCGGCTGCGATTCGTGTAATTATAGTTGTATATCACACACTAAAATAATAATTTCTATTTATTGATGCAGCACACGGTATCGATGGCACACGTTGGCACTACCACTTGTATCTCGTGTGTAGGTACTTATGTATCTTTCTGCTGGACAGGACTGTTCTTCTTCCTATTCACCACTTTTTATGTAATGCGACCTTCTTATACAATATACTGTTGCAGCATAATAAAAAAAAGACTATGGATGAATTGGGTTCGCGCTACCACTTCCTTTTTTGGTTTACATCGATGCGCTGGTATTCGGGTTGCAGTTGAATGTTTCACTTTTCCGTTCACTAAATGTATATACTGCCAAATTATTTCTTTTCTATTCACTCTCGATCTCTTTAGCCACTGCACCGCACTATTGCACTACTATGTACTTAAAAAAAATAATACTCTTAAATATCACACACGTTTGACTCGAATCTGTTTTGCTTTTTTCTTTGAGAAATTCCCGGCTGTACCGCCGCCGAGTATGTCACTACTTAAAATGTTATCGGTTTCTTTACTACAGCCACTGATATATGCCACTGTCTCAGAACGTCTCACTATGTAGTGTCAGCGTCATATATCTCGCATCGCGCACCGCACTCGCTGGCCGCCTCACACAATAATTCCACATATTTATGAAATAAGGAAACGCTATCGAGGCGATTAGTCAAGCAGTGTGGCCGAGCCGGGGCTGATCACACCTTAAGCCGCCGCCAGTGAGAGCGATCTCTCCGGTCTCAGCGAGCGGCACGGCGACAGGTAAACGTACGAAAAAAAACAGTCACCCGGCCGACTATCCATGTATGCATGTATGTAGCTACACGCTCTACGGACTTAGTATCTACTATCTGCCAACATGCGAAATAAAGTATCTTTTGAAAGCCACACGATCATGCGCGATCAATGATCACTGGGTCGGCGGAACAGAGCCCGCCGCCGACCATCATCGTCATCACTTCTACCTTGTCAAATCGTTAAGAGCCGGCGAAAAGGTGCGAGTGCGATATTTGACCGCACCACCGCACACTCAAGTCACAGTCGCTGAAGATGGCTTATGTACAGCTCGATGTTGACTTAAAGATCGCGCTAATCGCATCTTAAGGCGACCCGAAACTTTGTACCGTTGCATTGTAATGCCAGTGTATTAGTTGCTTAGCCAAAAATAAAATACACCTCTCGACGGAGCAGAGCGGATACACCCCCTCCGATATGTGTGTCGAGTAATATCAAAGTCTTTTGTCCTCTTTATTACCCCAGCTCATTACTCAGGAGGTATGTACCTCCTCCTGCAATTCCAGATCCCAGCTAAAACTTAAATAATAATTGCATACAGGTTACTGTTAAGGGGCGGTTTTGAACGCACCTAATAATTTTGTTCTGAACGATTTTGGTTTAGCTGATTTTTGCAAAAACATTACTTTTGTAGCTAGATTTTTTTAAATATACGATGTGTTGTCAAAAAATACGCTCAATATTTAAATGTCGCAGGATAGATAAGAGCAATTGACACATTTTTTGGTTGTTATGTTGGTACACTTGTCTCAAACATATATTGTCATTGATAGTCATTGTAGATAAGTTTATTGTTTGCAGATGAAAAGCTTACACGTGTTTTTGTGAGCTTGGCGATTTTTAACTTACGACAAAAATTGAACAAAGAAATTGCTTTAAGAATGGAATAAAGTGCAATATCGCATTGAAAAGGTTGATTGTTGTTTCTATGAATAAAGCAAGCGTTTACAATTCTTATAAATGTTTCTAAGAGGGCCGTGAAAACGTTGAAGACGACGACCGCCCTGGACGTTTCAGCACATCAACAACCGATGAAAACGTTGAAAAATTGATGGACATTAATACGAAGAATGATCGAATCACTATCAAATAAGCTACTGAGATATCACTTCGCACATGCCAAGCTATTTTGTTGTATGTTTTGGGCATGAAACGAGTGGCAGAAAAGTTTTTTTTTCCTAAGATTGTTGAATTTCGACCATAAACAGCGCAACAGTTACTGAATGAAGTCAACAACGATCCAAAATTGCTCAAACGGATCATAACTGGTGACGAAGTATACGTGTATGGGTATGCCATTTGGAGTAAAGTTTAATTGTCGTAATGTAAGTTTCCTGAAGAGCCAAAGACGAAAAAAACTGGTCAAGTTAAATCGAATGTTAAGGTTCTGCTCACGGTCTTGTTCGATTTTAATATTGTAGTTTATCATGAGCTCTTGCCACCAGGTCGTTTGATCAATAAGGAGTACTACCTGGAAGTTCGACGTCGTCTGCGTGAAGCAACCTGAAGAAAGCACAAAGATTTGTAGCGAAACAGCTCATGGCAATTGGACCATGATAATGCACTTACCCACACTTCACTACTCGTTCGTGAATTTTTGGCCAGAAACAACCCCGTTATGGTGTCTCAGATCCCGACTTTGCAGGGAATGGGCCCCTGTGACTTCTTATTCCCGAAGCTGAAAACACCCATGATAAGACGAGGTTTTGCCAACATTGAAGAGAGAAAGACAGAATCGCTGAAAGTGCTACAAGGACACCGAAAAATGCGTAGGATAAGTGCTTCGAAGATTGGAACAAGCGTATTATATCTGTCGGGGTGTACTTTGAAAGGGACGTAATTAATATCTATGAAAAAGTAAAGATTTTCAGAAAAAAAAACAATTCCGCATATTTTTCAATTATACCTAGATTCATGTAATTACTCAACATAATTCATTTAAGAAAATGAGCCGATTGGGCCGGGATAATTTCTTTAACATGACGAAAGGCAAACAAAAATTTAATTTAGTAAAAATAAAAATGTAATTGTGTAATTAAAGTTAAGATACTTATTAGGGCCAAATATACTCAGCTGAAAATCTGTTGATTATAAAAGATAGCGACTCAGATGAAATCATATTGGATTGATGGATCAACCTATGAATTATCTTTTGTTGTTGTTGTGACTTTATCAAGCTTCTGTAATATTCCTCTAGCTTTGAGACCAGTAGAACATACCAAATAACTAGTTAATTGTGCTTTGGCAACTGGTTGACTATCCAAGCAAAAGTTTACATGCAGAAACAATTGAGATTTACTGAAATTCTTTTTTCTAGCATTACAAATATTCTCGTTTTTATGTGCGATGACTTCTTGATTCCAGAAATTTAAAGTAGAGCATTTGAGGTGACCTCGCCCCATTGTTCGTTAAGGACAATGCCCGTATTATCGAAATATCTATGATTTTACGTTCTAAAAAATTCTAGAAAATCTCTTTACTGTGAAATATATCAAGATATTGGCACGATTTCGGTTATTTGGTTGATCGTAAGTCTGTATCTACCAGTAATTTTTGCCAGAATTTTTTTGAAATACAGTGTCCGTTACTTTTATGCTGTGTTAAGATTCGCACCCAATCTAATTGGTTCCGATTTTCTAATGCAGAGATTGCTCAAAACTTTTTCGGAGAGATTGAGTCTGAAACTTGAATTTAAAGCAAATGTATAAAAATAATTGAGCAAAGAAGTAGGTGATGACATCATGTCAATTTTTCCCTTCAAGAACTATTTGGAATTCTTAGACTGGAGAAAGAAATCTGCTTAAATTTGGTAAGGACATAATTCATTTTGGATTCAATTTGTCCATTGAATTTCGCTTCGATCCGGTGACTTAATCGAAAGTTCAAGGGTAAAAAGATGTAAAGGGCTCTATAGAATATTTATCGTATCAAAATCTGATGGCAGCATCTCTTTGTGCAAAAGAACGATACTCAATGCTCTCAGTCTTTCGCTAGCCCTGCGATCAAAAGTCTAGTAAACTCGCCTCAAGACCAACATTCGCGAAAAATTCCGATTTCGCTCCTTTGACTGCAAGGACAGTTATAAGGATAGAATAAATTTGGGGCTGTCAAACGTGCATTTTTCGAAATTTTTGAAGTCAACATATTTTTTACCTATTTCCATTGTACGAAAATGATCACATGATCTCTAAGCTTTCCTATGGGCTTCGTTTGAAGCATATGATTTCATCGGCAGTTATAGTAGCATCAAGACTTTAAGGGTTACCGTTCACAAAGATTCCAAATCGCATTTGATAGTAAATAGCCCTCGAGTTTACAACTTCATTTCGATATGTTGAACAGCGTCACTGTGAGCCGTGATTGGTCCGGGGTATTAAAAAGCTTTTATAAGTTGGATCATTTAAGATTACTAGAGAAATTATCTACGTCTGATTTTCCCTTACAATTTGTTTACTGGATTGCTTGACTTGGATTCAACCATCCAACTTGTATCTTTTCATGGTGGACTATCTTCGGAAACCATTGTTTTTTCAGATGTGCCCTAGAGGGGTGGGTCACCTGAGTCCGAATCTGTTTGTCCTATACCTACATAAATAATTTACCGTCTATCTTGAAGAACTTATCTATATTACTGTATGTCAAATATGCCAAAATTCCCAAAAAGTATCTCTAAAGAATCTTCCTAACTCCTAATCAAAACTGTCAAACTTTCTGAAATATATTGTTCACTCGTAAATTAACTTTTTTGAAATTTCAGCACTCTTTTAGCACAGCCAAAAATTTACTTTATTTCACTTTTAGTGATCATATGACTGCCATTGTCGTAAAAATCTGTTCAGATTGACCCTGGCACGGAGGCGATCGAAAGCGTTTTTGATCATTAGCTAACAAAAATTTTTTATGGTACTCTGGTGAGACGGCTAAACTCGACTACGTGTCCCCATAGCCGCTAGACAGTTTTACCGATCGTGTTTTTTTTATTGTTTTGGTGGTTGTCTGCTTGTTTTTGGGGGTATTTTTTGTTTGTTTGCCTTTGTTTGTTTATCATAATCGTGTTACCTTCTCGTCTAGTTTCTGTATGTTATTGAGTATTCTTCTTCAAGTTTTTGCTTCTGCTACCATCAGAGGACAAGCAGGGGCCAAAGATTGAAGAATAACTAACAAAAACATACAAAAACTACACAAAAAGATAACAAATTGAAGATAAACAAACAAACAAACAAAAATCATCCCCAAAAGTGAGCACAAAACATCAAAAACGCATACACTAAACATCAAAAACGCAAAACGCGCAAAAACAATTGGTAAAATTGTTTGACGGCTATGGGGGGCACGGAGTTGAGTTTTACCGAAAATTCTTGCGTTTGTTGCCTGCCTTAACTCTCGTGGCCTGATCGCCTTCGATGGCTTCCTTGTATTAATTGGCTGAAACTTCTCGCTATGGATACACTCGAAAATAGACTCCATAATCTCAATATCTTTTTCGCTGCTAACCGTCTCACCGGAAGTATCGATATGTCTCTTCAGTATGTCTCTCAGAAATTCGCTTAAGCCAATTTCGCGTAAATACAATTACTAATCTTAAATCCGCCAGCTTTTACTGGAACGTTAATATAAATACCAAAAACTTGATTTATACTTGCGTATACATATATTCTTTGAAGATTCACATTTTCAACCGTATGTAGCATCATGCAATAATTTTTTGGAGAATAGCATCATAAAAGCTGTGAAACGGAACGCAGCAACTTATTAAACACCAAAATGTGATGCTTCAACTCTTCATAAGTAAAATATGAACGTCTTAAAAATAACAAATTGGAATGTTAGTGAAAAGCAGAGGATACGTGATTTGCCTACTTTTAGGTACTTAGCGTTCGTATGGGGTTAAAAAGTTTCAAAACATTATCATAATAAAGCTGAAGAGACAGCCAGCTATGAGTTTCTGTACATATTTTTTGCAAAAGTCTTGTTGCCACAGAAATAAAAGGGTACGTTGAAGCTCCCTAAGATGACCGCTGTCGCCAAAGGGTTAAAAGGTTACGATAGCCTTTTTGTAGCCCTGAGTATCGTAGATGCTCTCCAAGTTAAGCTCAGGCTCCACAGCATGACAAAAGCGTGGGATCAGAGGCAGTTTTAACGTTAAAGCTTGGAAGTCAACCCGCTAAAGATAATTTCTTACAAATAAAAAAAACCTTGCAACTCATATTAGCGATTTGATGAATAGAGAGTCGGCAGGGCATCTCAACTGAATCGTAGTCTAATTGAGAGCCTGACAATGGATTTGATGGAGGACGATCAACGAGGTAAAAAATGAATTGTTTGTCTCTTGTGCAAGATGAATGGGCTGCACGCTTAAGATATGTTGAGTGGTTGCTAATCGGAGAGTCTTTCTGAAAAACACACATAGACGCGTTGTAGTACTATCGATATAGACTCTTTTAGTTACTAGACTTTGGGAAACATTTACTTCCTTTAATGAACTGTACAATGCCCCTTAATTCTATATGATGTAAATCAGTTAGACCTGGGAGGAAGGGCGTCCCAAGAAAGGCCATTCTGTTCCTTGCGATACTTGGTCGTTGGCACATGAGATGGAGAATGGACTTATCCTCATCGTTTAAGCCACAGCTTTCAAATAACTCGTTTAACAATACGCCCACCCGCTTTGCAGCTCTATGAGGCAGCGGTCCGTGAGAACGCCCACAATACAACGATGATGCGATGAGCATCCATAGAGGCCTAGCACTATCTTGTGATCGCATAGGGTGATTCTTCAGCCCAGGGCTTCTTGGTGTACTCGAGGTTCTTTTTGCCCAATTCTTGATCGGTAACATCAGTGTAAAAGGATATGCAGATATGCTCTGACGAAAATTTGAAGTAACTCCACTGCCATTGGTTAGCAGATTCGAGTTATAAAACGTTTGGACAATCTCGCTGATGAGAATATGGTCCGCCTGGGAATATTACGAGGAATATTCTTCCGAGAATTCGAGGAGAGCAAAATAAAAACTGAGTGTACTTTTCTCACCCCATACTGATGGTACTCGAAATTTAATACTCTTCCAAGTTTCGTGATTACTGGGCGTGGATAAATATCGTATGACAGGTAGCCGCCGCAGTCAACACGTCGCAGTTTAATTCCACTTTTTTCCGCAGTTTAATTCCGCTTTTCATTAAAGCAAGCCACTTGGTATTTTTATCGCATCGATAAATATATCCAATGACTCTCTGGCAAATGCCAGAACGTCAAATTTTACATCTTTTCTCTCGCAGTTGCTGGTCTTGCACTTCACTTTCATCCAAAGTTGTATGTCTTCCATTACTAACTCCACGCAGCTAAACTTATCTCCCCGTCCTTTATTTTACCCTGGCTCTTTATTTTCAGCACTCAAACGTAATTATTCACTAGACCGTGTTTTTTTATTTATTTCTTTTTTTTTAATTTTTTTTTTTATAGTGCTTCCCAGACAACTGGTTTGTTGGTATAAGAGCACAAAGATTTACATCCCAACGACACGCGGTGCTCCCAAGTGGTCCCCCATCTAAGAATTAACCGGCCCAACACTGCTTAACTTCGGTGATCGGACGAGAACCGGTTATTCCAGTGTGGTATATTTTCACCTACGTTTCGAAATCTGACAGTCCAGAATTTATGTCTGGCTATCTTTTTCTCGATTCGAGAGCCGCGAATCTCGTTAGGCTTTTTCCCTTTGAAAGAAAAAGGTTGAAACCTGCGAGGCCGACTGGGTGGAATTCCGTCTGCCACTTTGTATTATCTGTGATTCAAATTCTGCTATGATCTCACACCGGGATTCGAGCTGATCCAGCTGGGATTAGTCAGGAGAAAAGTGAGGCTTAGAACTTATCAGTCAACATTGGTTGTGAATGAAGTTTTTTTTTCCTACAGGTTTTTCGGAATCTTACAGAGAAAATGCCCTGGCTTCCTGACGAGCAGGACTCATTCACTCCATTGGTTTTAACGTAATTACCCAAATATATCACTTTTAAATCTCTTCAGTTTATTGTGTATTTACAAAGCGTTAATTCGCGAACGCTCAATTGCGGTGAAAACTCACCTTTTTGAGAAAACCTAATTTAGTAACTTATGTTGAGGTTAAGACTACTTAAGAGTTCTCCCGATTGCAACTTCATCCCACAAGAGACCGCACACGAATGAGAATGTAGTTTATGCCATTAGGGGTTGTAGTGGGATTCCTTTGCTAAAAGATCTTTACTTGGATCTTCATAGCATCACATAAACACGTTCTCTATTCAATATTTCCCTATTTGACGGTCATTTGTCATTTTTTAACTTTTATTTTTTAAGATAGGCGATCCAAAGTCCTCGATAAAAAATGCTCTCCTGGTAACTTAGTACAGATATCGAAAAAAAAAATTACATATATAGCCTCCTAAACTTGAAATTTAAAAAATTTTCGCAGAAAGTATAACATCAAATATAATGTTTCGAGGGTAATGGAAATATTTGCGCTCTCACATTTCGCATCAAACATAAACAGCAAATGCATAATAACGAATTAACAGTTTTCTTGGGTTTATCTAGACTGCCACTTTAAATTGCAACTTGCCCAATTACTATCAACTACCTACATACGATTCTCCATCTCAGCATCAACCTACAAAATCATAAGAATCGAAGTAATTTAAGCACCTCTAATTAAAGAGAGAACCATTTCTTTACTAATACCACGGCATGTGCCGCTCACTGTCGTTTTGAGTGAATCGAATGAATGAGCCACCACAGTACATAACGAGTTACATGTGCTATCTCCATCTCTCTGTCGCGCCGGATCCCCAATATCTTGCCGTCCCAGTGAACTTTGATTCTCGGAGGCAAACGTCCAGTCCCAAAGTCCCAAGGTAACGTCATGAATTGTCTTCCACCCGCGCCTTGCAGACAAAAGTACAACTCAGTTAACACATCGAATTTGCGCGCAAGCTCTTACTCATCCCAATTCGCGAAATTGTCGGTGTGTGCAGCGAGCCAATTCGCAATCTCCGGCAGGCAATGCTTGTCGTGTACATGAATCGAGTACTCAATGGAGCTCATGTGCGACTTGCCAGTGAAGAAATTTATGAATGGGCGCCCAGCGCGTCGCGCACCCTGCTTCGCTTTTATGTATGTGCATACATATGCTCGACGATTCGCACGTAGTAGAGCAGATAGCATTATTCATCGACGTTTTTTACGTCACGGTCGCAGTGTTTGCGAATTTCGCGTGCGTCATAGTCGTTTTTACTACGAAATTTCTGCATGTAAGCAGGCTGTAATGCAATCGCGCTGGGTTTGTGTTTAGCTCTCCGCGAATTCAGATTGAGGCTCCCCACAGGTATCTAGCAGCCTAACCACCAAAAACTAGCAGTTCTCTCGAAGATCAGCGTTTTCGTTGGAGGCACTGGCTAGCCCGTCGGAGCTCCAACACGAAATCAAGTTTCACTCGACCAAAGCTACCTGACGAGGTTGTATCGGTGTTGTTGGGGCTGGGGTGCGTGCGGTGCCGCTTTGAAATACTAGACTGCCCGTCGAATCCGTCGATGATCGAAACTCGCGGGGTTGATTGATCGATCGATTGCCGGGCTTTGAATTATTTTTATTATTCAGCAGTTAACAAGCAAAAAGTCGCCGGCATTCGAATCTTCGCACAGTTTTATGGGCGAGCAGTTGAATCGCAGTTTTTCTAGCGTTCCCAGCTCAATGGCTTGGTTTATGGCAGCGGGAGATGAAATGAGATGATAATTTAATAAGTGTGCTCTGTTGTGTGGCGCATTAGCATCTTGGGCCGGATTGAAGGCAGATTGATTTACAACTTGATTACGGGTGTTTTTGCTGTTTATCAAATTGGACTGTGTACCGGCGGCAGTTGTATGAGTGTTTATTGAACATTTCTACTCACGCAATGACATAATTGTGATTCATTGTCTATTCAATCAGGGAGTATAATTTTTGGACAAGTGACTTCATTGAATTTGGCAATTGGTAATAAGATTTTCTGGTACATTCGCCATGAATGCCAATTAAAATTCTCCATATTTGCACTTTACTTTAAAATACAATGTAAAAATGGTCAATTTCAGTTCTAGTACAGTGTTAGACACCTACTTGTTCTGCTAGGATTTAGTCTTTAGCTCGTCTGATGTCCGTCAAGATGACTTCGATGTTACACCAAAGATGGGCAAATGAAGAATTTGGTCATGTTTAATAGATTAGCGACCTAGTCTATTATTAGAAAATTTACAGATATTTTGACAACTACGAATAATTGATGATTTATAGTTTTTGGAATAGAGTTAGACTCTTATCAAGTAATAGCCGTTCATGAAAATAATTGTCTTTTATTTCATAAACAGTAAAAATTATTTGCACTATACCTACATTTATATTTACATCTGCACATCAAAAGCTCGATTGATGTCGCGAGACTCTGTGTTGATCAACACGCGTATCTAGCGGGCAGATCAGTAGATACGGCATTACACAAAGTTGTCGGTACAATAGAAAAATCGTTACGGCAAAAGGAATTCACGTTGGCAGCCTTCTTGGACATTGAGGGGGCCTTCAATAATGTCACTGTCGCGAGTATCATCGATGCCTTGGTTCGATATGGAGTGGATAAAACTCTGGCGAGCTGGACATCAGACTTGCTCAAGAGCAGGCGGATTGAGGCTCCTTTTTGGAGGCCAAAGCGGAAAGAATAGTCGGAACCGGAACACCACAAGGAGGGATTATATCTCCCCTTATCTGGATCCTGACAGTCAACGAAATACTGAAGACTTTAAGGGCCAGTGGCTTTGAGGTGGTGGCGTATGCCGATGACATGGTGGTACTTGTGAGAGGTGCGTTCCCACAAACTTTGTCGGCTCTTATGCAATCGGCGCTAGACCAGAAAAGTCGGTCCTAGGGCAAACCCGACAAAAACCGAACTTGTTCTCTTCACAAGGAGACACAGGGTACCGGCTATTGCCACGCCTAACCTCAACGGTATAACATTGGAACTTGCTGATAATGTTCAATATTTGGGCCTTATACTAGACAGGAAACTGAACTGGAGGGCTAACGTGAAGCACAGAATTGGTAGGGCTCGCGTAGCACATTTCGCGTACTGGTCCGCCTACTCCAATACCTAGGGTCCTCAACCTAGGGTGGTCTATTACGTATTCATATGCGTAGTGAGGCCGATTTTGGTGTATGGAGCGATCGTGTGGTCGAAGGCAGCGGAGAGTAAAACTTATATCAAGGAGCTAACAAGACTGCAAAGATTAGTTTGCATATGTATTACGGGCGCTTTAAGAACCGCCCCAACAGGTTGGGTTGGAAATGATTTTGGGACTCATGCCCCTAGATCGATTCATCTTTAGAAGCGCAAGCCTAGCGGCGATACGCACTATGTGGAACGATTCAGATCAGTGGGGCCACATCGGTATTCTTACAGAATGCCGCAAAAGATTTGGGCTCGTTGCAGAAAACACGGACCACATGAGCAAAATAATACATCTTGGCAGGAATTTCCAGGTCAAGATAACCCCAAGAACAGACTGGAAGAAAAATGAAGCTACCACCGATGGCGGCGTCTGGATTTACACGGACGGCTCAAAAACGGACACAGGAGTTGGCTCGGGCGTGTTTTCTACGGATCTAAGCCTTAACCTGTGGCGTGGACCTGTGGTGTGGACAGTCTGAGTTACATGCTACACGCATGGCAGTTGAGTCCATTAGCAACAGTAGAGCAGCCATTCTCGCTCTTGGGGCTTACAGATGTTCTTCAAAAACTGCTAACGCTTGCAGAGTGGCTCTCAATGAAAAGGCAAGGCTTTTTGCTATCCGGGTTATGTGGGTGCCAGGGCATAGTGGGGTCATGGGCAACGAAAAAGCCGATGAATTAGCGAGGAAAGGTTCAGGAGCTAGCAATAGCCCCTGCATCACTGTACCACGGTCAATCACTGACGCCACAAGCAAACTTGATGCCGCCATATGGGCCAAACTAAAATCCGAATGGAAAAACAGGATGGACTGCAGGGTGGCCAGGACATTATGGCCATCAACTGATCTAAGCAAAAGCAGGAAACTGCTCAAGCTCAGCAGAAACTGCTTGAGAGCCACGGTCGGCTTGCTCACAGGGTACTCCCTTACCGCATCTCATGCGAACAGAATGGGACTGACATCCAGCAACTTATGCAAGAGGTGCGAGATGGAAGAGGACACCATCGAGCATACTCTCTGTGATTGTCCGGCCCTAAATAATAAACGCCTCAAGATTTTTGGTTCTTACCACTTTCAAGGGTTAGCAGAGGTGGCCAGTACCGTCACGCTGAGTCAGCTGATCCAGTTTGGCGAAGCGGTCACTTAGCAGCTCTAACAAGCCAGCGGAGGGTGGCAAATGGGCTCAAGTTGGTGGCCTAATGCTGGCCGCGTTCCCGGCAGCCCTCTTTACTAACTTAACCTATACCTTCATTTATTTCACTAAAACCATTTTATAATAGTAGGTCTTGGCCGATATTCTTCCCGTGAATAATATTCAAATAACAGTCTTGATTAAGACTTAGCACACATAGATTTCCAAGGCAGTGCGGGTAACCCTGTAGCTGCGGCAGGCTCCTGAACAAAAATCCTTCAAATCATTAACCCTCCTGAAAATTTTTTGATTTTTGACAAAAACATCAAATCATTGACAAATTTTAGTCTTTGTGCACCATGTCAAATTGAAATTTTTAAAATTCCAATTTATTTATTTATTTATTCACCAATGAAGGCGAACATGTATAAAAAAAGAATAAAATGAAATAGTACATGCATAAAATTACGAAACAAAATAAAAATAAAACAAACTATAAATAAATACAAGACTAATAAATAGTGCATAAATAAAATTATTAATAAACAGACAACAAATAAAGTAATAAATAAATGACAAATGACAAATAAATGGCTAACAAATTAAATACCAAATTTAAATTTAAAATGAATATACATTGCATATATGTTAGTATGGTGGGGGTGGGGGAGATTATAAAGAGAGAGCCTTGATGATGTTATTTTTAAACGTTGATTTGGAGATCGTAGGGGAAAAGTTTTCGCTCATGCTATTGAATAGCCTGCAGCACCTATTTATTGGCTCGTTTGCTGCATAAGTTGTGTTGTGTTGGTATTCAATAAGCAATCGTCGGGATCTAGTGACTCTCAAGGGCTGATTGAGTACAAACTTTTCTTTCAAGTAAACGACGTTAACCACGTCTCTGATGACATCGAAGCTGAAGCAGGCAGATAACATAAATCTTCTCGACGCAAGGGCTAACAAATCAATACATTTAAGGCGATATTCGTATGAAGGTAGATTAGTGAAATCATAAGGGTTGAAAAGATCCCTCAAAGCGAAAAGTGAAAAACTGCTTCTGAACAGACTCAAATCTTTGGCTGTGAATTTCGAAAGCCGGGTTCCAGATAGTGCACGCATATTCGAGAAGAAGACGCACGAGTGAAATATATAAGGATTTAGTAACCCAAAGATTCTTAAACTCTTTGGCCCGTCGCTTAATGAAACCAAGTTTTTTACTTGCTCGGGAAAGCACTCTATCGTAATGTAGATTGAAGCGGAGCTTTTCATCTAGGGTGACACCGAGATCTGATATGTTGTCAACCCTGCTGAGTGGCGTGTTCCACAAGAATGGCAACCCATCACCAATTTACCTCTGTTTTCAGCACTCGAAAGTTCTGTTCACGAGAACTGACGACCGGATTATCCGATCATCATGAAATTTACAGAACATGTTGATATTGACTAGGACCAGGTCTGATAGAAGTGATTTTGAAATGCGGGCAACCCTGTGGCAGTGGTACCATCTTGAAAAATCACTAAGAAAAAAAACAGCTTTTTGGCCTATAACTTCCAATCCAGCCATCACATTTAAACAAAATTCACACAATATTTGAATCTGACTCTAGATAACATTAAGTGAACATTTGGCTGAAAAATTAGAATAGAGTTGCCAAGTATGGTGATTTTTGTCTCCTAAATCTTGCAAATTTGCTCAGCAAACTAAAGCTTTTTTCCCTATAACTTCCGGTCCAGTTACGAAATCAAAACGAAATTCATGCAGCAAATGGACCTAATTGTGAGCCAAATGTTGTAGGACTTTCGTACAAAAATCATTAAAGAGTTGCCAGCTATGACCATTTTTGTAAATTTTTGGAATTTTTTTACTCAGCTTTTAGGTCATTAGATTTGCAAATGGGAATGATCCTGCAATGAAAATTAACAACAAATATTAACGCTTTAAAAATTTGAGGGTGGTAACCCTGAAATTCTTTTCACCCGTATAATTTCCAGCGCAGTGATTCAATCGAAACGAAACTCACTGGTTGGGTTTAACTTAATGTGAAGCAGATTTGGTATATATTTTGCTTTGCTGCTGACACAAGGTAACCAGCATTAGCCATTTTTGTAAATATTGCACCAACAGATGCTTCAAATTACGTACTCATATGGAGAGCATTTACAATAATAATAAGAAACCAATTTTTAAATTTTCCAAGTTTTGAACATTTTTCGGATGGCAGCCTCAAATAACGTTTAGCTGGTGAAACTTTGGATGAAATCCTCCGATAAGAACGAAATTCAAAGGATACGTTGATTTAAGTATGAGCTTGTGAAGGTAAACTTATTGCTGCTTCGTTGGGAAAGTGTTGCCACCACTGACTATTTTCATCATTTGTGTTATTGTTGAGTTTTGTTGCTTTGGATAAGGAATGGTTGATATGATTCTACAAAAAAGTGTATTACGTCTTTCCAGATTTCTTGTCACTCAAAGACAATTTCTTCGAAAATTAGTTTTCTAGCGGTTCTGATGCGCTAGACTTTTTTTTTATTTTTTAATGCATTATCAACAAGTAACCTATTAATTTTTAATCGTATTCTCATCAAAACCAAAGCCACTTAACCAAAACCAGTTTCTTAAATCCAAGAAAGCAATAGTCCAACGAATTTATTTATCCTTCTGATGTCATATATTCGTTTTTCCATGTAAAATCTATTTTTCTTTTTATCAAATCTAGAGTTTGGTCAGTTTCCTGAACATAGGGCCTTTCTAAATCTTTTACGAAGGCATTTCTAGCAAGATCGTCAATTTTATTGATAAGAAAATGACCAGTGTGACCAGGAATCTAAATGATTTTGGAGGGAAAAGTTTAAAATTCGCTTTCAGAAACTTTCACATCAATTTCTTGGTTACCTTATCGAAATCGCGTCCCACTCAACTAGTATACGCCAAATCAGCTCATGCCTATTTTTAGTAATGTTATTAATCACTATTAATCACTTTGGCCAAAAATTCATATGTATATATATATATATATATATATATATATATATATATATATATATATATATATATATATATATATGTATATATATATATATATATATATATATATATATATATATATATATATATATGTATATATATATATATATATATATATATATATATATATATATATATATACATATATATATATGTATATTTACATATATATATACACATAAAATCAAAACATTTCAGTGAAAAAATCTCGAGAACGCGCCATCCGATTGAACTTAAACTTTCAGGATACATTGATGTAAATGCAAAGTAGTGTATAATAATCTTTAACGCTTTAGTCCCGGGAGCCATTTTAGCGATATTTTAAATATAACTATTATTCTGCCAACAAAAAACTTTAGCAAAAATAAAGTTTATGGAATGAATTTTCAACGTATTTTAAATGTGAATATGGTAATAATTTTGAAACTTTTAACCCTATGTGTGTGGTAGGTGCTTAAAACTAAATTGGGAAATTTATTGAATTGTGATAACTTGGGACCAGACTATCAGATCATTATGAAACTGAAAGAACATATTGATGTTACTAAGTTGTAGACTCGTGTAGTTTTTTATGAACGTGCTGGCAACCTTGCAGGTATGGCAAGCACTGAAAGTCAAAACCTTCAAATCATCGACTCCAGATTTTTTTTTATCTTTTTCAATAAAAGCAACTCATATAGAAATCTTATGCTTTGATTACACAACCAAAGCAAAACTTTTGAAATTTCACCGGAAAAGAATGGTAACCCTCCTGAGATTTGCCAATGTTTTAAGCATCAGAAACTTCCGTTCACGGGAACTCACGACTCAATAATCACTTACATCTGAAATTCACATAATGTATTGGTTTTAAGAAGGAACAGGTCCGATAGAAGCGATTTGGAAATGTGGGCAACTTTGTGCCAGTGGTGCCACCTTGAAAAATCACTAAAAAAAACGGCTTTTTGCCCTATGAACTCTGATTCAGTTACCAGATTTTAATGAAATTCACACAGTAGCTGAGCCACATGTGACAGAAATTTAGTTGAAAAATTCAGTTGAAGCTGCCAGCTTATGGTAATTGTGGTGTCGTGGATATTTGAAAATTTGCTTAGGAAAAAAAGGTTCTTGCCCCAATTGTATTGCAAGCAATATTCAGAAAGAATCTGGTCGAAAAACTGTGGTAGGGTTGCGAGCTATCGTTAATTTTGTATTTTTGCCATATCTTTATTAAGCGATTTTGTCGTAAAGTTGACAACACAAATTAAGATTTCGAAAATTTAAATTTTTTAGCGGGTAGTAGCTCCAAATTTCTTTGTACCCTATAACTTCCAATGCAGTCGTCGAATCGAAACGAAATTCGCAGAGTAGTTCAACGTGAGGCAGATGTGATTTATTTTTGGGTTTGAGGATTGCCAGTGCGAGGCGTTTTTGCAATTTTCGTTCCAATAAATGCTTACATTAAGTATTCATATCGCGAACATTTACCATGAAAACAAATTACCAATGTTTAAATTTTCTAAGTTCTGGAAATTTTTCGAATGGTGATCCCAAATATTTTTCTATCCCTGTAAATTTCGACGAAGTTACCGGATAAAATTGAGATTGATAGGGTATTTTTATTTTGACGTGATAAAGTTGTGGGAGACTTTTCGTTGCAGTGCTGGTAAAGTGTTGCAAACACTGAGCATTTTCTTTATTTATGTTACATGTGATGCTGTTTTCGAAGTTTTGTAGTGTTTGACTTTCCTAAATCTTGAAATTCATGCAAATGGTAGCCCTGAAAACGTTTCCACCCTATAAACCTAAATGCATTGGTGAGATCAAACAGGTGTGCACTCAACATCTGCACGATTCTTCTATTTTTCATTGAATAATAGCTGTTCTGGTGCGCTAGAGTTTTCGGTCTGGAATCTCTAAAGACACTCGTCTTTAATCAGGTCATCGGCAGTCCCAAAGTTTTTTAGTTTTTGACAGAAGCTCAGTCGGTCTCGAATGTTCTTATTGGAAATAAAAGGTTCGAGGCGCTGCCTGTAGGCTTGTTGCCCTCTCTTGGTGGATGGAATGTATTGCTGAACGATTCGCATTGACACGTGTTTAGCCGCCTCCGGGGAGTTTTTAAATCGTTTCGTCCTAATTCTAGTTTATTTTCAGCCGATGCTTGAATTTTCCTTTTCAATTCGGTGAAAAGTACAAACGGCTAACCACTTTTTTTCATATTGCCCACATTTCTTTTTTCGGTGTTGCTCAATTTTTTCACGGTGTCCTTATGGACTTTTTATGTTTTACATATGTCGCTGCGGCTATAGCCCATGTATACGCATGTATCACATGCGTTGAATCTCAATACGCTTTTGAATTTGACTATTTACCATTATTATTGCAACGAAATTCCAGTTCGATCCGTTGGGGATTTTCAAAGTTTTTCGGATTTTGACAAATGGTCGCTAAAATCAAGATCCTTGGATAAATTTGATGCTTTCAATTCAACTAGGGAAATCTGAATGATTAAATTTAACTTCCAATCTTTCTTTTATTATACTACAGATAGCATCTGAAGCTTATAAAAAATACCCAAGTAATAGCGCGTCTGCATATTTTACTAGTGATTAGATTAGACATAACTATGTATTAATCCTCTTCGAATTTCATTATTTTGATTTGGTCTCTAAAATTTCTACTTTATATCTATACACGAATTAATTAAAGCTGAAAAATGAAAGGGGGTCTCAAAATGTTTAAAGATATTTTTCCCCGATAAATTCATTCGAGTTGATTGTTCAGGTCAAAGGGCAGAAAGTTTTACGCCACCCTGTAGTTCACGCGTAAATGCACCTCGTTCATGTAAAACTAAATCTTTATTTCGCAACTTTTTTCATCCAATGTATGTCACATTAAGTTCGAAAATCGCAACTCATCATTCAAAATGCATGTTTTGTAAGCCGTGGGAAAACAAAACTGGCTGCTGAGAGCAAATGTCACAATAGTAACTTCTTTGTGCCCAATGCTAATTACATTGATTTTTTGCGCGAAGTAAGAATATTACAAATTCACGATGACGTAGACATTTAGGCGTGTATAATTGAACAGATAGAATTAAATTTTCGTTCATTTATTTCATTCACATGGATGATTTGTGTTTGCACACATATGACTCATCTCAAATTGTTAATTATTTAAATTTTCGAAAGCAATTCGTATGAGTTTTTCATTTATATACCAAAAATTGTTATGAACCATTATGAATTGTAAATTCAAAATATATTTCATTATAAACAAAAACAATCATAATTTCTTTCCATCTTGAAAAAATCTTTCGTTAACATTCAGTCTACTTTATATTTTAAACTCAGGTTTGACCACTTTGGTTATTTTGTAAATATAGCAAGTACATATGTATATGCTTCTTGTGACTCAACAACTGATCATAAAAATTTCCATTTCTATTCTCACGTTAGAAAAACCCTTACGCTTAGATTTTCTTATTGGCAACGTACAAGGGAAATAACGGAATTTTGCGTGGTAAGTAATAGCGATGTTTAATCGTTCTTAGCTTTCAAAATAGCTTCACAAAGCAACGTAAGAGTTTATTCATGTAAACATTATTCATTTTAATTGGAATTGGTAGAAACTTTACAGTAGTAAAGCATCTAATAGTAGTGGAGCCCAAGCGGGGGTTTTGCGCGTTACTCGACCGCGGCAGAAAATCATATGGGAAGAACCCTTGCATCCTGTAATGTACCCTAACATATATGAACCCGTAATATAGGGCGGTGCGTTGAGGGCAGCCCGTCAGATTAGTAAAAAAAAATTGATCCTGAGAAAAACTCGAGCGCGTCAGATTAAGACAAGATAAGTTAAGTACATCCAGAAAAGAGTACATTTCAATAATCTTACGATTTGAGCGTGACATAAGGAAATGGGTGAATCACAAAGTTGTAAAAAAAAAACCTCACCTCGAAATACTCGAGCGCGATTGAATTTTTTTTTATTTTGAAGGAAATCCTATCAGGATTACGAAAAACATATAATCTGACGGTTTTCATGGGGCGATGTAGCTAAAACCATCAATAAATGATGAAGCGTATAGATGCTGAGAACTGTGTATTCCCCACTCCGCGCCTCTTTTCCTTCTCACTCTTTCTCTATCTCTCAATCTCTCGCACCGTCCTCACACAACCGTCTGCCGCCATGATGACATCTCAGCTGATCACAATAACTTGTTCGTTTTTGTAGATGTAACGACGCTTTAGTTTGTTTTTTGTTTTAAAATAATTTGGTGAATTTAATGCAATAAGTTTCATATGACGAGGAAGTTGAACAATTGGAAACCAGCTTCGAAGACGAATCCAGTGAGGATGGAGATTAAAATACTTGTTTTTAATATTTTTTTTCTACTCCTATATCAATAAATGATTGAATTTTCTAGATATATATATATATATATATATATATATATATATATATATATATATATGTATATATATATACATATTGTTTTTATTTCATCCAGTAATGAAAAGAAGACACGAAAAAAAAAATTGTTTTCAAATTGTCAGAATAACAATATCCCTCTATATAATTGTCAGATTATCATTTAGGACAACTAAGACATCAAGTTGAACCCTCTGTATAAAAATCTGACGCGCTCGGGTATTTCAAGGTCACATTTTTTTTTAGATTTAAAAAAATCAGTCATGACTTTTGGTCACGTCCAAATCGTCAGTTATTTAATAGGACACTTTTTTTAGTTCACTTAACATTCCCTCTGAATATCTGACACGCTCGAATACCTTTTTTTGTTTTTGTTTTTTTACCCCTTTTTACGGCCACCTTCCACTAGTTAATCGTCAGATTAATATCTATCGGTTATCAGAAAGACAAAGCGCGTATACACTATGAATGTCTGATGCGCTCGAGTATTTTCATGTGACAGTTTTTTTTAGGTTTTTGAAAATTTTTACACGCTCTCCCCCCCACTAAAATGGAAAACTTGACATAAACTTTTTTTCATTTTAGAACCTAATCTTCACAATCCAATAGGTTTCCACACCGCTTTAGTAACTGCAAATTTAGCATCCCGGGCTCCCCTACTATAAGATGGAAATGTAACCATCTTAAAGGGAACTATCCCGTCATGGTTATTTAAAAATTAATCCATAAATTTAGCATTAAACACTATGGAGATAACATAAAATTTACTCAACACATTTAATATTAATAAATATTATAGTTTCAACATAAAAAAAACCTAAAGCACACATCTGGCCAAATATGATGATTTGCATCAAATTAAAATTTTCCCAAAATAATTTTAATTGCTCACTCTAATGGCAAGTTTGATTCAACTAGGCCTCTCATCAGCGGAGAAAAAATGTACTCTATCAAAACATGGGAAAATCCCCTTTTAAACTATTGTCATCACCTGTTTGCATTTAATTATTCAAGGTGCTAAGTATATTTATTTCTATGACTGGAAATTAGATTAGAGCTTCACCAAGGTTGCCTTAGAATCATCCGCGAAACGATCATAAAAAAATTTTTTCTCTGTACCTACACATCGATCAATATAAGCAAAAGAAATTTCAAGCAACGCACTGCCTAACGGTGGTGATGGGAAATGTAATGTAAGCGCAAAATCTCAACGCTTACTCACCGATTTGTAGCTTAGGCTGGTTGTGCCTCCGATTGCATGAGACACTATTTTAACATTTCACGCAAATCGCGCACATTCGGAACTCTTACGTGCCAAGATCACTTAACAGATCGTAAGATGACAGTGGGACGGATTTGCAAGTCACTGAAGCTGAGCTAGTAATCAAAACAAATGTTGATTCAGCAGGGAAATCCCGTCCTCAGCATGACTTGAAAAACTTGACGCTCGCATCACCTATGCAACGTGAAAGCATACCAAACATGTCGCCGCAGGCATGCATTAAATGAACATTTATATGTATGTATATGCAAATCAATTTGGAGGCGGTATGCGGAAAAAGTGCATTTGATTGATTTTGAAATTTCAAGAGCAGAGATTTTAAATGTTTTCATCCTACAATTATTGTATTTTCATTCGTCAATTATATAAACGTGCGAAATAAGCTTTAGCTTGGCGTTTAGTTCGCTGTAATGCCTTTTCAATTCGTCAGTAAAGCTCTTTTGTATGGGATTTGACCGTTGAATTCGTTTCGCGAAGAGAATAGTACTAGGCATAAATAATGAAAGTTTATGTTTCAAAATCAAATTTCAGAAACGTTTTCTAAACGGTATGACTAAGCTAACAAGCTACTCGAAGCTAACGACTTTTTTAATTTACTTTATTTTCAGGGAAAAAACGTTTAGTATATATATATATATATATATATATATATATATATATATATATATATATATTTACATATATATATATATGTAGATATAATTATGAATATATATAATATATTACTATATATTGCTATATATATATTTATATATTTATATATAATAAATTACTACATATATTTACATTTATTTATATAGTACAATTTTCGTATATATATGTATATATATATATATATATATATATATATATATATATATATATATATATATATTATAGAGTTACCCATTTCATGCTTCATAAAGTAAACTTGAACAAAAAAACACAAAATATTCGAAAAGTTATGTAATTTTTATTTCATTGTAAAGATTGATTCTTGCCATTATATGTGAAACACAGTATCGCTCAAATGTCTTCCACAGGATTTTTTGCAGGACTAAATCATTTTGAGGTAATTTTCAATGACTTTCCGGTACGTTTCGGCAATATCTCGACCATGAATTCACGAATTCTTTCAGTTCTTCCAAAGTTTGGGGATTGTTCGCATAAACACGATCTTCCGTGTACCGTGACCTGTTTCCCTATCCTTGCTGAAACCACATTTCGTCAAGATCCTAAACTTCGATTTCGGTCCAAAAATAATAAAATAGCGCTGAGTTAACGGTGATGGCTCGTTCTAAAATAAAAAAAAAATACGGCCCAATCACCACACAGTACCTTTTTCCGGATGTAATGGTTTCTCTACGATCACTTGTGGATTTTCTGAGCACCATATTCCATAGTTCTGCTTATTAACGTATCCACAAAGCGAGATATGGGTCTCATCACTGAAGAAATTTTTTTCTCGAAAAATTTGATTCAACAGCTTGTTGTTTCAACACGCGTTGTTCGATTGTTACACGATCCATATTCTAAAATAGCAATCCTTCAACTAAATAAATGACAACGTGGTTGACGTATATATTTGACAGATGTCAGTATGCAGGGTTTTGCTTTCTCAATCACTAAATGGATAGCTCGGTATATAAATATCGGTATATATATATATATATATATATATATATATATATATATATATATATATATATATATATATATATATATTTATATATGTATATTTGTATCCGAAAAAAGATTGAGTGAAATGATCCCTGAAATGCGTCATCAGATCGAGCTTAGTTTCAGGAACACCTATTTTTCTAAGAAGAGAAGACTTCTGGAAAAAAACAATCATGTGAGCTGAAAGCTGATGTTTTATTTTTACCTTTTAAATTTTTTAATCCTATGGTAGATCTAAAGTGTTTAAAAGTCGGCAAAGAAGTTTTTTTTTCTAATTTCAATTGGTTATAATTTACTTATAAAAACATCAGATTCACAGGAATATTTATGATCGAAAATAGCTATGTCTACCTTCTAACTAGAGCAGAGTCGTGGAAAAAAACCTTTAAAACATCGAGGCTTCGAAAAATGGCCACCTATCAGAAAATATGGGAAAGGAAATATGGTTATAAATTAAATATAAATTATGAATTCGTTATAAATTTTGTTATAAATTTTCCAAATTTTCAGTTTGAAATTTTGAAAATGCCTCATGGTAACCCCTCACCAAATTTCCCATTTTTTTACTGATTTTCGAAAAAAAATATTACTGATTATCGAAGATAATTAGTATTAGACTCGTTTTGCCGAAAATTTCTATTTCTTTATATATAGTCCATGACTCGTTAAAATTAAGATATCTTTAACCCTTTGGCGGCGGGCATTTTAGTGAATTTTCAGATACACCTACATTTCTATGCAGGTAGGTTGAAGTGGCTGCCGATCCACAGAGGTCTGCCGCCCGACACACATAGGCACAAGAGAGGCCCGTTTTGATGCCACAATAATTTGTGACTCTCTCCTACTCATTGAACTCGGCAAACAATCTGCTTCACTTGACAAAACACGCTATCTCCTTTAAACTGGGACAACTCGGTCAGGTTTGAGAGAAAGGGTGCACCAATTACTGACAACCTCCTCCTTGCCAGCGCCGGGCACTGACACATGAGGTGGAGGACGGACTCCTTCTCATTCTCAGAGCCACAAATCCGACAGAAATCGTTAAGAATGCACTCCCAATCGTTATGCATGCCGTCCTATGAAGCAGTGGCCCGTAAAAACTCCCACAGTGCAACATAGATTGCTTCGAGTTAAACCTAAAAGCTGCCTGGTGCGATGCGCATCCATGGATACCTAGGACTGCCTTGCTATTGTACAGGATGATTCATCTGCCTAGGATCTCTTACGATGTCATCGGTATACCTATTGAGTAGGAGCGAGAGACCTCCGGTAACAAGATTCGAAGCGTTCCTAGCACATCGGCCTCACAGTTGCCCTGAGAACCCCTATGTCCAGGTACCCAAATCAATTGAACATCCGAATGTCTAACCTTATGATATGCACGGCATTCAGCAACAATCTTGGACTCTGTACAAGGCCAGCAAGGGATTTAATAGCCACTTGGCTATCTGTGAAAATACTAATATTGACCTCGAATATTCGATTACACAGAAGCCAGTCAATTGCCCGCAAAATAGTCATAACCTCCGCCTGAAAGACACTACAATGGTCTGGTAGACGGAGGGACAACTTGAGATTCAGCTCATCTGAGTATACACCACTTTCGACTCTATTGTTTAGCTTTGAGCAGTCAGTGTGCACATCGATAAGCCCACTTTCGAGGGTGACACCATCACGCCATTCATCCCTACCAGGAAATCTAGCAGGCATTGCGGAGCGATGTAGTCAACATCCGCTGGAGCGAGAACTCCCTCAACCTAAATCCTCGCATGGCCGAGGTTATGTTCCAGTCCATGCCGAAGTACAATTTAGTCTAACAGCAGCAAGATTAGCTTACTGTAAGATAACTAGATTGGTTAGCAGCTAATGCAGTAACACGAAGAGTGCTTTAGTAGGGGTCGAGCGGAGCGTACCAGCCATCCTCCGCACTTTTTCAAGCTGCCGCGTGCATGTAGCCTTTAATGCAGCCTGCCACCAGTCCGCCACCCCAAACAATAGAATTGGCTCAACCACAGCAGTGTACAGCCAAGCGACAGTACAAGGCTGTAGTCCCCAACTCGGTCCTATGGCTCTTTTACAGCAGTAAAGTGCGTTGAAAGCCTTTCGAGCTCTTTCTGCTACATTGTAGGTCCATAGTAACTTCGAGCCAAGGATCAGCCCTAAGTACTTGACCCTCTGACTCAAGTTAATGGAGACCCAATTCAATTTGGGTAACTCAAAACAAGTAACTCAAACAAGTTCCATTTTGCTGTATGATAGCCGCAAGGACGCCATCAGGGCCAGGGGACCTAAACGGCTCAATGGAGTTAATAGCCCACCTCAGTTGAGAATTTGATACTCTGAACAGCGGCATTGGACTGTAAACTTGCTCCGTTTGCCTTCAGCGTTCATGATGCAGCCCATTGCCTTCGGTGTCGTGGTTAAGAGCTTGCGAAGTCGATTTGTCTCGCTGAGACTCACTACGTTTCCACAGAAAGATCTCCATGAGGACCTCTTTGCCTTGCGTACAACATACTTAAAAGCCTTTAGCTTCGTTTTGTACAGCAACCAGTCATTAGATCTTTTCGAGCTATTGAACTTGCTCTTATATTCTCTCCGCAGGATGCTGATCTCCATACTCCACCTGGGAGGCTTAGAATAGCTTACATGCTTCCCTAGACGCGCAGTTGAGAGAACTATTAAGGGTGTAAACCACCTGATCCAATTCATGGTAGCAGTCAATTTTCCTAGGAGCAGTTTCCAGTGAGGATCGTACCAGAGAATTAAATAGCTTCCAGTCTGTACTCTTTTTATTAATAAAGGCTACCTGCACAGCAGAGCTGCGGCCAGCCATGTTATACGATATGTACCTATGATCAGAGAACGAACACTCCCGTAGAACCCTCCAGTCACGGAGAATATGCGAGTGCCGCACACTAATCAAAGTAACATCAAGAACCTCCCTGCGGTTTGACGTAAAGAAGGTTGGTTCGCCACAAGTATTGCCGATAAAAAGGTCGTGGGCAAGGATGAAGTCAAAAAGTTCATATGTGTTGAAGCTACCCTATACTTCATTATGAGCGTAAGAGTCAGCCCCTAGAATAAGAGGCATTCCAAAACATGATCATGTGCCATGTAGCAAGAAACAAACCAATATGATTTTTGATCGATTTCCACTACAACAGCCATGTTATCCTTGCACTGAAATTTTGTAGTACAAGGACGTTCATGGTTTTCTTGACAAGAATACAGACACGCGGTTTATGTAAGCCGCCGGGTACCATCAGTCTGTATCCATCAGTGTGCAACCCGCAAACCCGATTGTTGGCAACCCATGGTTTTTGGATTAGAATCAGTCATGGGATCCAGGCAGCTACCCAACTCGGAGGTAGTCCTGACACCAACTCCGTCTGCATAGAGGAATTCCACATCCGATTCCAGATTCCAGTCCAGCCCCTTTTTAGGTGGGTCCCCTGTCGTATGAGTCACCTATTTTGGGTGAAATTCCTCAGGTGTTGGATCTCCCGAGGCAGAGCTCTTTCGCCTGCCGCTTTGGTAGATCCGTAGGGCTAGTTTTTCGACCCCATACCCGATAATGCCTTTTCGGGCATCCAAGACCGGGAGTGCCTCTTCATTTATGATGAACAGGGCCTCCTGCCAATTGTCTAACGGCTCTCTAATCTTCACAACCCTCCATCCTGGTTCAAAAGCCGAACTATTTCCAGGACTTCCACTGGATGCGAGTGGAAACAAGGAATCCAAGTCCTGCATCTTGGCCGGCTGGGAATCTCATACTTGAGCACCACCTTAATCTTAGTGCCAGGCGAGAGTTCCTCCACCTTGGGGATTGCTTGCTTATAGAAATCGGCTGATCGTTGGTCTCCACCCGCAACCAGCCTGATTCCTTTGTGCCAGTCCGCATCGTTCACTGTAGGTGGTGGAGTCGAGCTGGCCTTCTGAAGCCTGCAGCAGACTCCGAATAAAGCCTGCCTTCTCTTAAGCCAGTTTTCGGAGGAGATATTTCCATCTCCGTTGATGACATTAATCACGGCCCAAACCAGGTACTCTTTGGCCATTTCACTAAATGGCCGAGTTATCCCTGTAGGAGCCGTCACTATTTTCTGCTTTTTGCAGTCTTGCCTGCCCTGATTCATCTGCTCAGCCGACCTTTGTCCTTAGTAAAAAGTAGGTAAAGGGAATGAAAACTTATTATGTTTTATACTTGCTCATGCTGAGTGGGCGCTGAGTGCCAAAAAGTAGGCAAGGATTTTTTTTTTCAAATTTTGATTTGTCATAGCTGCTGACAGAAACATTGGATAGTCTTGACATTTGCAGAGCGTATTGATGTTGACTAAGGCTATGTAAAACTATAAAAACTAAGGTTATACAAACATGGACTTAGCGGGCAACCCTGTAGGTACGGCAGCCTCCTGCAAAAAAAATCTTTCGAATCATTGACCCTCCTGAAAAATTTTTGCGTTTTGTTCAATTATTCAAATTATTGGTAAATTTTAAGCTTTGGCCACCATGTCAATTTAAGAATTTCAAAATTTCGCGTTGCACAAGCACGGCAACCCATCACCAAATTATCTCTATTTTGAGCACTCGAAACTTCTGTTCACGAGAACTGATGACCAGATAATCCGATAAATATTAAATTTACAGAACATATTGGTATTCACTAGGACCAAATCTGATGGAAGTGATTTTAAAATACAAGCAACCCGGTGAGAGTGGTGCCATTTTGAAAAATCACTGAGAAAAAATCTGCTTTTTGGCCCATAGCTTTCCGGTTCGGTCATCAGATTTTTAAAAAATTCACACAATATTTGGACAATATTTTGAGCCACAGTTGGCAGAAATTTAGTTAAAAAATTAGAATAGAGTTGCCAGCTACGGTGATTTTCGTCTCTTAAATTTTGCAGATTTGCTAAGCAAAATAAAGCTTTTTCCCCTATAACTTCCGATCGAGTCATGAAATCAAAACGAAATTCATGTGATAAATGTACCGTATCATAAGCCAAACTTTGAAGAAATTTCATAGAAAAATCATGAAAGGGCTACCAGCTATGGTAATTTTTGTAATTTTTGGCATTTCTTTATCAATGGTTGAATCTGAGCTTCAATTGCTGATTTTTCGCTTCAATATGCCGTTTCCAGGTGAGCCTCCTGTGAAGGTACATTCCGAGATACTCCGCTTCGTTGCTTTGATGTATTGGTACATTATTTAGCTATACTGGAGGACAAGTCAGTTTTAGCAATGTGAAAGTAACTGGATGCATGTGGATTCGTTCATTCTGAATCTCCATTTTGCTAGCCATTTTTCAAGAAGTGGGATGTGGGCTTGCAGTGTTTGGGATGCCATAACTGGACCTGAATCAGTACGTAGAATAGCAACGTAATTTGCAAAGGTAGCTGTAGTTGTTTTATTGCTTATTGGGAGATCAGATGTGAAGATTGTGTAAAGCACTGGTCCCGAAACAACCCAAGGAAGATGCAAGATTTTTCAACAAAAAAAATTAGGAAGGCCATCAGGACCAGGAGAGTAATTGAAATCAAGAGACTATATAGAGTAACAACTTTAACAGGACTACTCGAGAGTGAAGAAAGACAAAAAGGGAAACCGAAAAAAAACATTATAAGACAGATGTTATAAAAAACAATGCGAAGAGATCACAAACATTTTGAGGATGAGCTGCAGTGATATTTTTTTTCTTAGGGAGTCAGGCATAGAAGAGGAGGATTTGAAAGAGAGAAAAAATTACCAGATATTTTTAAGGGTCACTCGAAATCACAGAAAATTCAATGTGCGAAAAATAGTTGCGCATGACAAGCCTTATTTCATTTTCGGCAGCAGCACATAAGCGAGAGGAATCAGCGTAGTCTTGGTCGTAATGAGTACCTAAAAATTGATTTTGTGCGGCATTTTTAGTATCCAGACCGCGTTTAGCACTCTCGGTATATCACGGAGCATCGTTACGATTACACAAGCGGAAGATCGAAGTGTGAGAGGTATTCAAGGAGACTGGTTTAGAATTCTTTAGCTGCAATGTCGACGTCAAGTCCTCGAAACAAGCCAAATCAATTAATTGAGCTGAGATCGAGAGCTAAAAGGTCAAAATTGTTTTTTTTTTAAATTGGAAAATCCACCACGATTAGATCGGTTAATGGCTATATCTACACAAAGGGGGGCGGACGATGCGGATGGTGGCAATATCTTCGCATTCGTAACTAAAAATGATTGCAATGGAACTCCCATTATATATGCACGTTTTTTGAGTAATTATAGGTAAAGGATGAAAGAAGTTTACTAGTTCGGCAACTAATTCTAATTTACTTTTCACGGCGCCAGATTTTATTGAATTTCTATAGAGATAGTTTCCATGACGCACTGTAAGCAAATTATTGTGGATTTTCAAACCACCGATCACTTTCTCACAGTGTGAACTTTACGGCTCGAATATGTATTTTCATTTTCCTCACTGAATAGCTCAAACGACCGCTAAATTACTAATCAAAATGAAAACATGCTTCGATGATACGTTTTCCGGTGAGTAAGAAGGTCGCCGCCAATTCATTGAGAAAAACACGAAAACTAATGAGTAAAAAACCAACCGTATATAAAAACCACTTCCAGCAGTTATTTTATCTACGATTGATTCATTCTGGAGAAATGTTCGACACAAATACCGGTGCGACATCTTTCTTTACAACGATACAATCATCTAATAAAACTCTGACGAAACCATAACTGAATCTCAATGAAGATGGTAAAAGTTTGGTTCCAATATACGACCGGTATGAACACATTCCTACCCGAAATCAGGTCAAGCGGTTTGTTAGTCGGCGGATTGGTATTTTCAATTGCGTCTAATGACGAAATACTGAGACGTTGGCGCTGAAGAAAGGTGAACGGTTTCAAGGTTGTTCAAGGTCGTGGTTATGCAAAGTGGCTGAGCTTTCTGAGCTTGAATGAATGGGTGAAAACAACTACGATACGAATAGAGTGTATGAATGAATTTAGTCAATAATGTCTACGTCTGGACGTAAATTTCTCAAATTCACGAAATTATAGTCAATTGTTAATGGAATGTTTTGACGGAAGGATGACACAGCACGTATCATTCAATTATGGGCGATAATATTTGCTTTCTCTTTGAAAACTCTCAAAATATTTAAACGATCGATTAGTCGTGAATTTCGGTTTATTATTCGGATTTGGGTTTCGGCATCTTCTAAACTTGTCAGCATCAGCTATATCGTGCGAATTTAAACAAGCTCCCATAAAATTTCCTTGTGTTTGAGCTATAATGAAAAAGTATCACTGATAAGATCATGACTTGGCCACAGCAAAGCACACAAATTAAATGTTATGTTAATCAGTATCATTAAGATAAATGATGGTTCAGAACCAGTTTCAGCTGGATCAACATCTAATGGTTGGATTTTCGTTATGGTTTATTTATTGCATCGTGCAAACTACTCAATTAAGGGGAATTTTTTTCACTTCGGCAGTTTGGTGTTCTTTCGAGCCAGGAAAATAAAGGCCGAAAAAATCTCGCGCGTAGTAATCGTTAGAAGACTGGTTGTTAAACAAATTGTAATTGGATGAGAATCAAAAAAAGGAGATAGTTCTAAATAATTATGATAAGATTTTTAGGAATATTTTTTACTGGAAGATATCGGTACTGATATAAGTGATGATTACATTGCAAATACAAATAAGCATTTACTATGGTGTGAATGATGTAGGTTAGTCAATGGGAAGTTCTTCTATTAGAAAAACTTCAGGGTTTTTAAGGCTAGTCATCAGTAAGATTAATCATAAGCGAATTGAATTCAACTGAAAAAGATTTTATTTTAAGTTCATTTGTACATTTTTAACCTAACTTAAGTACTATTAATAATAAAAAATTACAAGCTGACGGATATATTATTTTGATCTGCAGGCTCCTGTCATTGTTATTTACATTTTTGTATGTCTTTTGATTGTTTTTACTAATGTTCGAAGGAAATTAGTTAGAATAGATACAGGTCTCACCAAGTTTTAATTATCTTTAAGCCTTTGGCGCCGGCGGCCATTTTAGTAATGTTTTAAATGCCCCTATAATTATGTCGGTAAATAATTTTCTATGTAACTAAGTTCGCAAAATGGATTTCGAACGTGTTTCAAGAGCGAATTTGATAACATTTTGAAAATTTACAGCTCTATGTTTGCGCTAGGTGCCTTATATAAGTTCGAGAAAATTTGAAAATGTTTGCACTGCGATTTTTTTTCTGTGATAATGCCAAAGCTCAGGGGATTGCCCTTTGAAGCGAATGCTTAGCGATGGCCGTAGGGAGACACATATGGGAGAAGCCGATATCAATTATTCCATTATTATTTTAAGTGCCACATTTATTTCTTATTTTTTCTAAAGCGCTAGTGCTATGTTATATGTAATGTGGCACTTAATTAATGGAGCGCTGGTATTATGCCCAGTCGCCGACTGTTAAGACAACACAAGACGAACAAATACAGCCATGGGCACGGCGGGATTCGAACCCGCGGGCAGTAGATCGCTGCTTCGGACTGACGCTTTAGCGAGCTAAGCTAATTGTAGCTACGGAAGCCACTGAAAGTGGAAAACTTCAAATTATTAAGACTCCTGAAAAATTTTCGCTTTTTAGAAAATAAAAATATTCAGATGTAAACCCTATGCTTTGTCGACATAGCCAAAGTAAGATATTTGAAATTCCATATCAAACAAGAACGGTAGCTCTTCTCCAATTTACCAATATTTTTAGCACAGAAACTTCTGTCATAGGCGTTCCGCGGCCTAAAATCTGGTAGGGGCCAGGGGCCGGCAAAGTCGAAACGGGCGATGAATTTGCTCTCCGTAAGGCACACATGCTGTTTATACTATTTATATAATTTGCCGATGCATTATATATTTGCTAATACATTATTTGCTAATGCATAATACATTATTAAATATGCTTCCTGTCTGTGAATACATGTGAGCTAATAATGTGAATAGTATGTAGTAGTACGAATAGTAAGTACATGTACACATGATGTATCCGTGACCGCTCAGGAATGAACGCCCGCATGAATTACACGTGAATAGAATTAAAGTAATTAAAAACATAAGACTGTTTTTTTCATTTAAAAGCTAAATATACATATTTCAATTTTCTAACAAATGTAGTAATTTGCAGGTAAAGTATTTCGAGGTAATTGGTTAGCCAGATAAACACTGAAGAACAGTGTAGATTACTTTGAAAATATCTGTTTAGAAGTTGGAATATATTTAGCTTATAAAGGATTGGAACTTACGCCTAGAATTGTTATTTAGAAACCTGGAATGCACTTCTCATTCTAGCCGCGACCAAGCATAATTGAACCTGGAATGGCCAGCATTATTTACCGATTCCGGAAACAAGCCACAGCAGAGAGGAAACAACTGAAAGTTATATCGTTTTGTTCGAACAGGGGAATATGAATAAAGCGCACAGTCATTGAATCTTTTTACACAAGCTCCCAATTGAGATTTAGATTATATCCAATTTTGTGAACTAGCGGCCATATCCCATGTATGTATGCGCAAACTGTGTACATGTACAGAATTTGCTCATGAACTTGATTTGCAAATACCGGGTTTGCACTAAGTTTTTCTATGCGTAAGCGAGATCGCCGGCTAAAATTATATGGCTACACCAAATTCGGATTTAAGCCGTTTTAAAATCCAAACTTCCTGCAACCATACAAATTTTTCCGCAGTCTGGGGGACACATAAATTGGGATGTGTTTTCAATATGGCAGCTTCTGACAATCGCTGTTCTGCTTACATGTACACGCTCGCACGCAGTGAACAGCGATCATCAGAAACCACCATATTGGAAATTTCCTTGCATGAGTAACGATCGTTAGAAGCCATCATATTAGAAATTTTCTTGCAGAAGTGAGCAGCGATCGTCAGAAGCCGCCATATTGAAAAATGCTTGTACACACACAAAACTATCGTGTACACACAAACACAATTATATTTAGCCCAAGCTTAACAAATTAAATATACTCGAAATCCCAATTTGGGATCATTGCTCATTATTGATCGTGCCTTTGCAACGTTTACATCAAAATGTGAAGTTTCACTAACACATGTCATCAAAATTAGCAGATGTGAAATCATACACACGAAGGCGTGAGCTTTCGAGCCAAATGGTTTGGAAGGAGACTTACGTGCGTGTCCAAGATTAGATGAAATAGCATAAGTTTTCAAACTGGTGCTCTTTCCTGTTTTTGGTTTTCGTATTCGTCTAGAAAATGTGAAATACAACCAGTGCTTCTCTGCGAATGATTTAATTTTTTTCCAAACTACATAAACTTTTTCTCGATCACTTAGGGTTTTAGTAGTGTTTTAACTTTTCCATTCACAAGACCCACCCCATCGCAAAGAGCTGCATTTTCAGTTTGAAAAAAAAATGCTTAACATGTTCGTTATAGAAAGAATGTGGTGAAAGATGAAGAAGCTTACCACAAACTTTCGATTACTGATTGAATGATAGACCCGCGATGTTTAAACTGAGCCTTGGTCGTTTCCTTCTCTCATTCCTTTTTCTAAAGCCTCTTTTATAGCCTTGTGTCCATCAGAACAAGGTAAATTCTGTGAGCTAGCTATAGCTACAAATCTAGCTGCAAGGTGTTTCACCTTAATATTGGTTTCGACACATCATTTTTGCCCTGACATGTCAGTGGTACCATCGTAAGATTGTCCATCAGCAAGCAATTTATTAAGCGCAGATCTGTCTTCAAGGCTCAAAATTATATTAACTAAAAACGAGGCATCTCTAACTCTTGAACAATCTACCCTTCTTCGGCTCTTAGTCCTTTAACAAACCTCACAATAACGGAGAACTATTCCTGATTGCGGACCCTTACTTTGCGTGCCACCTTCGTGAACGATATCAATGATTATTTATGAGCTTATTTCGTGATCTACCACAACAGTAGTTCGCAACCTTGTTTTGAAAATATTTTCAACATATGAATCATGCTTCGCGTACAAGTCACTTGATTCCAAAAAGTTTCTTCGGTTATCTAAGCAAAATTTTCATCATGTCTCCAAAAAAAAAAACAGGTCCTTGACAACTGAGACACATCGTAAATACGATGACCTTTTCCTAATAATCTCGGTTCACAATACTTCTATACTGTTCACGCACCGATTCACTGACTATCTTTCCAACACTCTCAGAAGCATTGTATGATATATGTTTTTGATCGCATTGTGTTAAAGTTTTCAATGTTTCGTGATTTAGCAGCACTTCTCTATGTTTCTTCTATTTACTCTTAATCCAACCACAATAAACAAAGAGGAGAAGTATCACGGGTCTGCGGTAGGAACAAATTATTTTTCTGGGAGGGGCCAGTCTGAGGTCTGGAGGGGTCCCGGCCCCTCCTGGCCCCCTTACGGCGCGCCTATGTTCTGTTCACGGGAAATTACGACCTGATACTCAGATACAACTGAATTTTACAGAATATATTGGTTTTGAATAGAACTTCGATAGAAGTGATTTTGAAATGTGGGCAACCCTGTGGCAGTGATTACATCCTAAAAAATCATGTAGAAAATAACTGCCTTTTGCCCTATAAATTCTGATTCAGTCACGAAATTTGGACTAAATTCACACAATAGCTGAAGAGGACTTCAAGCCAAATTTGGTAAAAATTTGGTTCAAAACTCAAAAATCAATTTTGGTAAATGGACTTTATTGAAGGCAATATTCAGTAGGAATCTGGTTTAAAAATCATGATGGGGTTGACAGCTATGGTGGTTTTTTGTATTTTTTACCATATCTTTTGGAGACAGTTTTATCATAAAGCTTTCAAATGTCATGGACAATAAATATAAAATTTTCAAAAATTTCAATAGCCCTAAATTAAGTAGCCCTAAATTAAGTAGCCTTAAATTGCTTTGTACCCCTAAAACTTCCAACCCATTCATAGGATCGAAACGAAATTCGCAGAGTGGGGTGACTTTAACGTGAAGCAGATTTGGTATATTCTTGGCTTTAAAGGCAGCAAAGGGTTACCAGAACGAAGCTGTTTTGTCATTTCCGTATCAGTAAATACTAACGTTAATTATTCATATAGCGAAAACCTACAATGAAAGTAACTCAGTTTTAATTTTCCAAGTTCTGGAAATTTTTCGGATAGCAGCGCCAAACATTCTCTTGATGAAGTCAACGAATGAAAACGAGAATTTTAGGATAGGTTGATTTTAACGGAAAGCAGTTGTGGTAGACTTTTAGTTGCTATGTTGGAAAAGTGTTGCAAGCACTGATCATTTTCTTTATTTATGTTACAGGATATGCTGTTTTAAAAAGTTTGTAACATAAGCAACCGACATTGAATGTAGGTAGCAATGTGTGACTTTCCTAAATTTTGAAATTTATACAAGTGGTAGCCGTGAAAACCTTTCCACCCTATGGGTTTCAATGCAATATTGTGGACAAAGCGGTATATAGTCCTCGAAACAGGGTGGCTGTAATAAGGCTGATACAGCGTACACTCGAAATTTGTTCGAATATTAGTGTTTTTAACGGTTCTGGTGCGCAGAAAATGTTTTTAATCTTGCACGCTTATTTTCATACACAACCTTGTTCGGTGGCTGAGAATTTCTTGTTACTAAAAATCCACCTTATGTTATGACTTGGAACTACATTAAACCTAATTGCAAATAAATTCAGGTTCTTTGGGAGGCCTACATAATTACATAGCGCATCCATGAGCTGCTGTTATCACGCTATCTTCACGGGGCGACTCATTAGAGCACAAGTGACCGAATTAGTTCGTTCTAGTGCATGTCTGTCTGTAACTAGAATCTTGCCATTAGCCATACAATCCGGACCCTAAGTAGCTTCAGTGCCGATACAGAAGAATCTTCTTCGGTTACCTTGTAGTTACCCGGCTGGTGAATTTATCAGTACAGAGGCGCAGGATTCTGTCTAATCATAGGAGAAAAAGTATTGGCTTCGAAAATCGATCTCGATCTAGTTGAGCCATTTCAATAATTCTTTTATTTAAACGAATTTTCGTGACATATGAAGATAATTTTAGGTAATAATAATAATTCAGAAAAAAAAATTTCGTTGGAAAAAACTAGACTTTTTTCCAACTTAAGTAATTTTCATTTTATCCTGACGACCGAATATTTACGGAAATAGCTCTGAATACACAGCTAACCTTGGTTAAGATGCTGCAATTTTGTATTGAATAATTTGATATTTTGGGAGAGATAGTAAAAAGAGCAGAAAAAGTGCTTTTTCAGGAGACCTAAATTTTTGAAAACTATCGATTTAGTTTGAATTTGGTTAATCGATTCTGTTAAAATTTTTGTTTTCTTCGACCTTTGTTTGATGTTAATTTTTCGTTTTTCATAAGTTTACTGCTCATTTTTTACCGCAATTTATGAAAATACTAAGGAATTTAGATTTTTTTTTGAAAAATTGATGTTGAAAATAAAATTTGGGAAAAACTTAGCTAGTTAAATCATCATTTCAAGCCAACTAAGTTCAGTCATCACGTTGTTCTCATTCTAGAGCTTCAGTTACTTCCAAAGAGTCACATTATTCTTTGTATTCCAAAATATTTCGGAATTCGAACATTGGACAAAATTAGCTTGGAAAACGATGAACTCAATGTGTTAATATTTTATCATCGGCTTTGAAATAATTTACTGCATGTAAATGGAGATTTGATGATATGTGTCATTAATGTATTTTATATTTGTAAATGTTTGTTTTGCATTTTGTTTATTTAAAATATTTTTATATTATTCGATGAAAATTTTTTGACACAAGCCATAAATTTACAACTAATTTGTGTATTTAGAGCTGTTGGGAACGGTGATTATGCATCCAAAAGAATTTTGGCACTTAGCTTTGGTGAGCCTGATTTGGAGTTTATTTTCTCATAAGGAAAAGATTGTTAGTTTTGCTACAGAAAAGGTAAACCACTTTTGTTTCAAAGCTAAATTGTATATAAGATCATGTAGGCTAAGGCTACTTTATATGTATGTGGTATTATATTAAATATATGCGTGTGTTTTTTCAGATGTGTAAGATGACTAGGATATCTGCTGTTTAAGAGGCAGTTATAGCGTCAGACACGGGGTCAAACAGGCCTTAACATAGCTTTCAGTGGGAGTTGACAGAATGAGGGACATTCATCTCTCAATGGGGTAACTAGTGTCGATACTGTGAAAGTTGTCGATGCTGCAATTTATTCGAAATTTTGTTCTTGCCCCGAAAACTGAAGATTAAGTAGGTCTGAATAGGGTGTAAGCTATATAGCCTTTACGTGGAACATCTTGGTTAATGCCAGCTGATATAGACTTTCTCACGATTGTTTTCGTCTACGGACTTGTTTGATTCACGATTTTCATCCGTTGGCAGACTCTTGATAAGTACCAATCGGGTTCTGGGCACATGTTCCCACGAAGACTTTTGTCAACCCTCCCATTATTTCCCTGCTGGCTTAGATAAGCATGAGACTATTAAGGTAACTGCACATTCGGGCGAGGGTAGAGGCTTTGAGTGGGCACCTTTTTGAATGAAAGAAAAATTCTAAGCTGAATCTCGTCGGGCGTCCACCATACCTTCAAATGTCGCGTAGGGGGAAAATACGGTTTGAATTCAGTTCGCGGTCAGAAGGGTGAGAAGGTTGCGGCGAATGAGCCGGCTCGAACGTCCACTAGTGCTACCTTCGGTCTTACTAGCTTTTTAGTCAATCAACATTCATTCGCTAACTTATCTCGAGCTTATGAAACTAGAAGGTTAGCCTTCAAAGTTCTCAGCAAGCTAAAAAAAAAACGTTGTCCTTAACCCGTTGTCCGATACGGAGAATAAGCCCCTTCAATGGCCAACCAAATATTTTGGAAAACGACCTCTTTCCGCTCAGAAATGACAGATGCCGATTGAGCAAAAGGGTCAAAGTAAATGAGCATCGAAAAAATTTAAATAGCAACCGCCCCAGTGCTAATTTCGCCTTTCAATTATATGACCAAATAGGCCAGGAGACATTTTCGCCTACGGAGGAGTTGGTGTGAAGGATTCAGGCTTGTAGAATGTGAATATCAGCACTCGGCCGACTTCTACAAGCAAGCAATATCCGAACTATGGGAACTTTCGCTAAGCGCGAAACCAAAGGTGGAACCGAAAGATGAAACCACCAGTCGCTGCTTCGTTGCCTGCTCCCACACTGATTCAGAAGAAATTCTGAAAAACGTTAGGATTTTCAACTCTGATATTTCGACAGAGAATGACGTGGTCCAAATTTGTGTGCCAGTTGAAAATTAACGGGAGGCTCTCTTAATATTAAATCATGAGGTGATAAAGCTTCAAGAGGCTCGAAAGGGCATAATTTAGTACGGAGACCATGAATTGTCTCTGCGTGTTTATAGTAATGGCACTGCTAAAAGTTTTCGATCGAATGATTTTGAGTTCGTCAAACACAGCTCGAAGCTGGAGGCTCTGTCAGCAGAGCAGTCATGCAGCAATGGGTCCGTTACTCTTTTTGGGGGTACATCAGACCGGAAGTCAGATGCGGACTCCCTCTTGACTAATAGAGTTAATGTCAGGACTATGTCTGATTTGGGCGGTTGGAAACAACTCCTGCATTTGAATATAGAGCGGGGGAGTGACGTAGCCCAAGTGTCTGAAGAGGATCTCGACTTGACTTTGATTAGTAAGGGTTAAGGTGGATCAAACTAAATTCCACCGTTACGAAGCAGCAAAAGCTATCCTGCTTCTCAGTCTGTCTAAGATAAGACAGGAGCTAATAATAATCCAAAGATCCTGGGTTGGAAATAACGAGGTTTGCGGATTCGCCACCAATGGGTACAGACTGATTACATTCGACGATCTAGAGAAACCACGAGGTTGCATTCAACCAAAAAATATCATTGAGGTCCTTGTTCTTTACAAACTTTATGACGAGGATAAATTGACTTTTGTCAAGGAAACCAATCGGAGGATATGTTGGTTTGTTTCTTATTGATAGCAAACGATCATAGCACATGCCTTCCCTGTGATACCGTGAAGGATGTACTGTTAGTTGCGGACACTAATGCTCGCAATGAAGTTTACGGTAGCTCCCACACAAAAGGTCGAGTTGAAGCGGTTTTGACTTCATCTTGGCCTACAACCTCTACATCGAAAATATGAGCAACGAACCTATCTTTCTCACCTCAGATTGGAGGGACGTTCGTGACGTTACCTAAGTCAGCCGGCGGCACACACATCTTCTCATTAAATGAACGGCAGGCAGAAGTGTTCGTTCTCTAATCGAATGACCATATTCTTTCATGTGGGTGGCCGAAGTTTAACTGCGCTGGTAGGCTTTGTTAAAAGGAAATGAACGAACTGTGCGAAGTTCCGACCACTGATCTGTTATTTCCTGGAACGAGAACGAGAAAAAAATTGAAAAATTTCTTACTCTTAAGGAGTAAACTCTGGCGGCTTTGACAGATTTTGAGGGGGCTTTTAACTAAATCAGGTCGGATGCGATCATGAAGACATTTGTAGACATTTCTGCACTGGGGAATGTTCACTTGTGACAAAGGAGACACATTTTAAGGTGGTTTTCTTTTTCCTTCTGGGTAGAATATTACGGTATATATTTTTCTGATGAGGTTAGATTGTGCCGACAGTAAAATGATTTTTCATAAGAACGACATAGCCATAGCAGTTTCAGAAAAGTATTTTTCTACGCTTTCGGAAAGGCTAAATCAATATTTTTATATACGTTCACGTTGGCGCTAGAAATGCTGCTTGAATGTGAACCTCAGTAAAGCGGAGGTAATGCTGTTTACAAAAAAGTTCAAAGTTCCTCGATTTGACTAACTGAAATTAAACGGAGTTGACCTAAGCCCAAAGATAAAAAATTTGGAACCGATCTGTTTCTCGAAGCTACTATGAAACTATAATATAGTAAGAAGAGTACGGATGGCTTTCGATGCGCACTACTATTGCAAAAGAGCCATAGCAACGGGTTGAGGTTGGCTGCTTCGCACTGCGGTGTGGCTCTATGTCCCTCTGGTTGAGATAATTTTACTGTATGGGGCTGATTTTTCATGTCAGGGTGCTTTTAAGTCCACCTACACGCTGATGCTAGTAAAAGTAATGGATATTTAGTGTTGCTAAATGTCCCTTCCGTTCTTAGGGACATTTAGTGTTGCTTCCTTCGCAAACCAATCTAATAATCCTACATCAGGCAAGCGCGTGAGTCTTTATTCCATCTCGACATGAATTAGAACTGAATTTAACCATGCCAAAATCTTATTTAAATAAGTTCCCGCACTAGCGGACGGTGACTACACAATTCCGGACACTATTAGATGTCGAATTTCCAACTCGCATTCCTGGTAGGGATAAATTGAATGCTGGTTCTCATGTCGATATATCGATGGCTCAAAATTGAACAATAAAATCGGGAGCGGTATATACTCGGACGACCTAAATCTTCAGCGGTGTTTTTGTATCCCGTATCATGGTAGTGGCTTTCAGGTTATTGTGTAATAAACTAGTTAGAGCTAATATATGCATTTTCACAGATAGCTGAGCGACTCTAAATTCCGTCGGTGATCTTAACACAATGTACAGAATTGCTGCTGGCTGACATATGTACATCTCTTAGAGAAATGTCGAGACATTCAGAGGTAAAACTGGTTTGGGCACCGTGCGGAATATTCGGAGCAACTCTGATGATTGGCAATGCTTGGACATTTGTTGCCGGTGGTTTCATGCCCTTTGTCTAGAGGTACACTGATATCATCGGTCAAGTTAGCCATTAGGTGAATATACGTCGAAGAAGCTAAGAAAACCTCGCCTGAAGGATCGTTATGTGCGATCGCAGTCCTGGGTCTCTATGATCGCGCTTCGCATCTGGCACCTGTTAAGCGTAGATTTTCAGTGCCCTTTATTGTAATGTGGCCGTTTCACTGGATCATTCAATGAATTCAACGATATCTGTTGAATCTGCGGCTCACAGGATGAAACCCTCTATCTCATGTGGAAGTGTCTAGTTATGGTAAGAAAAATGTTGACATCACTACATGGTCTTTGCCCCTTAAGTCTGACTTATCTCTTGTTGGCCTCATGAGGATTGTGTAGTTTACTAAAGGAATCAGATGGTTTCCTGATTCTAGTGGGTAAAAACAAAAAATATCTGTGCCCATGTATGTCCTCTGTGCAATCTCTGTCAACCGAACGACACGTCAACGTAACCTTAGCTAACCTACATCACAAGCTATATAAAAAGGTTTTTTACTAATTTTCGAAGAAAATTAATATTAAACTCGCTTCGCGAAAATTCGCTATATATATATATATATATATATATATATATATATATATAAATATATATATATATATATATATATATATATATATATATATATATATATATATATATATACATATATATATATATCCGCAAAATGATTAAGGGAGATAATCTCTGGAGTGGCCGATCCGATTGAGCTGAAATTTTCGGAGGACATAGATGTATATAACAGGTAGGTCCATGATTTGCTAGAATTCAGATATCTTAAACCTTTTGGCGGCGGCGGGCATTTTAGTGAATTTTCAGGCACTACTATATTATATAAATTTTTGTTAAAAATAAGTATTGGGAATGAAATCTTATTATGTTTTGAGTTTGTCTATGATAAACAATTGGAAATTTTGAGCCTGGTGTAGGCGCTGAGTGCCCAATAAAAGGCAAGGATTTTTTTTAAAATTTCGATTTGTCATAACTTCTCAGAAAAACTCATCGTGAAATTTTCAGAGCGTATTGATGTAGACTAAAATTTAACGCACATGGACTTTCTAAACCGTGCGGGCAACACTGTAGCTACAGAAGGCTCCTGAAAAAAAATCTTTCAAATCATCGGCCTTCCTGAAAATTTTTTGATTTTTGAAAATAAATACAAATTATTGATAGATTTTGACTTTTATCCACCAAGTCAAATAAAAATTTTCAAAATTCCGCGGTAAACAAGAACGGCAACCCGTGATCAAATTACCTCTATTTTCAGCACTCAAATCTTCTGTTCACGAGAACTGACGATTGGATAATGCGATGAATATTAAATATACAGAACATGTTGGTATTAACTAGGACCAGGTCTGATAGAAGTGATTTTGAAATACGGGCAAACTGTGGCAGTGGTGCCATTTGGAAAAATCACTGAGAAAAAAAATGGTTTTTGGCCTAAAGCTTCCGATTTAGCCACCAGATTTTAACAAAATTCACGAAGTAGGTGAACCTTACTTTAAGATAAATTTCATAGAAATTTGGTTGAAAAATTAGTATAGCTATGGTAATTTTAGTCTCCTAAATATTGTAAATTTGCTCAGCAAAATAAAGATTTTTTCTCTATAGCTTCCGATGCAGTAACGAAATCAAAACGAAATTCATGTCATAAGTGGATCTTGTTGCATTTATAATTCTGTAGGAATTTCGTTGAAAAGTCGTAAAAGGGTTGCCAGCTGTGATGAATTTCGTAATTGATTGACATTTCTTTAACGAGCGATGTTGTCATAAAATTTCCAAATGGCAATGACAATTAACAACAAATATTTACGTTTCAAAAACGTAAAAAGTTTGCACTGTGGTAACCCTAAAATTATACTCACCCCTATAAATTACAGCGCAGCCATTCAATCGAAACGAAATTCATAGAGTGGGTTTAACCCAACGTGAAGCAGCTATGGTGCTAGCACATGATTGTCAGCACCGGACAATTTCGTAAATATTGTACCAACAGATGCTTCTATTGTGTATTCATAAGCAAAGCATTTACAATTACATAAGCAACCGATAGTTAAATTTTCCGAGTTTTGGAAATTTTTCTGATGGCAACCCCACACATAGTTTAATCGCTGAAACTTTCGATGATATCCTTGGATGAAAACGAAATTCAAAGGATAGGTTGATTTAGCACGAGCATGTCATAGTAGATTTATTGCTGCTGTGTTGGACAAATGTTGCCAGCACTGAACATTTTCATCATTTGTGTTATAGGAAATGCTGTCAGAAAATGATATTTGTTCCTTTGAGTAAGAAATGGCTGATATGATACTACAAAGAAGTGTATAACGTCTTCACATATTTTTAAATCCCTCAAAGATAATTTCTTCGAAAAGTAGTTTTCTAGCGGTTCTGATGCGCTAGACTTTTTTTTAAATTATGTTTGACAAAGCTTATGTTGTCTTTATGTTGCATTAAAAATACTGTAGCTAGTTCCACAAACCTACTTTAGTGTAATTCTGAAGCATGGACTAGTTCGGAAAGAGAAGCTTTTTTTAGAAACAAGCTAAAAAACCATTTTTGGCCAATAAAAAGTTAGTTATTCTTACATAGAATTATTCAAAGTTGGCATTTGCAGTGAAATTAAGATACATTGAGGAAAGTAAAATAGTGCTCTATTTTGAAGGACTCAGTAAGAAAATTCAAATAAAACAGCAACTAGCATATATACAGGAAAGGTAACATCCTCAAAGTGAATGGAGACGCTTTGAGTCGAGATTCTATGAAGCAGCTCATATTGGCGAGATCCTGCATCATAAAATCTCGCCAATATGAGCTGCATCGTATGAACCACCTGATTTTTATATTTTTCCCTGCAGGTTCTTGACATGAGACTCATTTGAAAGACCCCATCAAGGAATTTCGTCAACATCGCTTTGACTTTGTCGTTAATTGCTGCCAGAATATAGCACTAAAACTCAATATCTAGATACACCAAAAATGTGGAAGACGTGAAAACGTGAAGCGGTTTTAGAGGCTTATTTTTATAGTTTAAAGAAATATGGTTTAGCATGCATACTTAAAATCAAGTTAATTTGAGTTCGATTCTTGGAAAGCGTACATTTACTGCACGTATTAGGTATTTCCGATTTAACTTAATCTGATTCCAAGATCTATTTAAAACTAATCATGCAGAATTTTTATTTGCACGTTTCTCCAGAGCTCTCTAATAGTATTTGCTAGTCGACACGTTTCGCGAATCGATGTGCAATCGAATGAATTTCCGGTCAAAAACATAAAGGTATTTCGCCAATGAGCCTTCCTGGTAAAGACCTTTGAATCATGTCAGGGAATTCATAAATTTGTGCAACTTTTACAGCCACTTCAAATTATACATGCTCCATAGTAGGCGCCAATCTTCGAAATTTTCGCTTTGACCGTTTGGACCAACATAATCGTCAAAGGAAGGATTGCACGAGTCAGCTTTTAGGAATCTTTTGTTCATTCATTTCGGACATCTTTTAGGAAATCTTTTGCGGAAATATAAAATACTAGAAGCAGAATACATATGTAAGCGTAAATTCATCAACTGCCTCATGAGCCATACGCCCGATTACGATACATAAAAGTTGATATCCATCTTGAATCTTTGCGATATCTGAAAACGCTGGCAGATCATCATCAGCGACTGCAAGTACCATTCTCCAGCATTTCCGGGGCCAAATTCCAAAACATTTCGGCGCCCCAGTTTTCAAGAAACACCAACGTAGCGTTCGAGTAAATCATCACGTATCGAGTAGCTGGTGGACCGTCAGACCATCTTTCATGTGAACAATTCCAAAAATGTTTCGCCGGCATTTACGCAAATCTTAGTTAGGTCGTAAAATGTATCGTGATAGTTGTACAAACTAGCTTTTATTGCATCTTTTGCTCGCGCACACAATCTGTGCTTCCCCACCGGCCAATAAATGTCATGGGACTCGAAAATAGTTACAGTACGTAATGGCTGGTCAGTGTCAGGTACGATGCGTTGGCTGATTAGCACGTACCACACGTCGTAATGTGGGATGGATGGCCGCACGATGATTCATTGAACCGATCGAGTCGTGCCAGGTGCTGGATAAGCTCAAAAGTTGCAAGTCATTTATTTATTGGCCCAAAATCAATAACAACAATGTTCCGTAAACTCCACGGTCGATACGGAAATAGATTTGGTTCGAATGGACATTTGCTATTTTCACAGATCGGTCACTGTTATGACGAGATTTTCTGGAACTGTAATTTTGGACAGATGATTAGGTGCCAATAATAGCGGATGTTAATTATCGACTGGAAATAGCATGAATTTAAAGCGTTCTGCGATTGTGATGCAATTTCGGTATAAAGCCGTGAGAGGTCAAGTACGTGGAAAGTAAATTTTGAGATGAAACTGAAGCCGGACACGTTTTTGGAACTGACTGAAACCACAAATTGTTGACTTTTTGTCCAAAGTGTAGATGACTGATGGCGGATTATGAAAGTGCTATGAATTGTTAAGTTCGATTGCAGAATTACTCACTGATTATGCGATTATAGAATCATACGTTGGGAAATTGTTTGGTTTTCGTAGGCATCATTGTTCCGGGAAGCCAAAGCGTGCGAGTAATGTTGGTGCAGAGGGTTAGTTGCTTCTGAGTGGGAAAGTCAAATATGAAACAAACTCGCTTGTTTGCCTAAGAATATATTTGCACTTCAAAGAAATGAGCTGATAATCACTTTAAAATGGAAATAAGTGCAAATAAATGTGTAACTTTTTAAATTGATTATATCATTAGAGACTGTGAGGAATACAACATTAAGGTAGTGATATATTTTTTTATTAAACTTACTCATTTGGGCTTGCAAAAAAACTACTACAATAGTTTGCATGGCCGCTGTTATTGGATACAACCTTGTCGTGGCGGAGGTATTCTGTATCACAAGAAGTCACACTAAGAGTGCTTGGAAAATAGCATGAGAATGAATTGTAAAAAATTTATCTTTGCATGTAGCAGGCTGAGTCTGGGAATCCACCGGTGTTAAGCTCGCTCAGTAAGGTGCAAGCTCAGATTTTGCAGGCTCTAGCTTCATATACGACTCCAATGGAGAAATCTGGTTCAATGGAAGATCCACCATTGAGGAATATGCCGTGACCGGCGAATTCTCGAGCTTGCTGGTAGTTCCTCCTGCTAGGGAAAGGTAGCTGCCAGTTAGCAGCGTCTGGGCAAAATATGCTGTCTCCCAAATGCTCACAAACTAGAAGGAGCGATGCATTGGAGGCACAAGCGAGGCGATTGCAAGAACTATCGGAAGAACGAAGGCTTTGTAAACATTTAGAGCCCTTCAGCTCAAGAAAACATAAGAAGCTATTCAAAACAGGAAAGCTGCCGTCGAAGGTTGGTAGGGAAATCAATTCAGTAAAAAATGTAATGGTTTCCCCAGGAAATCTCAGAGACTACATAGAGAAGCAAACGTAAGGTTAACTGGTTATGTCGATGGTGCCAGTTCGGGAATGTAATATCTCTAAAGGATGACTGAGAGCAAAGCTATGCCAACTGGTCATAGCCAACGTGGTAAAGCTCTTAGCTGCTTAGCATAAAAAGTTGATGCTTCCCGGTATAAATTGGAATTCGGAGACAACGCTGCTGAGCAGAGAGTACCTGATTACCTCTAAGAACCTCCTACTGGCCAGCATAGAAACCCAATTTGTCAGCGGGGGAGCTTGAAGGAAATGTAAGGTACTAGTCAAAGCCGAAGCCACTGTTTCTGAATGCAGGAAACCAAAAAAATTCACAGCTAGCAAAGGGAGATCTTGTTGAAGCTGGTCCTTTAGGTGCGAAGATATAATTTGCAAAAATAGATAATAAAATAAACATACGTAAAAACTTAGTCTTCGTCGCTCATCATTGCAATAGGTGCTTCCAACATGAATGGCAAACTATCAATGAGGCAGAAAGGTCGAAGAAGTCAAGGACTTGTATCGTAGTTTCCAGTCTTCTTGATGCTACCAAGCTCATACAGTTTTCAATTCAGAACCTGTCAAAGACTATCATGGAGTACCACAATAATGCTAGGCGTAAACGCACTATGACATGCTCAGCTAACTTTTTTGCGATTATTTCCTCTCGGGCTCCACACGGAGGCTTAGGATCCTGGTTCAGTACGCTTAATCGGAGAGAATTAAACTGCTCGTGTGTTGCGGTGCTTATTGCCAGCACATCAGTTGAGGCAGCGACAACCGCAATATCGGAGGAGGTAGACGCTGTAATTTTAGAACATCTGCGGGGCTAATGACTTTCAACGGTGAAATTTTTCACGCGTTCTTATGCTCTAGCAGAACAAATCAGTTTGTTCACCTGGAATATTTAGATCAATAATTGGATGGCATGTACCCGATCAGATCTCAATTCCCGATCCTACTTGGTATTGTTTGTAGCTATGGATCTAAAAATCGTAGTGGTGAGAAGTAAACTAAGCAGCACGATTAAGCTGAGTTCAATCGATTTCTTGTATCCTAGTAATAAGACAAAACTCACGAAGTTAATAAAATTTCGGTTGAGCACTCTGAATAGAGCCATAATAGGAAGCTATGAAAAGGTATACCCAATCAGCAAGGGCAAATTCAACAATGCGATTCTTTGGTGAACCGGAAGCTGCAGAAGCTCAGCGAAAATTCCAGAAAACTCCTCAATAGAGCTTGTAAGAGTAGCGCAGAGAATGACTAGATAGCCTCCAGAAACGTCCAGATGATGAGTTTACCAAGTCCAGAAAAGAAAGCCTACAAACTTTACTTGGGAATCTCTTTCCGGGAACTCCGGTGAATGAAGCGCAGTAAATACTACTAGTATACAGATCTGTGTTCACAAACAAGTACGAAATCATGTCTTTAGAGAATTTCAAATTGGTGGGCATAGGTGAACTTCAACCCTACTTTGTCAAGGGAATATATTAACTTCTTGGAGGCAAGTCCAAAAGTAATTTGTTGGGCATGGCTAGCTCTGGGATTTTTTCCACCACCTTGGTGACTGATTAAGGTAGCTTTTAAACTAGAACCTAGTAAAAAATAAATATTTTGATCTAAGGAACTTTAGGCCGATCAGTTTAATTTTGTTTATGCTAAAATACCCGCGAGACATGTTAAGCGATGCATAAATCTTAGCCCTTAAATAATGAGCAAGATGAGGAGCACCGAGGAAAATCAGGCAAGTTGGCTCTTCATTTTCTAATTTCTGAAGTTAATTGCGAGAGATCTCCGCGGCTCTTACAATCACTCCGGACACTCAAATGCTTCTTCTCAATTTCGGATCAAGTCATTGTTGCAGCAGATGTGACTGGCAGCTTCCAGATGCTTTTACCAGGAGATACTTGGACATCTTCACAAACGATTCGCAGACAGATGTAGATCTACTCGTACAGCTTGTGTCTGTCTGCATTCATCGAATGGCAGGTAGGCTTTATCTCTCGGAGAGCAGGTCTCTGTTTTTCGGACAGAAATATTCGCTATCTCTCGAGCTGCTTGTTGAGGGATTGATAAAAGGTAGAGAGGAAAACGTATTGATAGTGAAGCTGCGATACGTAGACTTCAAAAATTTCCCAGGAATACAGGGCACAATTGAACTCTTTCACCAGGTTCATTAAGGTACGATGTTGAATTAAATGAGATTGCTTCCAGCATTGCAAAGCAATGCTCAGCGCTTCCATTACAGGGAGCTGAATCCACTATTTTGTGGAAGTGAGAAGTGCAGACAAAAGTGGAAAGAGATATGGTTATCTTTTGATGAAGACAGGCACACGAACGTGTTTTATTTATAACCTAACCATGGAGCTGTAGAATTCCACCTCAATAAGAGTAGGAAAGTGTTAAGAGCCACGATAGGCATACTTACTGGATACAATGACCTAGTAAGACATACATACCGAATAGGTGTTGAACTAGATGACATTTGGCAACCCTGCTTCAAAAAAACTGACTCTGGTTCCAATGTTTCGGCCAGGATGTGGCAATATCACTAATCCTGTATTCGGGAAAAATTTAGGAAACAATGTTAGGCTGGGGGTTGTTTAGAGTAAAGTTTAGAGTACGTTTACATACGTTTAGAGTATATACACGCGCCTCTTCCCGAACCCATAAACATACACTTTATTTACTAGCACATCTCTCGACTTACTTGACTTCTCAGCGTACCATGTAGCGAAGGTATTGCCTTTTTTCTTCACTTTTAGTGAACATAGTGCAGATTCAAAGTATTTTTCGCCTATATTCACTTTAAGCAAACCTGAAGTGAGGGCTTGGCAATATGGGAGCAAGCTTTTATGTTCGCTTGTCTTCACTTGAGATTCACTTAAAGTGAATATGACAACATTCGCTTTTGGCGATACTTTGACATGCTGGACGGTTCCCTTTCGTTTATCTAAAGTAAAAAGTGATTTTTAGAACCGATATTATTCGCTTTTTGTGAGCTATGTATATTGATACTGTGTGGTATTTACCGGGAGTAACTCCAACGAGTAAGACCATGTTTGAAGAGCTCAAGAGTGAAAAACTTTAAAAAAACCTACTTAAGGAAAAATGTACTATGTGGATATTGGAATTGGAACAACCATCTTTTAGTTTTATCAAATCAATATTATTTGGGATTATATTTTTATTTAGCTGGCAAATTTTTTATGCTCATAATAACTCGCAATGAGTCGTTTATCATATGCCACTAGAGTCACTAAGATTCACCAAAGGCCAATGTATATAACCCTCAGCATACTCGCTTTTGGCGAAGCTTATCGACTTGCCAGAGTTTCGAAAAAGGTGATTCATCACGAATGAAAATTTGGGCGGCCTGGCTAATCATTAGCGGACCGTAGATGAATTCGTTCGCGAATGAAATATTCGTTAAAGTGACTCCCTTAATGACTCGTTCGCGAATTGCTTGGTATGCTGGGTTATATAGTATTATGACCCATTAACTGACTCTATGAATGGATTGCTGGTATTTGTACACTTGTATCGTAACGCAAATGTTACCAAAAAGAAAAACAAAAGTGTGATTTCGTTTATTATTTCGGGTTGGTAAAATCAGTCGAATAACAGAAAGAAAGAAGTTAAGAAATTAGTGAAAAGTAAGTTACGAGATGTGTATTTAATGAAAATTAGTTTCCTTATACATATCGATTATTTTGTTGCATGTGAACCTAGAAAACAAAATGAAAATCGAAGAATAATAGTCAAGATTAGTTTCAGTTTGTCGTAAAATAGTTTGATCATAGGGCCTTACCGAATCCACGTCTTTGTCTTTGACTTCTCCTTGTTAGAGCTGATTGTGACGTCAGAGCAATAGCGAAGCTTTTATGGCAGTTTGCAACAAGCGAAAACGATTTATCCGAATTCACCTGCTTTACCTGATAACAAGTCAACTGACAACTAGACTTCGTGATGAAGTGAATGTGGTGGGCAATTGTTATACAAAAGAGCAATGTCAAGAGGAAGCTTATGGGATTCGGACAAAGTCGACTTGGTCTGATGCAACATTTTGTTACAACAAGCTGGAAACGAAGATCCATAGAATGAAAGAAATTTACTCATTTTTTTTTACGTCGGACTACTTGTAAAAGTAAAGTAATGCCACGATAGTCCTCGTACGGGTCTAGGGGTTGGAGCTGGTAGAGAGCTTCATTACAAATTTACCATCCATGTGAATATGAGTGTGAAATGATTAATTCCACGACTCACTTTATCGCTGATTAATGCAAGTACCTATTTAGAGCCAGGTGAACTCAAAGCTTGGTGTGCGAACCTTCGTCCGAACCTGGATTCGAACCAAGGACCACACACACAAGAAGCCAGTGCTCTACCCACTAGGCTACTCAAGCTTCGGAAAAACTTGCACTCGTTTCAAAGTAACGTGCATGTACAGACAGCAGAATGTTCTAAAAAGACCAGAGAAGAGGATTTTTTAAAACCTAGGCAAGTAATTTAAAGAAATCAGTACAGCTTTTAAAGCCTAATGTATGTGTGCTTAATTTTTCAGCCACCTGCTCTAGCAAACGCGCTTTATCGCGCCTCAGCAGAGTCTGTTTTATAAGCTAATGTCTGAGAGCTTTGTGGCTCTTCACAGACAATAGTCCTTTCCCTGTATTTACTTATATTGCGGCTATAGTGTAATGCAGTGACGGATGAAAGCACGTAGCGGCCTCCTTTGCTTTCAAGGAGGAATATTAATTCTCTAGTGATCTATCCCAGCCGCGTAGAGCTAGCAAAGCAGCATACTAACATCCATCATGTGTGAACTAGAGGCTGCTCCACTACTGCGGACTTGGTACCTTCCCGATCATTTCTAGGGCACTCTTTTACAGTGGTGACTAATTTTCTTTTGCCTCGTTGATCTATTAGCCATCAGCCATAGTGCTCTCCAAATTTTCAGTAATGAACTGCGAACTATTCTATTTTTGAAGTTCATCTTATATTTTTTAAAATTGGACAAAAGCTCTAGCTATAAAACATTCAGATCTGTAATACAAAATCATGATGCAAATTGGAATTAATTTATCACAAGCGAATTTTGATGCCTACATTACACCCTTCATTGGATCTGCAAATACCATCAAAGCTAACGAGTATTCAATATTCTACTGGCTTCCCTGGCAGCGAATTGCCGAAAATATATTCAGGACAGACAATTCCTAGTAGAAGGTACAGAATATGTATTATTGCAAAATCGATGAATGATTGACCGATACGTTTACCGTTACATAGTTATAAGCTTTTCATATAAATTTCGTTTCCAAAGGATAGTTGATGTTACAAAAAACGCATTCTTGTAATACAACTGGGTCTAATTTCACATTTGAAATTAAATCTGGAAATTATCCAACCTTCATACAAATCCATAGCAGCGTGCGTGTGCGTAATTAACCGTTTACCGATACTGATATACTCTCACTATCTTTTATTCCTTCATATATCCTTTTCCATGTAATATGTAAGTTGAATTTCAGTGTACAGGACGAGGTTAGTAAAATTTTGGTATCACTATTCGTCACAACGTACCAGAATTCAACCGATACATATTTAAAACACAGGTAGCTATATGCAATCACATGATACCCATATTTGTATACGCAACCCCTTCAAAACTAACTAAAAACTATGACAGACTCAAAACGGGGCCAATAGTTCAGAAATCAGACCTATTTTTAAGTTTTGTTTGAAATCTACTCAAACAAGTCAATTGAACAGTTCAAGTCATGAAGCCACGCAGCTTATCACCCAGATGCAATAAAACTTGGCTTATTCAACTACAGTAACAGTTGCTTCGAGCATAACACCCAACAACTGCTCAGAAATGTTACCATACTGATCCGTTCAAATCAACCACCACTAACCTGTCTGAATCCAGTTCTTTACGAAGCAGATTCGATCCATTATGCATATTTGAGTTCGTTTCGATCTCCTCAGTAAACAGATAAAATTTAATGATCCGTCACCGACGCACTGAAGACCTCCTCCAACATGCTTTCGGATTCGCGACCGAAATTTCATGACTGCTCGTCTGTTTCCGGTTTCCCTACACATCCATAGATAGTTCGCATCGAATTCAGCCGTTGTAATTTGCAGTTTCGTAATCCTTCGCGTTCGAGCCTATCGCACGTAGATTTTTACATCGACTACACGAATCATTTATGCGCCGCTCGACCAAAACGTAGTTCTTGCAGAGCGAACAGATGAGGACAGTGGCACTGGCGAACTTGCGACACAACTTTGATCTTCGATTTGAAAATTGTTGAGCGGAACGACAAAAGTGGTTTGATGATAAAATATAAAGATGAAATTTTCAAAGACTTTGCAATGTGTCAAAAATATCAAAAAACTTTAAAATTGTCAAATTCGCCAGCAGGAGTTGATTAACGCTACTGTCAGCGATGACGCGAATTCGTCGACATTTGATTCATGGTCGGTTCCTTTGACGTTGACTTGGGGTTTCGCATTTTACATGGATTATAGATAGATGCAGAGCACGAATATAGAACGTGCCAACTACCTGCGCCGAAATATCAGTCATGTTGAGCTTGGTTTGGATGTGAGGCGCAAACAAACGCTTTGCCGAAGCAAACTGAATCATCGATCAAATTGAATAAGCGCTTCATGGAAGGAAATGCTAAAAACCCTGAGAGAGATCTGATTGATTGGGAATAGTGGGCCACCAACAAACTTAATCCGAAATCTTTAAAACCACAACATTGGATTTACTAGTTTGTTCATGCTTAAATGGTTCTGCGACAATCAAACTGAATCGGTGAGTCAATCGCAGGTAGTGCTTATTTTGTGTACATCTCATGTTATATTATTCATTCTCAGTGAATTTTGCATTGCATTAAATTAAATCTTAGTGGATGATTTCCGATGTTGGGAAAGTGATTGGTACGAAAAGATGAATTATCTCGGGAATACAAAATAATGTTTTATTTAAGTGCTACAGAGCACCAACAAAATATATTCAAAGATTCAGTTAAGTAAATGAACAAATATTTAATAATGAAAAAAGAATGTATACAACAATAGGATGACAAATACTTATCCAAAAAATGAAAATGAATAAATATATATAAAATACAAACCTTGGCCTTGACCTCAAAATAGCTACGCCAAATTCGGAGAACTTGTCAATGAGCCTCTTGTAAGTTGAAAACTATGTATTCCGCACAATTGATCCAAGGTCTTACTTGAAAAAGAATCTCCTTCACGTTTCTATAAAAAAAAAATCGGTCGGTACTCTGACAGACTCTTCTCAAATCATTCGTCGTAGCACTACAGCCCCTCTCGGGCCTTGGCTTCTCGCAGGTGACGCCTTCAATTGTCTCGGTCCAATGACCGCGTCCTCCAATTTCGAAAACCGAGCAGCTTTGCGCAGTCTTCGTCGACAGAGTCAGACTAGCGTTTTCTGGGTTTTGCCACTGGTCTTCGACCCTCGACCCTTCCGTCGAATACCTTCTTAGGTACTCGATGCTCGTCCACTCGTTGCACGTGACCAGCCCATTGCAGCTTCCGCAGTTTGATTATTGTAGCAACCTCTGGCTCGTTGAAAACCTCGTACAACTCGTGGTTGTACCTTATCCGCCATTGGGAACACTCTTGTTTAGCTCCAATTATACGCCTGAGGACCCGTCTTTCGAAGGCGTTCAACATATTTGCACAACACAGGTCTGATTATTGATTTGTAGACTTGGAGCTTCCATGAATCAAAGAAACAAGATTACGACAATGGGCGGTCGCTGTTCGGCGCTGCATCCTATTTCGTCACGTACCGGAGACCGGCGAATTATGGAAAAATAGTCGAGTGTATGAATTGTATTGCTTTTTTCTTTTCATTGTATAAATAGTATACATACAGCGCTGCCTAAATGATTATTTGTCATAAATGATCGTTTAAGTGCTGTCTATCATATGGTAGTTCTAACTAAACATCGTTAAAAGATCAAATTAAAATTCATTTAAAAATCGCTTAATGAAACTTTAACTTTAGTCATTTATCCTTGAATGAGCTCACAATCAAAATATGCGTAGTTCTAATAATTCCTTTGTGAAAAGTCATGTATTGAAAGAATTTAAACGTCGATATTGCACCATTTGTACTCTAACTTAATTAATTAGAGCATAAAAGAGGCAACATACACTTCAAGTACTTTCAATTTCTCCATTTCAAATCAGCAATTTAATTGCCCGTCTGCCTAGGCTTGTAACATCCAATAAACTTATTAACATTCTCATTAACAGATAGATTTGGACACAACCGAAAACAGTACTCTGCATTCACCTTAAAACCGGCTAATTTTGGATGTTTTGTAAGCGTGTTTGCATCCTATTTCGTCACGAATAGGTGTGGTCATGCTCATGTCGTAACCTTTAGTACTTGATCCATGTGGAGCTTCGTCTTCCTGTGCATGCAGCTGGTCTTCAGTAGGGCCAGAACGGAGTAGAAAGTTTTATTAGCGAGCTGTATTCTCCGTTTAATTTCTTCAGTTTCACTACCTTTCGTTGTCAATTTCGAGCCTAAGTATATAAATTCGTCCACATTCTCTAAAATAAATTCGTCCAGAATTATATTTCGTCTAATGGAGGTCTTCTTCCTTCCTTGCGTCATGATTTTCATTCCTTTCCAGTTTGATAGTTTGTTTAGAAACATTAACATGAAAGAAAGTGCAATATCTTTTCCTTGAACGTTGCTTAAAAATCTCTAAAGAACGAAACGATAATACAACGGATCACAGAATCTTTTATAAATGGAATTGGAAAACACCTTAAACTGGGGCTATGTTTGGAAGGTTTTCAAAGGTCTTGACAAGAGGTTTTCCCTCACACATCCTTCACAAGATCTTCAGAAGAAATCATACACAATTGTTCACATGAGGAGAACCGACGAAGTGAGAAGAGCTGTGAACAACCTCTATATATATATATATATATATATATATATATATATATATATATATATATATATATATATATATATATATATATATTTATATATATATATTTATATATATATATGTATATATATATATGTATATATATATATATATATATATATATATATATATATATATATATATATACATATATATATATATATATCATAGTTAGGTCTAATCAACGATATTTCTTTCATATGGTGTTACCTCTCTGACATATTGGTTCCGCATTGTCTTCTATGCCTGCCTATTTTGAGCTAATCGTGTCCAAGCTATACCAGCTGTTTTGCTTATATCGTCTTCCCATCTGAGGTTTGGTCTACTTCTTGGTCTACTGCTTTCCCTCTGATACTATTGCGTTGTTCTTGTGGTCCACCTGTTATCTGTTATTCTTGCTAGGTGACCTGCCCATTGCCATTCCAGTGATTTTACTTTGTAGATCACGTCTTTAACTTTAGTATTTTTTCGTATCCAGGATAGTCTCTTACGGTCTCTTCTTGTAATATCCAGGCTGCTTCTTTTCATGGCTTTTTGGGCGACCTGGAGTTTTCTTGCTATCTCTGTTGTTAATGTCCATGTTTCGTAGCCGTATTTAAAGACTGGTAAAATACTTTGATCGAAGGCTTTCTTTTTCAGGTGTAGCTTCATTCAGGATTTGAATATAATCGAGTTTTTCCCAAATACACTCCATGCTAACTTGATTCGTCGATTATTTATTAGTTGAATCCTTTATTAGTTGAACAAAATACACGTGTCCTGCGATTATTTGCAGAGTGGTGCTGTTCACTTTTATGTATTGGTTTTGCTTAGGCTTATTTTCAAAGCTGTGTCTGTAATTGTTCTTGGCTTTCAGCTGTGATGACTAAATCATCGGCGAATCTTAAGTGGTTGATTCGTTCTCCGTCAATATTCAGCTCTTTATTCTCGCAATGCAAGTCCCGAAAATGTTTTAAAGTCTGGCATTGTTTTAAAGTCTGGCTGGAGCCTTGGTGAGATAGTATCTCCCTGTTTTACCACTTTTTGCATGGAGAATTCTGGTGTATCTTCATATACTTTGACTTTTGCCCTGCCATTTCAGCAGATGTTATGGAGTGCTTCCACATACGGTTTGTCTATGACCTGCATTTTTAGTGCTTTTATTACCGCCTCAAGGAATATCGAATCAAAGGCTTTCTCAAAGTCTATGAATGCTAGTGTTAGGGGTTACTCATATTCTTTAGATCTATAGTACTGAAACCACTTTTAAAGCCAGCCTGCTTTCGTGAATGTTCGGCATCAAGTGCGGTCCGTATTTGATTGCTACTGAGTTTCATGAACACTTTGTAGAATACTGATAGTAGGCTTTTGGGTCTGTAGTCTCTGATGGCTTCTTTGCTGTCTTTCTTGTGAATCAGTATTATGCCAACGCAGTTCTATTGATCAGGTATGCATCTAGTATTTAATCAGTTAAGGTAGATATCGGCTAATATTTTCCATGTCTTTTTATCCGTGTAGTTGAGCAGTTCAATGGTGATACTATCCTTGCCAGCTGCTTCTTCATTTTTCATGGAACTGATCGTCATCTCGACCTCATCTACTAGAACTTCAGGGATGTTATCATTCATTGCCGTGGCTGTCATTATTACGTTAGGTGTTGAGCTTTCTGGGGCCTTGTACAGGTCTCGGTAGAAGTTGGTAGTCACGTCAATTATTTCTTGTCTAACTGTTAGTCTGGTGTCATCGTAGATTAGAGCTATCACCTGTTTCTTCCCAATAATTAATGCTTGTTTTGCCTTTTTGAGGTTTCTGTTGTTTCTAATGGCATCCTTCCCCAGTCTTTCATTGTATCTTTTGATATCTTCCACTATCATCTTCCTTACTATTTTGCAGGTTTCTGTGTATTCTATCCTTTCGATATTTGAGGCTGATTTCAAACCTCTGCGTCTCCGGAATAGCAGCTTGGTCTGATTTGATAATTTGTGCTGCCTGTCTTCTATTCGAGGTCCGCCTATTTCTTCGGCGCATTGCAGTATGGCATTTGTTAAGTGACTTGCGTCATGGTTTAGAATCCGTATTCCTTCTTCTATCAGGGCTTGGTATTTTTCAATGTTTTTACTAATGTTCGAAGAACATTAGTATTAAAATCGATTCGGCCAAAAATTCATATTTCCATATATATATATATATATATATATATATATATATATATATATATATATATATATATATATATATATATATATATATATATATATATATATATATATATATATATATATATATATATATATATATATATATATATATATATATATATATATATATATACATATATATCATCAAAAAATTTCAGTGAGATAATCTCGGGAACGCGCCATCCGATTAAGCTGAAACTTTCAGGATACATTGGTGTATATGCAGAATAGGTCCAGGTCTCTTTAAATGTCAGTTATTGTTAACCTTTTGGCGCCGGCGGCCATTTAAGTCATATTTTTAATATACTTATTATAACGTGCACAAATAATTTTCGCAAAAATAAAGTTAACGAAATAAATTTCAAACGTGTTTTACATATGAATTGGATAATGCTTTGGAATTTTTTAACCCTATGTGTGCGCTGGGTGTCTAAAAAGAGGACGGGAAAATTTGAAAATTTTTAAATTGCGATAACTTTTGACAGAGCTATTTAATCATTACGAAATTTTCAGGACATATTGATATTATTTAATTGTAGATTTGTGTAGCTTTTCATGAGCGTGCTGACAACCCTGTAGCTAGGGCAGGCAATGAAAGTGAAAACCTCCAAATCATCGTCTCTCTTGAAAAAATGCCGTTTCTTCAAAAAAAAAAGCCACTCATATGTAAATCTTGTGCTTTGTTTACATAACCAAGAAAAAAAAAAAGATATGGTATAACGGGCACGCCTGGTAACCCTTGCCCAATTTACCTATATTTTAAGCATCAAAAACTTCTGTTCACGGAAACTCACGATCCGATGAGCAGAATTAATTGAAATTTACAAAATGTATTGGTCTTAAATAGGACCAGGTCTGATAGAAGTGATTTTGCAATGCGGGCGATTCTGTGCCAGTGGTGCCATCTTGAAAAACCACTAAAAAAGATAACTGTTTTTAGCCCTATAAATTCTGATTGAATCGTTCGATTTTGACGAAACTCACACAATTGCTGGACCTTACCTTAAGCCACGTTTGGTAGAAATTTGGTTGAAAAATTCGGTTGGAGTTGCCAGCTATGATAATTTTGGTGTCTTCATTTTGAAAAAAAAAAATTTGGAAGTGAAAACATTCAAACCATCGAATATTCAAAAAAATGTCCGTTTCTTACAATAAAACCAATCTGTATATAAATCTTATGTTTTATCTACACGTTCAAAATAAAACTTTGGAAATTTCATGTCGGACAAGAACGGTAAACCTCTCCCAGTTAACCTATATTTTTAGCATCAAAAACTTCTGTTCACGGAAACTCACGAACCAATAATCAGATACAGCTAAAATTTACAGAATGCATTGGACTTAAGTAAGACCAGATTTGATAGAAGCGATTTTGAATTGTGGGCAAGTCTGTGCCAGTGGTGCCATCTTGAAAAATTACAAAGAAAAGAAACTGCTTTTTGCCCTATGAAATGTGAATAAATTACCAGATTTTTATGAAATTGGCACAGTAGCTAAACCTAACTCTAATCTCTGTTTGGTGGAAATTTGGTTGAAAAATTTGATTGGTGCTACCAGCTATGGTAATTTTTGTGTCTTTGGTTTTGAAAATTCGCTCAGGAAAATAAAACTTTTTGCACTATAACTTCCAGTGCAGTCATGAAATCAATACGAATTTCATACAATTAATGAAACCTGTCATAAACATTATTCAGGCCAAATTTGGTTGAAAAGCCACGATAGGGTTGCCAGCTATTGTTGGTTTTGTGTTTAATTGCAATATCTTTATTAAGCGGTTTTATCGTAGAATTTTCAATTGTTAATGATATTGTAGTGACAATAAACAGCAAATATTAAGCTTTCGATTATTTGAAAAAACTCGCTGCAGGTAACTCTAAATTTCTTTATACTCCTTTAACTTCGAATGTAATATAACAACGTGGAGCAGATGTGATATATTCTTGGCTTTGATACTGGCAGAAGGTTGCCAGCACGAGTCGGTTGTGCTACTTTTGTGTCAATAAACGCTTACAGTTAGTATTCATACCGGAAACATTTACAATTAAAATAAATAATCAATGTTGCAATTCGCAAAGTTCTGCAAATTTTTCGGATCGCAGCCCCAAACACCAACTTCAGTTACAGTGCTGCAGGCACTGAGCATTTTCTTCATTGATGTTATATGAGATGCTGCTTTCAAAATTATGTGATATAAGCAACTGATAACGAATATAATTAACCCGTGTTTTGCTCTCATAAACGTTGAAATTCATGCCAGTGGTAATATCTGAAACCTTCCACCATATGAGTTATAATGCATTCTTGAGACCAAAGTAAAACGTTGCATTTGAAACAGTTTGGTCGTAATAAGCAGCACATGTGGTGGAATATGCACTCAAAACCTGCACGATTCTTCTACTGTTCTTCGAACATTAGTGTTTCTAGCGGTTCAGGTGCGCTAGAGTTTTTCTTTTGTTTTCGGTATTAAAGCTGGGTTTTATTAGCTTGATCACCAGGTTGATTTTTTCTGATTTCACAAGACAATATCTTACGACGCTGTCTCGATGCGGGTTGGCAAGGGGTAGAGGTAAGTGGATGTGTGATGTGGTGTTAGTACTAAACGACTGGGAGTGGATTGGAGTGGAAGGGGGAAGTGGATTGGAGTGATATTGCTACACGGGCTTCAGCTCAAAAAAAGAAGCGTTGGAAGCGATGCCAGAACTTTGGTCGCGGGTGCTATTTTCGGATTCGGAAATTAGGAGGAAGAGCTTCTCTTTTCTACTAAGCGAGGCAAAGCTGCTCAGCCCAAAAAAAGGGAGAGGAAGAGACGGCTCTAGGCACTTGGCCCAAGCCAAGCACAGAGAGGTAAAAGGCCGTAAGTATTTTGGTAGCAGGGAGAAGCATGCGCCAAATGACTCTGCCTTCCATAATAAATAAGAGCGGAGCTGACCCAAGCAGTTAGCACCAAAAAAGCAGAGCTCCACTGAGAGTAAAAAAAACAGCAACTAGCAGACCGAAAAAGGACACAAGCAAATTAGAGGTCCAGCAACCGTTCACCTTTAGGATCATGAAGGTTAGCAATGTGGCTAAACATAACCTAATCACGGAGCTGATTAATCATAGCAGCCCCTTGGGTCAATTATTCCTTGAAAAATGGGAAATAATAGGGTCAGGATTACTCCATGCAAAAATTACCGGATGGGGGATATCCTTAATTGATGATGCCTTGTTCGACGGAGTTGGCGGCTTTAGGGGTGCAAAACCATCAAGTACAAAAACGAGCCTACATTGCGCTGCTGTTTAACTGTATTTTAGGAGTTGACGGAACTAAGAGAGGGATTTCGTTTAGAGATCGTGCACAGCAAGAGCATTCCAACACTGCCTAGAGCGGTGGTGGTAATATCGCAGGTAGAGGAACCGGAAGAGACCCTGAAACTGCTACAGAGGCAGAACTCGGATGCCTCAACGCAAGATTGGAATACCCTCGACGTCAAAAAGCCAGTACCACAAAACCGAAGGCAGCTTTACTAAGAAGAGGACAACAGCATCAGCATCCCAGTCACTGGCAAGTTTGAGAGAGATCTTGACCCAGAGGAGACAAATGTAATTTACCAGCAAGTTGAGTCGCTAGGTAAAAAGGATGTTGCGGCTATCATTCAAAATATGCTCAGTAGGTTCGAACTACTGCTGACTTTTCACGAAGGTAAGTTTGACGTGGCACTTGTTTAGAAACCTGTGATCTCTGCGGACCAGGATAATGCTACTTCTGTCTTATCTTCCCCACTGCTACAGCCAATACAGGAACGCGTTTGCTGGTTGGGAAATAATATTCACGCTTATCTTCTATATAATTTCTGCGCAAATAATCTAACCGTCGTGGCCTGTGAGGGTTACAAAGGGAAACATACATGCCACACGACAAGGCTGCTCCACTAAAAGAAGTGACAAAGCTCGAAACGAAGTGACTCAGAAAATGGAAATGACTGCTGACAGGAGCAGATGTTTAAGTCCGTCACACCTTTTGGAGTAGCAAGGAAATTCACGAAAGAGGTGAGTCTCTCTTAGTTTTATTAACAATTATAGCTTAGTCTTAGCAAATCGTTTTGTTTCCTCAGGAATAAAAACTGTGACACTTTCAAACAGGAATTCATTAATGGTTAAAGTTAGCTCCAAGGATTGACTGTGCAGCAGATATAGAGGTTGCAGTTAAGACATTAAAGCAAAACTCGTCAAAGCTTTTGAACGTTACTGTCCTAGAGTTTGTTCTAAGCGGTACCCAAACCAACCTTGATAGAACAGGGATTTAGGACGTCGCAGAAGACAAGTACGGGAACTCTTCAAACCATCCAAAGTACCTGATTACAGGGAATGTTGGGACGAGTAGAAGGACGTTCTAAGATTCTATAAATCAGAAATGCGGAAAGCCAGGTTGAACTTCTATAAGGACCTAGTTGGCAGAGTGAACCACTGAAGTATTGGCAAGACTTAGAAAACTGCTTGCTAAGCTTCCTGTCACATTGAAGCTAGATGATGGGCAGGTACCTGGCCATCCTGACGCAAACGCAATAGGCGAAGTTGGGACTAGGAAGAAACTTGTCTGTCCCAAGTTTCGGGTGGATTTCTGCCTTTTATACTCCATAAGACAAAAATGCTCAAGAAATCCTGGTTTACGCCAATTTATAAGGTTTGTCTAATGTTTAGTTGTGTACTTGCAGCTTTGAGGACCGCTAAGGTTACATTTATACCCAAAGTAGGTAACAGCAATCATCCGAAAGACTACATGATAATTAGCCTGGCTTTCTTTTTCCTTAAAGTAGTCGAAAAACCTTTAGATCTCCACATTAAGAAGAGGCCTTTGTCTTGAAAACTATCGGGAGCCTAAAACAAAATGGAAATATGTGGAGACAGCTCTCCATAATGTAGTTCTTGAAAAAGTAAGGGCACTCTATTACAAAGAGTACGTTTTGGGGCATTTTTGAATATTGAAGATGCCTTCAAGAATGTGCATACCACAGCTATAATGGGAAGTCTTCGCGCAACCAACAACCACCATAACCTGCGCTAATCCACGGCTCATATCAGTGGAGTGGGTGGAAGCGCAAATTATAAGGAAGATTCAGAGGGGCACATAACAAGGGGAGTTCTATTTCCTTTCTTGTGGAACCTGGTGACAAATGCAATGTTAAAGGGATTGGAATCCAAGAAGTAAACCGTGAGGCAAGAGCAAAGAGGGAAAGCAAAGTGACTTACACCAGCAATACTATACATTATCACACTGGATCTACACGGCGATTGCAAGGCCGATACTTGCTTACAGCAGCCTGGTTTGATGTCCGGCAAGGAATAAAATCACCTTTGCTAACATTACAAACAGAGTCCGGCGATTGGCGGCTCTGTGTGCTGCATGTGTTTTAACTATGATCTCTTCATCTGAGGAGGACATTGCAGGCGCAACATTTGTCGCAGTGAATAGAGCACAGAAGAAATCGAAGTGCGTATTCGGCTGTATTTTGACCCTCAACTGGCTAGGCAGCAACAGAATTAGAATTTTCTGCAGCAATGAAGAAATATATTAAAACGACATATTAAAATTATTTTTCCCTTGACAATTTAAATTACGTATAGAGTTATTAGTCCTGAAACCGCCCTTACTTGATAAATGACATCGTAGAATTGGCACATAGTTTAAGAAACAATCGAAGGCTCGCAGCAATATAAAAAGTCTTAATGTATATACTTTAAAATTTGATAGCATTGGTGCAAATACAAAAAAAAACTAAATTCGTTACCGATATCAATTGTATTAGATTGGCAAGCAATCTTTTCATATTCCAGAATCGCCATACGTCATTCTTGACCAAAATATCAATGAAGTAAACAGAATCACGCGAAACATTTAGTGGGTGTGTTTGGCAGAATCATAGTTTACGTCGGCGTTTCATATTCCGCAGTCGGAACGTGTTAATTACTTGGTGGTCATTTGACACCTGTGCGCTTTTGTTTACATGTATGTTTTGGGAATAAAGATGCGGATACGGTGTAGCGTCGTATCCAGTCGGGTTACTGTTATTGCGATGATACGGTTTTTTTCGATAAAGGTGACGCCACCAATTATGATTGAGGCTCGCGGTTACAATGACGATTTGTTGGCGTTTAATATTTGATCGTTCTAGTAAGGTGATCAGTTAATATGATACCGGACTAATAATTCTTCATTTCACGGATGTTGCATTTGTTTGATTTGTTTGTAACTGATGATTACGTTTGCGGATACATATTGTATTATAGGTCATTCTCAGTTACTTGAATGTATAATAATAGAAATAGTCTCAGACGATTACATGTGGCAAAGATTCTACGGAAGCTTCTTTGAGCGAGACGGGACGATGATGTTGATTATTGTTCAAAAGACGTTAAACTAACGTGATAATAATTAGGAAAAACATATGTAGCGTACAATCTAAATGAGAACAGATTCGCAATGCATTCATTTATATGTAATATTCCTTGCATCGTATGTTGATATTTCACTTTATTCAAATGTACTTGTCATTAGAAAGCAGATCACTTTTCGCGCTCGCCTACACGCAGCTAAATACTTCTATATTTTGAGAAAAAATGAACACATTATCAAAGAAAATTTGTGATGATTCTGCGCCAAAGAAATATTTACTCAGTCGAAAGAAAGGAATTTATTCGTTTCAAAGTACTGATATTGAACTTTCCCTGAGTAAAATTTGGTATAGTTTTAAGGAAATGCTGCTATAAATCTGGTATCAATCGGTTCTCGTACGATCACCAAAATTAAGCAGTATTGGGCGCGGTTACTATTTAGATGGGGAACCGCTTAAGAACATCACATGTCGTTGGCACGCAAAAACTCTCCCTGCCTTCATATTATAACGCGGTTTACTTTGAAGGGAGTGAAAAAAATAAAAACAAGTAAAAATAAAATATTTGCACGAGCCAAATCAATATGATTTGACCTCAGATAAATATTGAACTTTCAATAAGTAATTTGTTTTTGACAATGCCGAATCTCAGGGGATTATGTACTACATTTTTTCTTATTTTCTGAAGCGTTAGTGTTATTTATGCCTAGTCACAGCTTAAAGCTATAATGTGACACTTAATCAATGGAGCGCTGGTATTATGCCCAGTCGCCGGCTGTTAAAGACAACTCAAGACGAACAAAATCAATCATGATCCCGGCGGGATGCAAGCCCGCGAGCATTAGATCAAAGCTCAAAATGGCACGTTAGTGATCTGAGCTACCGACCTCTCATTTGTATAAAGCAAATGTCGGCAGAAGTAATAAAAACTATTAATTTTTTCGTCGAATATTGAAGCGTGGCTGATGTTTAAACGTGTAAAAACAGTTTTGCGTTGTAGACATAAGGTCTGTACTACGATTAATTGCGATTATTCGCTATTAATTGCAATGAAGCCGTTCCCGTACTCCGTTTTACTGAAAACTGAAAATTTTCCCTCATTCAGTAAGTACGATGAAACTTCAGTAGAGTCTGAGTCAGGATCTGAGTGTCTATACGAAATACTGAAAAGTGTCAAACGGTGTGGCGCGAGTAAATATTTTCAAACATGCGCGGCAAGCAACATATTTTTTGCGTAATGTTGCAATGAAGGTCGAATATTTTTGTGGCGATAGTTTATCACCGCTTAGGATGACTTTATAATCAATTGTTCTTCCAAAAACCGAGAACTGACACTTTTGGCTGTCAATTTTCAGGAAATTCAATGAGAGTGTCTCCGTACTTTCAGGAATTCCCCCCACCACATGATTCAGGAAAATTCAGTGACTGAAAGTACGGGAACATACCTATAATTTACTAAACTCGTAGACATAATTCACTAAATTTGAGGAACATTACTTGCTTGAAATAAGTTAAAGTTAAGATTGTATTCCGTTGAATGAAAGAAGCTTTCACACAATATTTATACAAATTACTGGCATCAAATAAAAGTTTATATGATTTGTGGAAGATTTCACGTCTCGTAAACAAGTCAATATTTTCTTTGATTCTCGGTCACATATTTTTCTGAGTGTAAGTAGATTATTATTCTTCACGTTACTGTAGTGACTCAAGATTTTGGAACCATTCACACTTGTATATTGCTTTCGATTTATAACAATCAGAATAATCTTAATCTAGTGATGCGACTCCATTTTACGATTGCATAAAAATGCTATCAATAACCAATATTGCTACAATATCGAAATTTATCAGACGTGTATCAGACATTTTTTGTCCTATGACAAATCACCTTCCTCACATGTTGGCTGACTAATATCGCGACATCCGATAAGAATAACTATTGTAGATATTTACAAAAGATTTGATGTAGACTAACAGCACTGCAAAGAAAACAGACAAGAAGTTCCTTAAAAGGTAAAGTCATGGGAGTACAAAAGGAAGTCTATTGTATGGCAACAAAGTAGTTGAATAATTGTAAACATGTGAGTCTATCAGCGAACATTCGCACGAAAGAAAACACAAATAAGATGTCCAGCTATCAATAGTATTTCCGTTACTGATAATCCATTTTACTAAATCATTACATGTTAATACATGTAAACGTTAGAGGTTTTATGCGCGTTTGGAGTACTGAGGAAAGTATGTGTTTTTAATAGGTCACTTACCTTTAGTTGAAAGTTTCTCAGTGAAAACTGGCGATGAGAAGGCTCTCGGAACTCAGCGAAGGATGCACTGAAAATAGAAAGAAAATGATTCCGTTACCAGAGGTTATGAGGTTTCATGAGGAATATAAGATTATTGTAACTATTAGCAGTCGTCAAGAAAATCTATTTCTGATATGGCGTGAATTTCATTCAAATATTTTCTGTTGAAGTGGCCGCTGATTTACACCATACATTTTTCGCTAAAAATCGATGGATGGATGGTTCGGATCCCATCCTCGTCGCCAGTAATAAGTCTTAGATTCGTATTAAGAAAAACATCAGAGGTTTCTGGTTCCTATCAATATTTATTAAACGTAACAAGTATTCACCCAGTCACTTTCAGGGTTAGCGAACGACTGACTGCTAGTTTGACGAGGTACATAACAGCATATATTATAAGTATAGTTTATTCTAAAATATGTTCTATCATTATAATATGTAAATACTTTTTCTATTTTATTTACTATTTTATTTTTCCATTTTTATTTACTCTTAATGTTCTTTGATTTTTCCGATAGATACTTTGTATTAGTCGTTTATTTAGATTAACCATAATTAAAAATATAATTGTGAAAATGATTGGTTTACTCCCGGAAGATCATAACTTCAAAACTGAAATGCCGAGAAAACCCAATTTTTTCGGATCAATGTAAGTGCAAGAAATCCATGCATGCTTTGTGTAAACAATAAGTTTGAAAATTACATTTCAAATGAAATCGGGAGCATATGCATGGGACATGTACAGCCGCTGATTTTGTCTGGCAGTGAGTTCAAATGATTCCAAAAGTTTAGTTTTTTTTTTTCCAAAATTATGATACCTAGGAGTCGAGTTTTTGATACATTTTTCAAAGTTATGATAGGAGTCGAATTTTCGATATCGACGGGGACAATCGTGATCTGGAAATAATTTTTTGTTCCTTTTTTATAACCAAATCGTCGCAAGTGGATTCAATATCTATCAAAGCTCCAAGGCTAACGGCACTTATACCATAGGGTATAAAAGCCCTTTAATAATACTATAGGCTATAAATAGGCCCAAATTTCCCACTTATTAGTCTGCCCATAAAGTCTGTGGCCGAAACGAAAGATTTGTACTGTATTCCTCCTGATTTTTTCAGATCTAATTGACTTGTTTTAATTCCGTTGCATGTTGCACGTTTTGTTTTTCCGTTTGAGCTTTGTTCTTTTTTGTATTGATTAGTTTTTGGGGTTATACAGATGCAGGATTTTTTTTTTATTATTTGCAACATGTTTCTGATAAGACAGTTTTTTTCATATTACATACTTATGCATAAACCGGTAATTTTGGCACTAACTGAAACTTAGGTCATTGCTGGGACTGATATTAACTAGTATTGTGTAGTTGTCTATCACATAGTGCCTCATTTTCCTCAAAGCGGGTTTGCGATTCGTAATTATGTGCCTTTTATCACCCAATGTAATTCCGTTAATCCAGAGTTTAATTATCTCTGGAGAAGACTCAACCTTTGAAAGCCTATCTTCTTTTGAATCTTATACCGTACGCAAACTGCTCGTTCTTTAGTTGCACTGTCTTGATAAAAATCTCGAGATATTCTCTTAAATAGAAAACATTCTTGCCGCCGATTTCGATATCCACAGCCTTCAGTAGCCTAACCACTTTTCCATCATAAGTCTAAAGGGTAGTCACATTGAGCTTTTTAGCGAGTCATTCTATATGGAGCAATTAGAAGATTACCTGGCAAGAATTCCTCACTTGTCCGGACATAATCCAACCTACTGGATCTATATATAACTTCTCATCTTGATAAATATTCGATTTTTGTTTCTGCACTTTTTGGAAACTCGAACCACAAATTAATATCGGAACATTTTTATATATCTTCTCTGATCAACAATAATTCAATTCCTGCCAAACGAGTAGCAGCAAACGTGCGTTCAGCACTTTCGCATACAGTTGTAAAAACTTTTCCATGTGTTGATACATTTTCTAATGAGTATTTACCCAGCAAACGTGGGTTCAGCACTTTCGCATACAGTTGTAAAAACTTTTCTATGTGTTGATACGTTTTCTGATGAGTTTATATGTTTTCTATTTCTCAATGATTATACATGCTGCTGTACTACTGCTAAACTCCTGAACAGGCTGTCTAGTTGTTGTAGTTGTTCGACACGTTGATGAATCTCTTATATATTTACGGTTTCCTATTAACAATGAATATACAGTACTGCTGCACTACTGCCAAACTGGTGACCAGATGGTGCAATTCAAATCGTTTCCCAAAAATCAAATCGAGTTGCCCATACGTCAAGCGTCAGTCATACTTTGCAAGTGATACGTGAAATATTTTGAAATTTATAATTAAAACAGGTCTTTTTTGCTCTAATTAAAGATGACATGAATACAAAGTAATGCAAATGTGATGGCATGAATGCAAAGTAATGGGAATATACTATTGGTCACATTATAGCTGAGCAGCCATATCAATGTCCTGCTATACTGCTTCTAAGGCAGTAGTACATCAGTGCATTTTGCGTGCTGTTGCTTCACCGCTTCAGCAGTAGTATAGCAGTGCTTTTGCACTCCTTGCATTCCTATCGTTTGTCTTTTTCCTATTTGTGGAATGGAAACGATCAACCATGAAACAAAACATATTACACGTACGCGGGTAATATGAAGTAAATAGGTGAATTTTGGGGTAAAATGATATCTCTAGCATTAAAAGCATTCACGGGTTTACTCACGACTTCTGCAGCACTTTAGAAGTAGTGCTGTGTTTGCTGGGCTATTTGTAATGCACTTTCATCTTTCCTTTTCTTGCTCGCTTTTATAATTTAACTCTATCCCTAAGGTGAAATAGTAAATTGCTGGTCTTCATCTTTTCCTCGTTTTGAACATATCTTTCTTCAACGCCTTATACAACGCCCTATTAGATAATATAATAATGAATCTCCCTAATCGTCCTAGACATTCGAATATACTGCGTTTTAATAAAAAAAATAAACATCCGGGCAATCGATCTCAACTCAATCAACTGGTTTTCCTTATTTCGAGAACTTGGCATCGAGACTGCAGCTAAGAAGTTCTATCTTATTTTTCTTGAATTTATCACCTCGCACACTTGTTTACCGAAACGATGCTGCTTAGTTTACTGAAAGTGTTGAATACGCTCTTGAGAAGAAAAATGCTGCACGAATAAAGCTTTTGAGCTATCATCTAGGACGTTTTAGGGTTGCTACCAAGAATGAAATAATATTGCCAGACGCGACAATTTTTGCACTTTGAATCTTATGTGATTTCGAATCACCCTAAAAACTTTTGGTACTTTTTTCACTTTTCAAAATTCTTCTCTACTGTATCTTAGCTAGCACCTTACATTTCAGTTTACTCAGACTCATTTATTTCGCTTTCTCATGACTCTTCTTTTCATTCGTTCATTTCTCTTCTTGTATGGCTTTACTCTCGGCTAATCCTTTTGAATCTGAATTCTTTATATATTCTCTTAGTATGACTTATTTGTTCGATTGTTATCCTTGACATGATCACATTCCTAACTTTTTGCTGAAAAATGTTGCATCAATGTTAACGTTAGTCTTTGGACTGGTAGATTTCCTTCTTTCTGGAAGCTGTCAAATATTATCCTTATTCATATCTGGTGAATGCATCTCTATCTCCATCCTTCCCAGCCTTTCGAAAATCATTGATCGTTTCGTATTCAACAAAATCTACGATTCTCTTAGCTATATCTTTGGATCGCAGCAGCATGGTTTTGGTAAAGGTCAGTCCATACCTACCAACCTCTTAACTTTTAATGAATTTAGGCTTTAGATCGGAATTGTCAAGTTTATCCTACCTTGACTAATTTCTCAAAAGCATTTGATTCAATTAGTCTTCAGCTACTTCTCCTCAAATTTAATCACTATGGTATCGATGAGGCTTTAATCTTCTTAATGAATTGTATCCGTTATCTCTACTTTTCTAGCGTGTCGTCCTCATTATTTTCCCTCTTATCTGGTGTCCCTGAAGGATCCTCACTCAGACCTTTTTTGCAATCACTATTCGAAGATCTTCCCAATGTTTTATAATCATCTTGTCTTCTATGCGCAGATGATTTAAAAATATTTCGAGCAATTGAAAATTCTGCTGATCATCTTTTTCTTCAGGAAGATTTGAATTTTCTTACTACTTGGTTTAACCCTAATTACTTATCTTTAATTTAATTTAATAATAGCTTTATTTTATTGGTCGGAAAAAAATCTAGAAATATTTTCAGTGTTTGAGTTAAATCTGGAGTTTAGACTATACAGCTAAATTACTAATAGATATAAATTTAGAAATGATTAATTGTATATAGAACTACAAGTTATCTCAGATTGGGCGAAATCAGCTTAAAACCTACTGGAACACTTAAACTAAACTTAGGATAGTTCTTACAACTAGCGATTACAAACTAAGTTAAGGAAATGTATTGGAGAATATACTACTTTGCGCACGATTCAAGGATGCAATTAGTGCGTTAGACGAACGTGCACATTTATCAAGGAACTTTTGTGGCAGAGTAAGAGCTCTGGACTTGATTTTATTGACTTTTTGCCAACTTGTGCAGGCGAGTGGTGGAGAAGTAGTAGGTTTTGTTCAATATGATTTTGTGGCATTGATTTTGGAATATTTGAAGCTGGTTAGCATAAGAAGCTGCACAGTTAATCCATATTGGACAACCATATAGCAGTTTATTGTGTAGTGGCAACTTAGACTTCCTGTTGATAAGTGGGTATAAGGAGCGTATGCTTTTCAATATTTTAGATTTGATGCCTTCAGTGTGCGGTTGAAACGTTAGTTTTGAGCCTAGATGGATTCCAAGATAATTAACAATTGATCCAAGAACATTTATTTGCGAATTCGGTACGTTTTTTCGTGCAAGTTTTTTTGTGAAGGAATTGCTTGAGATTTATTTGAGTTTATTTTAATCTTCCACCTTTTACAAAATTGATATATGAGAGATAATTGCTCCTGGAGATTGCTAATTATCAACGCTGGGTCAGCTTCGCTGGCAAAGATTGCAGTGTCGTCAGCATACATAGCAAAGTTGCAACGGTTGTGATCTTTCGAGGTCAGACATGAAAACATTATACAGTGTGGGACTAAAGACTGAGCTTTGGGGAAATCCGGCAGGTAACATCATTTTTTTGATAATCTAAGTGTCTTTACATTAAAAGTGCGCGAGTCTAAAAAGAAATTGACAATTCTGCATAAGTAGGAGGGCAAAGAGCATTTAATAAGTTTGAAAACTAGGCCGATATGCCATACTGTGTCAAAGGCTTTTTCAATATCAAGCGCTATGAGACCAGTTGAGCGTTTTGATATGAAATTATCATTAATGTGGTGAAGAGCTCTGAGGAGCTGATGAGTGGTAGACATACCAGGTTGAAAGCCGAACTGAAAATCCGGAATACTGGAGGTAGTTTCGAGTTTTTTTCGAATACGGGAAAGGATAACTTTGCCGAAAAGTTTACTAAAGGAAAGAAGTAAGCTGATAGGGCGGTAGCTGCTGCGGAGTCAAGGATTTTTACCTTGCTTTAAAATTGAAATGACGATTGCGTTTTTCCAAGCAGAAGGAAAGTATCCTAGCTTTAAGCAGCAGTTAAAAATAAATGTAGCTAAAATTATTGCTTTCCGAGGAAGGTTTTTAAAAAAGACGTTCGGCAAGCCGTCATCACTAGGCGTGGATTTCAATTTCAAGCTTTTGAGATGAGATCTTGTTTCTGCAGGAGAACAAAAATGACTAGGTCGGAAATGGGTTCTGGCTTCTAATAGTTTGGCGATTTCAAGGTCTACTTGGAGATTGGTGTCGGGGTCACTGCAGAGAAGCGTAAGCTTGTGCGAGCTTTGAAAGGAGTCAGCAAGTGCATCAGCTTTTTCTCTTTCAGTATAAGCAACATCGCCATACGGAAGGAGCAAGGGAGGAAGCATACGTTTTTTGTTCTTCAGTAGCTTAAGCAATTTTCAGAGAAGATTTGACCCAGGTGCCTGTGCGCATAGTAAGTCATGCCACCGTTTATTACGAAGTTAAAGAAACGTTTTACGTATTTGGGTGTTCAGAGTGTTTAGGTGGGCTTTTAATTGAGGACAACGAGTTCTTTGTCACTGCCTACGAGTGTCATTGCGGTGTTTGATTAAAGCAGCAGTGGCGTTGTCTATATGAAATTTGGAAATCACTCGCTTTGAAGTGGAGGTGGAGTTGTTTCGGGCTAATATGAGCATGTTGGAGAAAGTAGAGATTAGACTGTCAATTTGGGATACGTTTACAATTTTTGAGAAGTCATAATCGTTAAGGTTAATATCATCTTCCAAGATTCTACGAATTGAAACAGGAAAATGTCGAAAGCTTTAAGTGTATGTGGATGTCAAATCGAACCGACAGGTGAATAGAGGATAGTTCGTTAATCACTGAGGGCTGCGACAAAGGAACATTGCTGTTGGTTATAATAAGATCAAGAGTTGAGGGATTTCCTCTTGGAGGGAAGCAAGTTGGACCATCGGGGGTATGTATAGAAGTGTTTTTCTTTAATGAAAGCTCAAATAAGATTTTTCCGACCTTATTGGCTTTCAAACAGTTCCAATGCCGGTGTCGGGCATTTAAGTCATCACCGATAATGTAGTTTGTTTGCAAGGAAAAGAGCAATTTTAGATCGTTACGGAACTGCTTTGTCTTGTAGGAATTCAATTTAGTGCCCCTGAAGTAAACTCAAATAGCAGTGATGTTGATTTCTTTGATATACACTGCTACCGTTTCAATAATTTTGGTGGGTAGACATATAATCGTTGAAATTGCATGCCTTTTTTAAGAAATAATGCTACGCCACCACCAATTGCATCCTTTCGGTGGTTTCTAATTATATGATAGTTAGAATTATTCAGTACGTCGTCTTCTCTAAGCCAAGATTCGCTGAGAAAGAGAATATCGATATTCTTTTCATCTAGAAAAGCAAAAGTTTTGATAGATTTGTTTCGAATGCTTTGAGCGTTACATGTTAGACATAGAATTTTCTGTTGATTTATAAACAAATTTGGTCGCTAGTTCTACGATAACATTGAATTGATCGGTGCGCGTTTTACACAAAGAGAGACGTGTAATGAGCTCTCGAGACAAGTTTAGTAACTCAGTAGCGCAAAATAGGTCTCCAGGCTGGGAGAAGACGAGGCACTAGTAACATTGTGTAGGCTAAGAGTAGTACTGTTATTGTTATTGATAATGGGAGCATTACAGGCAATTGCACTGTAAGCTCTATCGGTCTCAGGTTTATTGTATTGATTGACGATACGACTGCCTTTGGAAGGTAACGACCGAAAGTTAACACAGTCTAGAACTGGCGATTGTCGAGAACATGTTGGACTAGTGTAGCTATGAATAGTGTTTGGGCGGCGGGAAGAAGCAATTTTACGGATTTTCAAAAACTCTTCACGTTTCGGGCAAAGGACGTGATTGCTCAAATGCGGGCCACCGCAGTTGGCACAGGCTATTTCCGATGCATTTTTGGCAGGACATTTTGATTTGTCGTGATCTTTGCCGCATATTAGATATTTCGTCGAAAGATAACAGAACGATGTTCCGTGTCCCCAACCTTGGCAGTTCCGGCACTGATTAGGATGCTGAGCTTTTCGTTGTTGGACTCTCCACTTTACTCTGACGTGACTTACGGAATCAATTTTCTTGAGATCAGATAATTTGATTGTTCCGCGCGAGAAGTACAGTAGGTACAGAGTTTGATCGCACTCTAGGTTGGTGAACAATAGCTTTATACCCACACTGGTATACTGGAGATTGTAAGCGAAGATATTGAGGCTATTTATCATAGCAACGATCGACTGACGGTCGAGGTTGGGAAGAATGAGGGGAGGAATTTTAATCTTCCTGGGAGGCTGAGTGTCTTTATCATTACGAGCAACTTCACCATCATCGTCAGCAATGTTCGACAGCAGATGAAATGGGTTAGGGTTTTCCATGGCAGCAAAGAGTGAGTCGGTATGGGCCTGTGGATGCCTTAGCCGGTGGGAGATTCTTTCCGTTTGCGTTTCGAGCCACTAGCAACGGAACTAATTTTCACTGCACTTTAGCAATATGAATGAAATCCCAACGACAAATGGGATCCGAGTTGAAAACAGACCACGAGGTCAGAAACAGGTTATAGAAAGAATTGATGCGGGGTTGTAAAGAGCGACACATCCACTCCGAACTCTCGCACCATTATTCCTTTAGCGTTTCTCCCTCTCAAAGCGCAGCTTTTACATTGACGAATGTTTTCTGTTCAAAATCAGCTGCGGTTATCGAACATCTCTATAGCAACTTTGATTTTATCGAACGGCAACATGAGAGCCAAATTAGGTCCTCTGTTGTTTTTGAAGTACCATTAGTGCCATAGTGCCACGTAAAAATACTTGCTTTCATTCTTTTGTTTTTATCTTTTACGAGTCCACAATCGTCTTCGCATACAACTCGGCCCTCTTCCATATTCAACAGCCACCTCTAATAATCATATTCGTATCACAATATTTCCCCCTCTGATTAACTTAGCTGCTCTTATCTGTCATTTGTGGCTTTGATTCATGCATTTTTCTGTTTTTATTTTGTATTTTTCTGTTTCATTTCTATTTTTCAACTTATCCTATTTATAATTGGCAGTTTGCCTGTAAATGAATTTTGGAACTTAGTAAATAAATAATCAAAATTGTCATTTGTAGGAAATTTATTTAGTATTCTATAAGATATCAAAATGAATAAATTAAGTTCAATTACCAATTTACTTTGTTCGCGATGAAAGCAATAAATATTAATCATCTTCCATTGGCGTCATAGCAAAATTAAGCTAATAAATTAGTAATAAAAACACAATAGAACGTGGACTACTACACCAAAACTTATGATTGATGATCTGAGTTTTGTTTTTTATTTTGTTTCGTAATTTTATCCATGTACTGTTTTATTTATTCTTCTGTACATGTACACCTTGCTTGGTGAATAAATAAATAAATAATACTTTCACATCTATCTACAATGTTCATCGATTTCGTGAATCTTCGCTTAAATTGCACTTAGGTATATTTTGATTTTGATATTTCACAAGTAACGTAATTATTGCCGACTGACGCCGGTCACAGTTCCACTTGACCCAAATCAGTGTCTTCGCCAAAACAAACTGGTAGCGATGGAATCTAATTAAATATCAAGCAGGCAGCTGATTGTGACAACCATCAACGTTTCGAAAACGAACTCGTGTAAGTATTCTCCAGCCATGTAAATACAAGCTAATCACGCAATAGTCAATTATAGTGTCTTAATTGCTGCAGTTCGAGCGAGCCACGCGAATATTGTCTAAAGCACGGGCGAGAACCTTAAGTCATGGCCTAGCGATGGCACCAGCCGAAGCTAGTTAAGATAGTTCCGACGCATACGACCGCAGTGGCTCGTAGTACAGTCTTCAAAACTACAATCTAGCCACGTCTGGAGGTACAATAGTGCGTCCGACTCAGTTCATCGGAATCTTAAGAACGCATGGACGATTCTTTTCTCCATCGCCAAGTTGAAAAGTTCCGTTCGGTCAAAAAGATCAAAACAACAATTTTTGCACCTTCCTGCTGAGGGGGTCACAAACAAAGGTGTCGCGCAGAGATTACTTGGCGATTGCTTGTATCTGCAGTTTGTGGCGAGTTTTTTCTTACCTACAACGGAAGAAAGCTTGCGACAAGAGGCCTTATGATCTTGGATGGTGTCGTTGCGGTCATGCAAATGTCGCCATGAATTTATAATTAATTCGTTAGTTTGGTTGTCAAATCCAAGCCGAAATTATCTGAGTGGTCATCAATTTCGAACTACTACTTGGGTTTCGGAGTCGCCAAAACATTGAATCCTTTCATTTGAATACCAACATTTTTCCCGATAGCTTGAAATTGGGTACAAGAAAAAGAAGACACATTGATGTGCTTGGTGACCACTTTATGAATCATCTTGCGGTTCCTTTGATTTTTGGCTATTTGGTATTAATGCATTAAACCCATCTGCAACGATATCGACGTCACAGTTGCAGGTGTTGGTGTCATGGGATCTGGTCAGCCCACTGCAGTATTGGCTAACAAATTAAACGTCCCTCCGGCCCCGCTCTCTTCAGTCGTGTCATACGTGAACATTTTGTTGCCCATGAAGAACGAAATCCACAACAATACCGACTGTGTAATTGCTGGCACAAACGTACTCGTATATCTTCTTTGATAGGTAGGCATCCGAGTACAATTGTAGATATTACAATGACGTTGTGTGAATCGTAGCCAAAGTTTAGTTTGCCGTGGCTTGAATCTGACTCAGACTGTACGGTATGGCATTTCCGGAAATTTACTCATGGAATTTTCGCTCGCCGGCACCTTGCATTTGGACAGTATTAATTAAATACATTCGAGGGTACTGATTCTTCGCTGGTGGTTATGCAACATAGTTTAATAAATGGATCTTTTCGGGTTTTCTCATAGTAAGACGATCAGTCATGTGTTTTGAGTACGTGATTTCGACAAATTTTAATACTTTAATTTGGCGATTCAGTTGTGTAATTAGTTGCTGGAAATGGAAATGCGACTTATTCGGATTTCAGGTTTAATCGAATGCCAAGCAAAGCACGACTGGCAGTTTCCTGAGCAAGGTTTTAAATGGAATGTCTGAAACTCGTCATTTTTATCATTTTGGTAGAAGGACTTATTTTATTTTAAGGATGATAGGTTTAGGTCCGATGATAGTATCAAGAGAGGGTCGCTAAGCAGCTAGTATCGAAAGTGATTAAAGGATGTATAAATATTGTTTTTGCGAGCATAAGCATTTATCAGTTTCGTCAAAATTAGGCACGATAAATTCAAAACAAGAAAAAACTCTAGCGCACCTGAACCGCAAGAAAACTAATTTTTGAAGAAATTGTCTTTGGGTGACAAAAAAGTGTGGAAAGACGTAATACACTGTTTTTTAGAATCATATCAACCATTCCTTATCCAAAGCCATAAAACTCAACTATAACACATATAATTCAGTGCTGGCAACACTTTCCGAACGAAGCAGTAATAAGTTTACCATAACAAGCTCATACTCAAATCAACGTATCCTTTGAATTTCATTCTCTTCGCAGGATTTCATCAAAGGTTTCAGCGGTTAAACGTTGTTTGATGCTGCCATCCGAAAAATGTTCAAAACTCGGAAAATTTAAAAATTGGCTTCTTATTTTTATTGCAAATGCTTTGCATATGAGAACGTTGTTTGAAGCATCTGTTGGTGCAATATTTACGGAAATGGCTAATGCTGGTTAGCCTGTATCAACAGCAAAGCATAATACATACCAATTCTGCTTCACGTTAAGTTAAACCCAACCAGTAAATTTCGTTTCGATTGAATCACTGCGCTGGAAGTTATACGGGTGAAAAGAATTTTAGGGTTACTACCCTCAAAACTTATCAAATTTCTAAAGGGTTATTTTTGTTGTTAATTTTCATTGCAGGATCATTTCCATTTGGAAATCTAATGACAAAATCGCTCAGTAAAGAAATTAAACAAAATTACAAAAATGGTCATAGCTGGCAGCCCTTTCATGATTTTGGTACGAAATTTCTATGACATTTAGTTCACATTAAAGTCCATTTACTGCGTGAACTTCGTTCTGATTTTTACACTGGACCGGAAGTTATAGGGAAAAAAGCTTTATTTTCCTGAGCAAATTTGCAAGATTTAGGAGACAAAAATCACCATAGCTGGCAACTCTATTCTAATTTTCCAGCCAAATTTTCATCAAATGTTACATAAAGTAAGGTCCAAGTATTGGATGAATCTTGTCAAAATCTGATGGCTGAATCGGAAGTTATAGGCCAAAAACCGGTTTTTTTTCTGGGTAATTTTTCAAGATGGTACCACTGGCACAGGGTTGCCCGCATTTCAAAATCACTTCTATCAGACCTGGTCCTAGCTAATACCGACATGTCCTGTAAATTTCACTATGATCGAATAATCCGGTCGTCAGTTCTCGTGAACAGAACTTTCGAGTGCTGTAAATAGAGGTAATTTGGTGATGGGTTGCCGTTCTTGTGCAAATCGGAATTTTGAAAATTTTAATTTGACATGATGGACAAAGGTTAAAATTTATCAACGATCTGATTTTTTTTGTCAAAAATCAAAAATTTTTCAGGAAGGTCAATGATTTGAAGGTTTTTTATTCAGGAGCCTGCCGTAGCTACAGGGTTACCCGCAATATCTTAAAAATACACATGTGCTAAATTTTAGTCAACACTAATACGCTCTGCAAATTTCACGATGATCCATTGTTTTTCTTAGAAGTAATGACAAATCAAAATTTGAAAAAAATCCTTGCCTACTTTTAGGCACCCTGCACCCACACACGGCTCACAATTTCCAATTTTTTATCAAAAACGAGCTTAGAACATAATTAGTTTTCATTCCCAATAGTTTTCTTTAACAAAAATTTACACTGCTTGGAAATATAGGAGTACCTCAAAATTCACTAAAACGCTCGCCGCCGCCAAAAAGTTTAGAATATCTGAATTTGAGAAAGTCGTGGACCTACCTACTATATACATCTACGTTCTCCGAAAATTTCAGCTCAATCGAATCGGCCACTCCAGAGATTATCTCCCTTAATCATTTTGCTGATATATATATATATATATATATATATATATATATATATCAGTGGCGGCTCGTCAGAGGAGGCAAAGGAGGCAGTGCCTCCTCGGTAAAATTTGGAAAAATATATACCAAATTTATCATTAAATTATATTTTGCTCATTGCAAAAACATGACTTTGGTTCCCAGTATCCTCTACTTTTCTATCTGTGTTTATTTGCATAGTCAAAACTAACATTCAAAGCACGACCTCAATGCAAAAACTAAAAAAAAAACACCAAAATCGATTCCATTATCCAGAGCTCTGCCTCAACGAAAAAAAGTCGAAAAAAATCGAAAAAAATGTGCTGCTAAACCTACCCGTAATACAATACAAATAGTTCACGCACAATAAAAAAGAAAAAAAAAACATAAATGAGGCAAAATCAAATCTGCCTCACCACTGACAATTTTATCAATGAAACCGTCTGAAGTAGTGCTTTCCCGTCATTGACAAATTGCACTTTTTTTTATTTTTTCGTACGTCCAGTGTCGAGTACGTGGAGGACCGTAGAGGCAAGCCTCTACAGCTACTGAAATAAAACCGCGAGTAGTCACGTTGTTTTTTTTAGTTTTCTTTGAACATCAGGAAAGGAAGGTAATTTTAAGGCAGAGAGGGGCAATAATTAACAAATTAAGAACTATGCACATCGAAATTTCTGGGTTTTTGGATTTGCAATTGTTGTTTTATATGTTTTTTTAATATTTTATATCCGGTTGGTGAAAAGTTTAAATGCTTACAAATACGCGCATATGAATTAAAATATAATGAGAATGATTTATAGTTTCATAGATTTTTTGGTTTTTTAAGGGAAATTTCTTTTGTTTTCACTTTTATATGTCTGTTAAATCCTTAGGTGATGTAGTTGATTAGTGATAATATTTCTGCTTACTGACAGTTTGAAACGTATGTATTTACATGTGTCAAAATTGTTTTATTGTGAGAATTGAGTGGCATGGGATAGAGGTATGCTCATATTATTGTTTTATTATTGATTTGCATTATTTTCATATTAATTGTCGTTTCAATCAACTTTTGTTTGATAATTGTTCAAAGTAAATATAATTGATCGGTTATTAGTAAGGCAGTTTTCTCGAAGATACCCTTAGAAGACATTCAAAGTTAAAATCATCAGAGCTGGAATATAAGATACCATTAGAGCTGCCGGAAGAGTTAATCGTTCATTCACGTGGAATGGTATTATAAAAATTGTTGGCATTGCGTGAGTTATACAGTTGAGAAACTATTTTGCTTGCTATGCATATTTCTTCCTTCTATTCCTAATAACTGTTAGTGGCATAAGCAAATTTCATTTATGTAATTGAAAACCCTATATGGTGCGCTTCCGTCATAAATTAAGCTTACTATTGTGAAGCGCGCCAGGGCTTGCTATTCAGAAGCCCCTGAAAAACAAAAGATTTTTTCATTGTAATGAACCATCAACAAACATTTGATGTTAGGAATATATATATATAATTTAGTGCTTAAATCAAACACCAATTAAAAACATTCCACAGGTTTATTTAAACCGAGCCAAAACAAAATTGCGGCCTTGTTTTTTTCACATGTTTTTTTTAGCACATATCAAAAATCTGTTTATAATTTTTTCGGTTGGGAAATGGGTGAAACCACTGAAAAATGGCAACCGTGTCCGAAATTCTGGGCAAACGTTGAAATTCTTTATTTTGAGGTAGTTAACCAGTTTATGAATTGTATAAATGGATTTCATAAACCTCATGGGCATAGCTAAGTTTTTCAACCTTTGTTTTTCTCATACATACATACGTATGGTCGTTGATCCAACTGAGAAAAATACATGTGACAAAATGATATGGAATATAGTTATACGGTATGTTGTCTTTTAAAATGTGTATATTTTAATGAAATTCATGATGCTATGGCAGAAATCACAAAATTCATGGAGCTGCTCAGAAAAAATCAAAAGCTGAAAGGAATGAAAACTTAATACTGGAGAAACATTGTTATCGGATGTTCATTTTTCAATAAAATAGAGAACGAAAACATCTAGTATAAGTACAGCTGCGTCGATAAATCCGCATTCTAACTGTGAAATGAACACGTTTCTGTCGAAACCAATTTCAATCCCAAATCAATCCGGCATTGTATATGTGGTTAATATTATTCTACATTTCGCTACCGCGAAAAAAAGATGCCTGAATTTTATTTTCAAGTAAAATGTTTCCATAGCGTCATTCGCAGCAATAATTCTTCATATTTCCTTCCTTCAAATAATATTTAAATTAACCTGCCTCCCTGGTTCTAAATGGCACGAGCCGCCACTGATATATATATATATATATATATATATATATATATATATATATATATATATATATATATATATATATATATATATATATATATATATATATATATATATATATATATATATATATATATATATATATATATATATATATATATATATATATATAAAGAAATATGAATTTTCGGTGAAACGAGTTTAATACTATTGTTCTTCGAACATTAGTAAAAATCGTCACAAGGTGGGTACGAAAATGTGAAAAAGCTTGCTAGTACTCAAGCATGTACGTATACTTATCATAACTTTATCAATTTTAGAGTTAAACGAGATAAATTGCTGGTTGGATGCGGTGTATCTAATTTATGGCGATGTTTTGAAACCATTTAATTGCAGGTTTTATTGTTCTAGTTATGTTTTTGTTTCAAGGTCAATATGACTTTTCCATAGCTGTTTCATTAAATGCCTATATGATACGGCCGTCGGTCAGATGTGAGCGGAAATATCAAGCGGGGAACATTAAACGTGAGTTTGATGCACCACAAGAGCGGTCACAACCGTAGGAGAAAATCCAGAAAAAGGACAACAGAGAGATCAGACCCTGCTAGTAGTGACAGAAAAAAATCATGGTTCACAGAATCGAAAGCTTTGGCAAAGCCTATAAACAGGATGTCCACTTGATTTTACGGCTCAATTGCGGAAATAACTTTGTTTGTAAATGACATTAAGTTTTGACTTACCTTAAATAACTCCAAGCTGTTCAATGGCTAGCAAGGGCTGGATAAAAGGGTGTACTCTATTGTAAGCGGCTCTTTCGAGAAACTTACTAAAACAGAAAAACAAAGCAAGTTAACAGAGGAACACATAAAGAAAATGAAAGTGTTTTAGTGAAAAGATTCGGAATGCCAGCAGCACCGATGCCATGACTTGCTCCAAAAGATTTAATTAATAATCGGATTTCCAAACGATTAGTAATAATAAAACATAGTGTTTCAATAGGTGCGGGGAAAATTGACTAACGGTGAAGAATTACTGTGACGGAAGAAGAAGAGAATTGAGCATGCAGCTCACAAAAATCTTGCGGAAAAGAGGCAGACATCTCCTGAAGATGTATAACAAATGGAATGGCAGATGAAGTTTTAAAGGAGCTGATACAGGACCAGAAAAGCTTAGGATTTTCGGATGTAATAGAAGTTAAGACATGTTTAAAGTAAACACGCATGACATCAATGGTTTACCTCTTTAGCATCAGCCTGTAGCCTTAGAAACTTGAAAAAGCCATTAAGCGAGCCAGACCTTCGGTATTTACTCCGCGCTGCATATTTGGTTCTACAGGGTGAACGATATGAAATGTTACTAATTTCACACCGGTCATATCGGTCAAACCACTCATGACTGCTGCGTCAAATTTGTTCTGCTGTTTATTATGTTCTGTTTATTATGTACATTGTTTACAAGCGGAAAGTATTTGCGTCTCATTTTGATAGAATAAAAATTATTTGATGTGGAGTTCAAACGTGATAGTGTGATCACGTTATATTTGGCTTGATAATCACAACCTACTATTGCTCGTGAGCTCAGCCATCTCAAAGTGAATAAAATTATTGTGTATCGCACCATATATCGTTATTATGATACAGGCAGCATTGCCAAACGCTATGGTGATGGACCGAAAAAATAGCAACATCACCTGAAATGGTTCGGAAAGTGAAGATGAGGCTTGAGCGAAATCCACGTCGAAGTGGGAGGAAAATGGCTAAAGAACTGAAAATATCCCAAGACTCCGAATGGCGACCAGAAGTAATTTCCCAACACAAGTAATGGTTTGGGCAGCAGTGACCGCAGATGGACGCTCTCCAATTGTTTTTATCGAGCCTGGCGTCAAAGAGAATGCGACTTATTGTCGGAAGCTACTTTGGAGCCGTGGACACGCAAACATTCCGGTCGTAGGCCATGAACGTTTCAACCAGACTCGGCACCGTCTAAGAAAGCTCGTGTTAAATAAGAATGGCTAAAAAACCATGTTTCCCACTGTGGAGAAAAGGGTGAGGACTAAAAAATATTCCAGTATAGATGCGCTGAGGAAAGCGATTACAGGTGAATGGGCCGAAATACCGTGGAAACCTTATTGGTGCAGCATGCAACTCGTAACACTTCATATCGTTCACCCTGTATTAACAATCGTGACATTGATGGAGAACTACAGAAGGTCGGAACTTGTTTCACAACGATAGCGATGAGTGAAACAGGAAATTAAATGGAACAAGAAGAAATACAATTTGTGGAGAAACTTCCATCCATACTTAACCCTCTGAAGGAATGATACTAGTTAGTACCATTTATTTCATTGGACAAAGTGGATGAATTCGCATTGCTAAACTTAAAAAGGAGATTAGAAGTGGATTAAACTTGAGACCAGTGGCGGCTCGTCAGGGGCGGCAGGGTCGGCCCGGCCGTACCAAAAGAATTGACTAATATCACCCAAAATAAGAAAGATAAATAAATAATGTTAAGCACTATACAACTACAACTTCCTAATTCTACTTCTACTTCTTAATTATATCTGCCTTATTCAATCTTAAGTTTTTCATACGCCGCGTACACAATCTCCGACCAAACTAAAGTTACATCGAAATAGTCTAGTGTAAACGAATAAACGACCCGTTTGCATTCGACCGTTTTCATTTCAATCTTGCCTCAATCCTGGTTTGTGTAAGCGGCTATCTTGAGCAAAACATCAAGCAAGTGCATCGTTCCCACGACGGCCAGCCAACGGATCTCCCAACATACATCATTCCGTTCAAACATATGTACATACGAGTACGATGCATCATACACCCAACGAAGCGGTGGCCGCATCATACCCAGCAAGTACAAGCAAAAATCAAGTAAATACACGGCCGAGATTGCGGCCCGAACCAAACTGGCCGTGTCTGATTACAGTCTACGATACTCCAAACTCTGCAGATAGCCTCCGTTCAAAACAACATTTTCATACTAGCTATTTAGTTGGGTGTTTTGTAACGAATTTTATACCCCGCATATAGATGAGGCAATGCAAAAATTTCTGCGGCCAGCCGCAATTTGCTGGCTAAGAACAGTATGTAGCGTAGACGCTCTGTTATGTTACTCTTTAGGCGATCTTGGGATGCTTTCTGTTCGTGAAGAGATTCATTTTCTGTTAAATAGCATTGCATGAATAGAAAAAGGTTAAGTACGAATTTTTTTACCGCGTATGTACATAGTGTATGTAAAGGTAGTGTATGTAAAAGTAGTAAGACAATCTTGATGTATGCTGGTCAAATAAAATAAATATTTTTTATCGATTTTATGTTTTATGTAGGAAAGTGTAGTTATTATACAGCATTAAGCTGTTATAAAGTGGTTTTTGGAAAGTGTTTTTATTGAAAAGTGAGCAGTGGAGATGGTGTAGAAATAAAATAATACAAGTAAAAAAGGTGGTTGAAAATAATAATCTTTTTATAGGATAAAACTTTATAGGATAAAACAAAAATTGGACATATGATTTGGACATTAATTTGACATTAATCGTTGTTGTGAATAACTAATTTGTGAAATGCATAATGAACAAATTTTACTTTGGAAAACTAGTAATGTCTTTGGTACGATGTGACAAGATAAGCAAATTTTCAGTTGAAAAAAGTTTTTTTTTAGTTTTTAATACAGTTGGCTTGAAGCTCAATGTCATTCCAATACTTAGTCATTAAAAGCAAAATAAGGAAAATTAGTTGAAGAAAAACGATATTTTTTATACTGAAATAATCAATTATTTCGCTGTGTATAAAGCATGATATGAAAGAATGAATATCAAAAATGTTATTGTATACGCTTTTGAGAATTAACTTTTGCGCTTGTTTGCTAATTTTAGAGACGTACTTTTTTCAGACTCATTAGGTTTTAATGCACTTGTCTTTCTCCTCCCCACTTACATCCTCTCTCTCTCACTTGACGACAATGCTCAAGCACATTTCGTGGTTTTCATTGGAACATATTTTTGTACGAAGATCAAATTTTATTTGCTTTACAAAAAATTAAACTTATGAAATATAACTTCCGTTTTGGCCGACCCAAATTTTTATGCTACGAGCCGTCACTGCTTGAGACGAATGGTTTTTTTAAAGTTAATTCAAGAAAGAGAGGTGGATGATAACTATCAAGGCGCAAATATGAATATAGAGAAGTACCCAAGCAAAAGGAAAAAGTAGGGAGATAAGTAAGGACAAGACCGACGATCTTTTTGTTGTTACTGGGTACATTTCTGAATTGCAAAACTGCTCGAAAAACTATCATCTCAATCCAACGACGGGATATTAAAGTCATCACATAAAAGTACGGAAGCGGAAGAGAAGCTGCCATTGAAGTAGGATGAGAGTTTCGCAAAGAAACATTCATAGACCAGTACGGGGCTGCTACAAGGGATGTAGATTGAAGAAACAAGCAAAAATGAAGATAGTCAGGCAGAAATACGAAAAATCACACATTGAACCGGGGGAGGAGGGAATAAAGTCACTGCAAAGCGTTCCATTCAGCGATTTATGAACATCAATTAAAACACTACTTAATAAAAAAAGATTTCAAATAGATCGGGCTCAATCCTTACAAAAGCCTGTTTGAGGGGGCAACATTTTATTGCTCTATGCTCCCAGACATTTTGATCTCTATTAGGTGAACAATATTATCAGATGCGATTACAGAGGAGAGATTTATATCATTATCCTTAGTCCTTAGACCATAAACTTTCTGATAATAAATTTATTCGATGGTCTAGAAAGAAAATTTCTGCCGGAAGTCCTTACGAACTCTTTACAAAATACTACAGTTGACCAGAAGCTCTCTTTCAATAGTGCTGGCGGTGACACAGATCGTCAAGATTGTCCCAAGTGAGCTTCCGATACTGTAACAAAGGCGGATTATAGCCGAGTTTAGCTCGAATATACGTGGCAAATTGCTCGGCTGTGGTTCTATAAGAGAACGGAGAAACACACATTTACAATTACTTTCATATGGGGGATAATGGAAACATACATATATGGGAGCAAAGTACAAAGTAACAGGAATATAAGAAAATGTTCCGGATGCACGCAAGATAATCGTTGATGTATCTCTAGGAGGCAATAAGCTAGCGCTAGAAGCATTACCAGATAGTTTAGATTGATTTTAGGCGTCAATATCAAATTTCGGGTGTATTAAGAGGTATATTGGTGAAACGTTACCGTTGTTTCGCGATGAGGAGTTATGAAAATTTTAATTCGACAAGATGAGTATAGCATACGTTATGTTAATTATATTTTTTCCTTAAGACTGGCATATAAGGTGCTCTCAAGATTTAACAAAACTCTAGCGCACCTGAACCGCTAGAAAACTAATATTCGAAGAAATTGTCTTTGAGTGACAAAAAAGTGTGGAAAGACGTAATACACTGTTTTGTAGAATCATATCAACCATTCCTTATCCAAAGCAACAAAACTCAACTATAACACAAATGATGAAAATGCTCAGTGCTGACAACACGTTCCCAATGAAGCAGCAATAAGTTTACCTTAACAAGCTCATACTTAAATCAACTTATCCTTTGAATTTCGTTCTCATCGGAGGATTTCATCGAAAGTTTTAGCGGTTAAATGTTGTTTGAGGCTGCCATCCGAAAAATGCTCAAAACTCGGAAAATTTAAAAATTGGTTTCTGATTTTTATCGCAAATGCTTTGCATATGAGAATGTAATTTGAAGCATCTGTTGGTGCAATATTTACGAAAATGGCTAATGCTGGCTACCCTGTGTCAGCAGCAAAACAATAATATACCAAATCTGCTTCACGTTAAGTTAAACCCAACCAGTAAATTTCGTTTCGATTGAATCACTGCGCTGGAAGGTATACGGGTGAAAAGAATTTTAGGGTTGCCACCCTCAAAACTTTTCAAATTTTTAAAACGTTAATATTTGTTGTTCATTTTCATTGCAGGATCATTCTCAATTGCACATCTAATGACATAATCGCTCAGTAAAGAAATTTCACAAAATTACAAAAATGGTAATAGCTGGCAGCCCTTTCATGATTTTTGTACGAAATTCCTACAACATTTACTTCACATTAAGGTCCATTTACTGCATGAACTTCGTTTTGATTTCTACACTGGACCGGAAGTTATAGGGAAAAAAGCTTTATTTAGCTGAGCAAATTTGCAAGATTTATGAGACAAAAATCACCACAGCTGCGAGCCCCATACTAATTTTTCAACCAAATTTTCACCAAATGTTACATAGAGTAACATCCAAGTACTGTGTGAATTTTGTTAAAATCTGATGGCTGAATCGGAAGTTATAGGCCAAAAACCGGTTTTTTTTTCTCAGTGATTTTTCAAGATGGTACCACTGCCACAGGATTGCCCGCATTTCAAAATCGCTTCTATCAGACCTGGTCCTATCTAATAACAACATGTCCTGTAAATTTCATTATGATCGGATAATCCGGTCGTCAGTTCTCGTGAACAGAACTTTCGAGTGCTGAAAATAGAGGTAATTTGGTGATGGGTTGCCGTTCTTGTGCAAATCGGAATTTTGAAAATTTAATCTTGACATGAAGGACAAAGGATAAAATTTATCAAAAATTTGAAATTTTTGTCAAAAATCAAAAATTTTTCAGGAAGGTCAATGATTTGAAGGATTTTTTTTCAGCAGCCTGCCATAGCTACAGGGTTACCCGCTTTTTGTTGAAAATCTATATGTGCTAAATTTTAGTCAACATTAATACGCTCTGTAATTTTTACGATGATCCATTGTTTTTCTTACAAGTAATGACAAATCAAAATTTGAAAAAAAATGCTTGCCTAGTTTTAGGCACCCTGCACCCACACACGGCTCAAAATTTCCAATTCTTTATCATTGACAAGCTTAAAACATAATTAATTCTCATTCCCAATACTTTTCTTTAACAAAAATTTACACTGCTTAGAAATATAGGAGTACCTCAAAATTCACTAAAACGCTCGCCGCCGCCAAAAGGTTTAGAATATCTGAATTTGAGAAAGTTATGGACCTACCTACTATATACATCTACGTTCTCCGAAAATTTCAGCTCAATCGGATCGGCCACTCCAGAGATTATCTCCCTTAATCATTTTGCTGATATATATATATATATATATATATATATATATATATATATATATATATATATATATATATATATATATATATATATATATATATATATATATATATATATATATATATATATATATATATATATATATATATATATATAAAGAAATATGAATTTTCGGCGAAACGAGTTTAATACTAATGTTCTTCGAACATTAGTAAAAACGTAACTTTACTTTATCACTGGGCAATCATATCACGCCGTAGAATAAATTGCATGAAATAAGAGCAGAAATGAAAAATGAATTTGTTTTAAGCACTAATCTTTTTTCAATACTGTTCTTCATTTTTCTGTCTGGCCTTTATTTACTACACTTCTTAACATCTAAATATTTATACGGATATGATCTCTGATCTATTATTTTCAGTTTACGAGATACATTCCGCCCTGTTGTAACGAATAATTAACTTTGTAGGACGCTTCTATTAAACCAAAAAAAAAAATCACAATAAGTACATCATTTGGACAAATAGCCAAGCTTTATCTAGCGTCCAACGTGGGTTGATTGGATATACAACGAAATAAGGTATATCAGTGAATCCAGATAAAGTAAATTGCATCTTACCATTGTCTAAATCATCTAGCCTAAAGCATTTAGACCGTGTTTTTGCAAATACGATCTTGCTATATATGATTCCTACCAAGTTTCGCCAAAATTGGTGAGCCTTTAACAAAATTGCAACAGAAGAAGCTACCTGGATTTGGATTAGAGAACAAATCAATACTTTTAATCGGTTGAAAGAGCTTCTTTCAACCGATTAAAAATATTGATTTTTATATTGTAAACAAATATTGTGTTGTTCAATGTAGTGAATATTTAAAAGGGTTTCAAACAATTGCAACTAATCAACAACTCTTCAAATAGGTGGTGGCGTCAAAATCACCGTAAGGGCATTTAGCAAAATAGGCATTATCTGTAAAGGCTCACGATTTAATATTAAATGCTAGAGAAAATGAAGCCAATGATCTTGGCAATTACATTACGGACGAAGTTAAATTAGAGAATTCGATCCCGGAGTAAAGCTGAGTTTAATCGATCTCAATTGCTTGTATGCTCAAAAAGGAAGGCAGAGTTGTCAAGTAGCTGTCAATTGGAGAATCCAACCGAATAAAACAGAGACGTGTTAAAGAAACTTGTTGTGATATCAGAGATATTATTCTTGCTCATCCACTGTATTCAGAAAACCATTGAGTTTTTTTTATTAACTGCTCTATGCCCTTTAAATCGATGAAGGATATATCGGTCAGACTTGAGAGGAAGAGGGCTCCAAGTGAGGCCATTCTTCTTACCAGGACACATTTCTCTTCATTTTCTGAGTCACTGTTCTACAGAAATCTTTTAGTCCAACGCTCAAATGTCGGCGACAGTGGTCCTTGAGAATGGCCTCATGTAGAAAATGAAAGAATTTGACAGCTACCTGGTGCGACGCGCGTCCAGGAAAGCCCAAGATTATCTTGCCAGGACACATTATTTTTCTTCAACTCAGGACTTCTTAGCGTCCTCAACGTATTTTGGTTTGATGGCTAGTTTTTTTTTTGACTGATAGCTAGGGAGATAAGGCCTCCGGGAACAATATACCAAACTTTCCCAGTTCATCGGCCACAAAGCCGCTCCGGGTACCCCTATTTTTTTACACTCCTGAATGTCTTGAGAGATGCACGTCATTCAACAACGATTCTGGTCACTGCACAAGGACCGACAAAAGAATTTAGTACCGCTGGAGTTTCTGTGAAAACTCCAATATTTAACCCGACTATTTTACTTCAGGGAAACAATAGTCAGTATTTCCACCTGGTAGACACTATAATGATCCGAAGGACAAAGGGACAGTCCTAGATTCAGCTCATCCGAGTATATACCTGTGCTGACTTTATTGTACCATTTTGTGTCATCGGTGTACATTTGAGTGAGCCCACCTTCAAAAGTTACGCCTGTATTCCATTCATCTTTACCAGGAATGCGAATTGTAAACTTTTAATCCAGTGTCCAGAAATATATAGTAAACATCCACTGGAGCGGAAGCTTTCTTCGATAAAATTCTACAGTGGACAGCCACTTTTCTAGTTCATGATGAAATGCAATGAAGTCGCTTTGCCATCACATTGGCTTGCGGATGATTAGTAAATTGGTAATAAACCAATGAAGCAGCACCCATTGTGCCTTGGTTCAAGCATAGGCAACACCCTGTGGATGCACTTGCAAATATATACTTCAGATACATACATTCGACAGCTCTCTACAAGCACTCCACCATACATCAAAATTATAGAACAAAATAGGCTAAGAAAAATTGTTAAAAAAGAAAAAAAGTAATCAAATTGTCAATTGTAATATATAGTTGTCATTAGGAGTTAAATAAAAAAAGGTCCATATAAATATACTAAGAAAAATAATAGTTTTTTTTTGTTAGTATAGTAAATCCAAAACCCCTTCTCCATTTTCATTGGAAAGATCAGAGTTAAAGAGCATGAAAATGTCCAGAATTTTTGAAGATGAAATCAGAACAGATTTTCCTTGTTGGAACGCCAACCACATTAAAAAATCGCCATTGTCAATTTGTTTTTTGGGAAGAATACGAACGTAGTCGTAGCAGTGAAGGAGAAATTACAGAGCTGAAAGTATCATATATGATATAAGTTCCAGAAAAGGTATCCAGTTTGTTCCTCATGTCAGGAACGGTTTGCTGATGCAACGTCATATCGTTTAGGTCTTGAAAGGTAGGAAATTTAGTCAGCCAAAACAAGGGACCAGATGGCTAAAATATCGTATTAGCAACAATAACTAGGTTAGATTATTGAGTCGATTTGAAAGAATCCACATAATTCCATGAAGTCAAAGATATGTAAAGTCTACCTAAGGTTAGAAATTTTTGTGAAATTGTTCCAAAAGTTTTTGAAGCAGCTCATACTGAATAAAAATTGCTCATTCACACGAGAGGTGGTACAAAAAGATAAAGCAACAAAGGATTTCAGTGTCCAATATGCATCACAGCATCATTTTCGTACTAAAAATAATGTGGTACTAATATTTTGATTCTACTGTATATACATTATACAGTGGCTCACAGCTTATTTGATACAGTGACTATTTAAAAATGCAAATCACTGTAACTTTGAAATAAAGAACCCTATCCAAAAAAATTAAACGTATTTGACTAGTTGCATGTTCAACGAATACAATGCAAACAAAAAATGTTCCAGCAATATTCCTCGGCGTCCGGTAAAAGAGAAATACCACTGGCGCAGAAAAATTGCAGCTCACAGCTTATTTGATACAGACACTTGTCGCGCCGTTAATCTGTCTTGTTTTTGTTTCTTGAATTTTTGATTGTGTTTAGACATTGGCTCAAGTAAATTTTAGCAAGATCTTGCAAGCAGAAGTGCCAAAATGAGCCAAAATTATAAAATGGGTCATCGTACCACAATTGAACAGCGCGAATTGGTATTAAACCACTTTAAAAAAGGATAAAGTGTTCAAAAAATTGCTGAAAGGGTGAATTTGAGTGTCTCTACAGTGCAGCACATTATTGAGCGCTCCGTACACGAAAATCAGGTAGAAAATAAGAGGAGAAATGCGAAAAACAATATTTTCACCATGTCCGACGAACGATACATTGTAGGGAAAGTGAAAGCAAACACAAAGATTTCCGCTCCAAAATTGGTTACTGAGGTTCATCGTGAATTAAGGAAGTCACGTAGTGCTGAATCCGTCCGACCAGTGCTTCGCGACCATGATTTCAACGGGCGAGTAGCTCGTAGGAAGCCATTCATTTCCAAAAAAAATACAATAAGCCGATTTGCCTTTGCTAAAGAACATGTGGGAAAGCCATTCGCGTTCTGGAATACGGTTATTTTTGCGGACGAGTCCAAGTTTAACATTTTTGGCTCCGACGGAATATCATATGTCTGGCGCAAGGCAAACACTGAGCTAAACAAGGAGAACCTCATATCTACTGTGAAGCATGGTGGTGGTAATGTGATAGTTTGGGCCTGCACGCCCGCAGCCGAAGTCAGAAATTTAAAGTTAATTGAGGAAACAATGGACCAAACAAAGTACCTTGATGTACTCAAAAACAATTCGCTGCAAAGCACTGAAAAACTGGGTGTTAGCAACCGATTTCGGTTGTACCAAGACAATGATCCAAAGCATAAGTCGGGAATTGTGCAGTCCTGGCCAATTTGGGATTGCCCTCATTTCTCCGCCGGTACAGGCACCAGATATGAACGTCATTGAGAATCTGTGGAATTGGTTGGATAACAACATTAGAAAACACAAGATTTCTAATAAACAAGACCTGAAGAAAGCACTGCTAGAGGAATGGCAAAAAATTACTTCAGACATCGCAAAAAAACTCGTTGACCTATTGCCGAATAGGCTCCAGGCTCTGCTTAAGGCTTAGGGGTATCATACGAAGTATTGAAATCAACTGGAAACCTCATAATTCACAACAATTATAATGTTTAATCAAATTGTATCAAATAAGCTGTGACATGAAATTTGTTATTACTTTTAGTTTTTTGTTTTTTAAGATGTAAAATAGCAACTTTGTAACAAATATAAACTTGTTTAATAAACAACAAACATTTTTCTTCAAAATGGTGTTCAATTTTTTACTAATGTTCGAAGAACATTAGTATTAAAATCGATTCGGCCAAAAATTCATATTTCCATATATATATATATATATATATATATATATATATATATATATATATATATATATATATATATATATATATATATATATATATATATATATATATATATATATATATATATATATATATATATATATATATATATATATATATATATATATATATATATATATATATATATATATATATATCATCAAAAAATTTCAGTGAGATAATCTCGGGAACGCGCCATCCGATTGAGCTGAAACTTTCAGAATACATTGATGTATATGCAGAATAGGTCCAGGTCTCACTAAATGTCAGTTATTGTTAACCTTTTGGCGCCGGCGGCCATTTAATTGATATTTTTAATATACCTATTGTTTCGTACACAAATAATTTTCGCAAAAATAAAGTTGACGAAATAAATTTCGAACGAGTTCTACATGTGAATCGGATAATGCTTTGGAATTTTTTAACCCTATGTGTGCGCTGAGTGCCTAAAAAGAGAACGGGAAAATTTGAAAATTTTTAAATTGCGATAACTTTTGACAGAGCAATTTAATCATTACAAAATTTTCAGGACATATTGATATTATTTAGTTGTAGATTTGTGTAGCTTTCAATGAGCGTGCTAGCAACCCTGTAGCTAGGGCAGGCACTGAAAGTGAAAACCTCCAAATCATCGTCTCTCTTGAAAAAATGCCGTTTCTTCAAAAAAAAGCCACTCATACTTTGTTTATATAACCAAAAAAAAAAAAAGATATGGTATAACGGGCACGCCTGGTAACCCTTGCTCAATTTACCTATATTTTTAGCATCAAAAACTTCTGTTCACGGAAACTCACGATCCGATGAGCAGAATTATTTGAAATTCACAGAATGTATTGGTCTTAAATAGGACCAGGTCTGATAGAAGTGATTTTGAAATGCGGGTGATTCTGTGCCAGTGGTGCCATCTTGAAAAATCACTAAATAAGATAACTGCTTTTAGCCCTATAAATTCTGATTGAATCGTTCGATTTTGACGAAATTCACACAGTAGCTGGATCTTATTTTAAGTTTTTACGTTTGGTAGAAATTTCGTTGAAAAATTCAGTTGGAGCTGCCAGCTATGATAATTTTGGTGTTTTAAATTTGAAAAAAAAAAAATTTGGAAGTGAAAACATTCAAACCATCGAATATCCTAAAAAAATGTCCGTTTCTTACAATAAAACCAATCTGTATACAAATTGTATGTTTTATCTACATGTTCAAAGTAAAAGTTTGGAAATTTCATGTCGGACAAGAACGGTAACCCTCTCCCAGTCAACCTATATTTTTAGCATCAAAAACTTCTGTTCAGGGGAACTCACGAATCAATAATCAGATAGAATTGAAATTTACAGAATGCATTGGACTTAAGTAGGGCCAGGTCTGATAGAAGCGATTTTGAATTGTGGGCAAGTCTGTGCCAGTGGTGCCATCTTGAAAAATTACAAAGAAAAAAAACTGTTTTTTGCCCTATGAAATGTGAATAAGTTACCAGATTTTCATGAAATTGACACAGTAGCTGAACCTTACTTTAATCTCTGTTTGGTGGAAATTTGGTTGAAAAATTTGATTGGTGCTACCAGCTATGGTAATTTTTGTGTCTTTGGTTTTGAAAATTCGCTCAGGAAAATAAAACTTTTTGCACTATAACTTCCAGTGCAGTCATGAAATCAATACGAATTTCATACAATTAATGAAACCTACTATAAACATTATTGAGGCCAAATTTGGTTGAAAAGCCACGATAGCGTTGCCAGCTATTGTTGATTTTGTGTTTACTTGCAATGTCTTTATTAAGCGGTTTTATCGTAGAATTTTCAAATGGTAATGATATTGTAGTGACAATAAACAGCAAATATTAAGTTTTCGATTATTTGAAAAAACTCGCTGCAGGTAGCCCTAAATTTCTTTATACTCCTATAACTTCGAATGTAATATAACAACGTGAAGCAGATGTGATATATTCTTGGCTTTGATACTGGCAGAAGGTTGCCAGCACGAGTCGGTTGTGCTGCTTTTGTATCAATAAATGCTTACAGTTAGTATTCATACCGGAAACATTTACAATGAAAATAAATAACCAATGTTTCAATTCCCAAAGTTCTCCAAATTTTTCGGATCGCAGTTCCAAACACCAACTTCAGTTACAGTGCTGCAGGCACTGAGTATTTTCTTCATTGATGTTATATGAGATGCTGCTTTCAAAATTATGTGAAATAAGCAACTGATAACGAATATAATTAACTCGTGTTTTGCTCTCATAAACGTTGAAATTCATGCCAGTGGTAATATCTGAAACTTTCCACCATATGAGGTATAATGCATTCTTGAGACCAAAGTAAAACGTGGCATTTGAAACAGTTTGGCCGTAATAAGCAGCACATGTAGTGGAATATGCACGCAAAACCTGCACGATTCTTCTACTGTTCTTCGAACATTAGTGTTTCTAGCGGTTCAGGTGCGCTAGAGTTTTTGATATTGTTATTATGTTTTGAGTGATTGCAACTTAATTTTTTACAGAAGCACTGTATCAAATAAGCTGTTAGCCATTGTATATATATTACTCCTTATCATAAAGCTATCATAAAACCTCAATAAAAATCATAAAATACGAAAGAAAGACGGCAAAAACAACCTAGGACTTCATTAAGATTAACGCACTAACCAAAAATGAATCTACGAACATAAGCATATGTCAACATAGACCGGTTTATGAGCAAACACGTATGAACATTAGAGCCCATACATTAAGTCGTATCTCAGCACCACTTTACTTACGGCAAGTTCATAACAATTGAGCAAAAAGTTGCCCAATGTGTATGCCACTTTTCTAGCAGTTCGGAATGTTGTGTTTGGGTGCAACATATGCTTTCCGTGGTTTGTTTGGGCGCGTATGCATCGCCGCGTAACCAGACTCATGATTGGTTGGACCTTAAGTATGAACTTGAAACAACGCATTTTGTAGTTAACAAAAAAAAGTTCCGTGTTTATTCGCAGATGGCTAAAATAAAATATTATCACACGTATTACCTGAAAACTGGCTGAACATTTTGTGATAAGAAAGTATATTTAACATAGTAGTTTCACCGCTACTTAAAAGGTTAAGAGGAAAAACCACAAAAAAACTCGCTGAGCTAAACATGAAACAAATAAAATGAATTAACATGAAACCTACACCATGACATGCTAGCTTGACATTGTGATATTGACCTCGAAAGGACTAATCAATAGAATTGTTATTTGACAAGGAATGTACTTATTTGCAGGTATGTATATACTTACGATTCGATTCCTAATTTTCACTCACTTTCACTCAATTCGGATTCAAACAAATTATGATTACAAAGCACTAGAAACCAGTAGCTTAGAATATTATATTCGTTCGTAAGGAAACCGTTTAAAATTCCCAGCGTGTCACGGAGGCCTGCAAAATTTTCACCCAACTTTGTCGAAATGAAACGAAATGAAAGTCATTCGTCGTACGATGGAAAGTTTATTACAAAGCTGGGCCAATGTAGAAGAGGATGAGAAATCGGATTGTGAATCTAGATAGCTACCTATATTATTGTATGAAAGTTGAAATGAAAAGATTTTCACTGAACCTCGTTGGCTATTTATTATGTATGGTACATTACACCTGTTGATTCCCATTAATACGAACGGATATTTTAAATGTCCTCTCATATTTACGTTGACTTGTGGTTTTTCGCTTGATAGGAAACTGATGGTAGAGGAAAGAGGTGTACATGATTTGACTACAAACTCTATTATCTGCAAAGTGGCAAAATTTTACGTTTTGAAAAATATACTTTGAATAAGAAGACAACGAATGCAAGTGCAGTCTGAATTAATTCTGCTGACTTGTGGGATCTATGTTCTATGACTTGTGGGCTCTCATAAGAATTGGCCAAACGAAATCATTTTTGAACTCATATCATCATTGGCAAGCATATATTCAAACAAACCCGCACTCCTCTACTCGAACAATCATTAATCACTTTAAATCTTTTCGAACTATTGTCGAAACCGCAAATGAACGTGTTTCGACCGTTTAAATGGCACTATGCATTTTGTCTTGGATTTTTCAAAAAGTTTTAATAGACAGCATGATGCCATTTCACCCACGCGTGGTTTTCCCAACAATTGCGTGAGAGTTTTTTCGTAACATTGAATGTTACGATGGCACACACGAGGAGTCCAAGTGTTTATAAATATACAATATAAATTGTTTAGGTGGTCTCTTGATCAATCTTTAACTAACGAAATATCCGGATATCTTCAAATGCTCTTGGATTCATCATTTAAGGAATTACCGGCAGCTAGCTATCAGTGCATTAGAATAGGTGTAATTTCTTTCGGCAAGAAGCGAAAAACCGAGTGTTCTTGTAGAATTATAGTGTTGCTTTTTTGTTTCCAGCCATTACACTCGAACAGAGGTGAGGATTCGAGTGAATAGAATTACTGCATGCCTTTTACATGACCACATATGTCAGTTTTAGAATTAGATCCGCTTACGTATGTCTACCGCAAAACAGTATCCGGATTCCTACTTAGGTTTGCCGAACTGAACGCCCATGTATTAATGCATGTTACTTTGCTAGAAGCATGAGAAAAATATAGCCACATAAAGTCATTTTTGACCATTTCGTTTGAGAGTCACTCGATGATAAAAATCAGGTGAATCACCGGAAGAGATGTGGTAGATCCAAGCGCAGCGCGTGCTTCTCGGTAGAATGATTTGCACATTTGTAATTGCCTTTGCAGTTTTGAAGCCAAGTGTCGTATTCCCTATAGCTGGGGAATTATTGTTGTAATTTCGAGTTTGCCTTCAGTTGTAGAATTATGCATACATTAGAAATGAACAGTTTTTTTCACTCTGAAAGAGAGCCAGGGCATTTAATATGTTCCAGCCCTCTCATATTTTGTCTCGTTTATGGGCGCTTTCTCAGTTATTAATGCAAATTTGCTATGGGTAAATTGTAATGCTTATAGGACGATAAATATTGCGTTTGAAGCGCAATAATTAAAGTAATGTGACTATAAATTATCGTTACAAATTAAGAACTAACACAACGTTTTATGACTATTTAAGGTTCTTGAACTCTTTTGACGTCAATTTATGAGTTGCTTAGTAGCATAGTAGCTTTACCTCAGGCTTTCACTTTCACAAGATTTCGTATCTACTAGAATCGCGTCACCTATTGAATCTAAATCAGAACCACTTTTGCATTAGTCCAGTTCAGCTACGCTACTACCAGGTGCATCAGGGCTTGCTTTCAATCTTTCAGGATTTTGTAAGACTTTGCGATATTATTCCCTATTCATTTGGAGCACTGACGTTTCATATGGTAGTCAAGCAGTTTCCCTAGTATCCTCCATCCACAGAATTTTTACCATAATCGTCACCCACGATATAGGACCGAGCATAAAAAAATACTGTTTTTCGCTCCCTTCTGAAAAACACGCTGTTCGAGAAAGTGTGAAAAAAGTTTTGAGTTTGTAGCCTAGCGTTCCTCTTTAAACACAAATATTCGCGTTTGTAAATAGGCAGTTGCTACTTCGCTCGTTTATGGACGCTTAGGCAGAACTCTCCGCTTAGGAGAAGCAAAATGAAGAACTTATGAAACAGAGCATAGAACTCATGGAAACAGTACTTCAGTAGAATGCAAATACAGAAAAACAAGAACTAAAACGAAAAATGACGATATGGCCGACGCTATCATCGAAAACGAAAAAAAGGACGAAAACAAAGAACCCACCTGTGAACAAGCAGGTTCAAGATGCTCCCCCATGACGCTCCGAACACAGTCTGAAAATGAGTATCCTACACTTCCATGGCCAAAACCAATCAAGGCAATGAAACCGCTGACGACACAGACAACATTCACGGTCGCACAAAATACAACGGAACCAGACAAAAAAGACAAGATGTAACGAAACAATACAGATCAGAAGAGACAACAGCGCCACTCATCATCCGTGAGCCACAAAAGTGGACATAAATAACTAGGCCACTTAAGCGGTCACCCAGGTTGCTCTATATCCCATACAACACTTTCCATGTCCATGTAGCTTTTTCAGAGACTTTTTTCTTCTTTCTTTTAATTGGTTTTGTAAAACAGTTAACTAACATTTGACCGTTCAAAAATAAAGTAATTTTCTATGAAGTTTTTAATTTTTTCAGTTTTTCTTTTTAACTTTGAACCAACCTAGCTAACCTAACAGTCGCATGACAGTTATTTTCTCGATTTCATCTACTTTTAAACACTGAAAAAAATTTCAACAACATTTTCAAAACCATTTCTGAAAAAAAAGGATAAAAGTGCAAAAAAAATTGTTTTGGGAAAACGTCCTCAAAGTTGGAAATTTTTTTCAATTCAATTATTGAAGGTTTGTCATTTTAAACCAAATATTTTAATTTAAAGATCATTTTATTTTTATGTGTTTCAAAAAAATGCATCAAAAGATACTTGTTGTGTAAAAAGCAAGACAAAAAGAAATTAAGAAGAGGTGGCAGCCGACGGGCGAACTAAATTTTAGTTAACTTTTACATTTAAATTCATTTTTTGCTTCACTTTTACTCATATGGTTACTATGCGAAATAGGTTAAAGTCCTCATAACATATCAATGTATAATAAACCGTAGCAATCTGAATATCTATTTTTTTTTAAATTTATACAACCAGTCGTCTTTTCAAAGACTTCAACTTAACCAAGATTTCGCAAAATTTGGGTATCCAGATGATTTCCAGTCTGTGACTAGACCACAGAAAAATTAGCAAAACTATTCACAGGCATAGAAAATACAGTATCATATGTACTGTCTCTCGGAGGAAAAGAGCTTAAACGCCGTGATTCCACGTCTTCCTGCCCCTATTGCGGATGGTCAGGGTTTCAACCCTTGAGTGCTCTATAACATTTGAGTAGTAAGTTACCTGATCTGCGAAGTTGTGACTCAGCTACCACGATTAGGGCAATCGTAGTGCCATAACTGGCAGCAGTTTGACCATGCAGTCAATAATTGTCATGTGCAGGCGAAATGCGTTAACTGTGAAGGGGAACATCACTTCTTCTGATGCATCAAGTACCGCGAAAGGAATACTAAATGTTTAAATTGTGGCGGTGACCATCTGTTCAGCTCCGGAGGTTGCCCAAGGAACTCCAAAAACTGCATAAAGACGTTCGCATACGCACCGAAAGCGAACTATATCAAACCCTGATACCGCAGTCCTCGAAACCCAAAATTAACAAGCATGTACAATTGCGGACTCTGTCCAGTGTCTCACAGCAGACTATCATGACCCAACTGCCCGGTAGCATGCAAGTAAAGTTTCATATTATGATGCAAGCAATGATGGTGAAAATAGTGCAGGGAATGTTCGCGACATTTATAGCTCTAAGAGCTACCAAAAACCTTATTGTCCATTCTCAATCACATGACTAGTCTCCCTTTGAATGCATTTTCAATCATCAGCATAATGTCAACCATATCATGCTTGATAGGGTTGACATTATGTTTATGGTGATTTCCGCCTACGTCCCCCTTAGGAACACCAACTTTAGTCCAGAACTAAATAAGCTTTTTGGTGAAGCATTTTAAAATCAGCACATAACATTAAGCGTGCGGGGAAATAGAACTATGATAAGAGACGTAGATTGAAGCAACTAGGAAAGGAGCACGAACAATAATACATCCAACTGAAAAAATTACCCCAAAAAGTTCCAGTGAGAAATTTGTGAGTGCCAATGAGAGCATTTCCATCATCGGATTTACGAGAGATGGAACGGTCCCGATCCTTGCGGAAAACAGTGTGACATACATAGTAAAATCTCACTCTCACAAATATATCTATTCAATCAGGTTTCAGTGTGACAGATTTCAGCAGATGAAAGTGTAAAGGAAGGACTTACTTCAAAAGACTTGGCTTTTAAGCTGCGTTTTTAGTCTTTACTTTTACGATTTTTTTTTCAAATATTTATATGGATTGGTTTACGTTTGGGTTTTTTTTCATTGGTTTGGACCGAAAATGTTTGCTCAGAAGTTTGGTGGATTCCTTTACGAAAACTTTCTATGGCCAGAAATGGCACTTTAAAAGATTGTTAATACTGGTAGAAATGGTAGAAAATTGTCCAAAGCAAGTTTGCTTCACAACAAAAGCGGAGAAGCGTATCCAAATTTAACTGTTACGAACATTTCAAGTGAACCACGAAACAAAGACTTAAACTACAAAGCGTAAGCAACACGGCGCAGAAACATGAAGATGTTGATTTGGCTGCTTCCGTTGGAGCTGTTATTCTTCAGTTTTTCGCTAGAGTTTGTACGAGTCCGTGTAGCTGTATAGGACCAATTTTGGCTTTATACAAGGCAGTTCGAGATCAGCATTCCGTGATATCACAAAGAAGGCCACTCGATATTGGCAGTACCAAAAATTTAGCAAAAAAGCGAGAGAGAATATCAGAACATGTTCTCGCAGGCAGACGTCTACGTCCCAACAGGAACCACTGTAATGCATTCCGGACGGAATTTATGAAGCATATGATTTTTCACTTGAGATAACGAACAATATCAAAATTCGTTCACCTTAAAATTTGCTGATGAGGCTGCTAAAACCCCACTTCTCCAAACAGTCTTTCACCTTTTGGAACATCACTAAATTATAGCAAACAATATGACAATTGAAGCCATATTACATGTTTCATGAAACTCTGTTATATAGCGTGTGGGGCCATAATTTCAGCGCCATGTAGTTATGTACTATGTACATAGCGTGTGGGACCATAAATGCAGCGCCATGTTACATAGGACCACGCGCTATGTAGATTCTGACATTATGGTGCTGGGAGCCATATTGCATAGCTCAGAGTACTATGTACATAGCGAATGGGACCATAAATAATGCGTTATTTTACATAACTCTGGGTGCCATGTGGATTTTTTCAGTGTAAACCAACAAACGCGATCAACAACGAATTAACCGCTCCGAGCTACGAGCTTTTCAAGCTTCTAAAGAAGTTTGAACTGCTCGTATGACTGGAAGAGCTTCCAAAAATCTCGCTTTTGAAGTGAAAGAAGAAACATTGCATGATACAATCGAGCCTCTAGACCAGAATATCCCCTTAAGAATGAAATTTTGCACAAGTTTATTATAATTTATTTTTCTATAGCAAACAACCTTTTTTCCTTAATATATCAGCATTTCTGTAGAGGCTGTGGTTTTTCTATCTGAAAAAAATAATTATATTTTGTTTTGATCACGAACGAATTCGCTCCATAGCACGAATTTCAGTGACATGGTAAAGAATCAGTGATCTTTTTCGATAATTAGCAATTGCTCAATAAAAGCTTCAGACAAGAGTATGTTACTCCCAAAACGTCTATTTTTGTCAAGATATTGATTTTTCCAAACTAGCGAAAATTAAAAAACTGAAAATCTAACGTAAAAAGTCTTTCGCTGTAATGAAAAAGCAAGCGGGGGTATCCTTTTTGTCAGTACCATCATCATCGGTGCAACAATCGGGGTCGGGTTGGTCTCTGAATATTCAATCTCCTACTCTTTCATATCAATATCAATTCGAAATAGTATCTGACTAACGGCAAGCTGAATGGTTCTTTTTTCGAACGCAAAAAGTCCCCGATGTTAATAAGTTTCACTTGTACATCTAGTTTCAGATGACGTAGCTTCGAACAGTAAATCGTATTTTACAATTCAAAACAAAACTTTCTGAAGTGTTTGGGGAATTTTCGAATTAAAATATTGCTGCATTCTTTACGCTTCTTACCTAATTTACTTACAACAATTTCGGAGCTGAGTTCCGAGTCATTTTGGGGAAAAGGTATAACACATTTCAAATGTACCTATAAAGCAGATTTTTCTGGATATATTTATAGTTAATGATGCCAAACTACCATTAATACTGAGCACTATACATTTTTAATTAGATTTTTAATGCCCATAACGTTCTATGAGCTATCGTATCTATCTTATTCTTATGTCTGTTAGATTAAACTGAAACTACATTTCGGTGATTTTGATGCTGCTTTGTTGCGTTTAGACTCTTGGCACTACGAAACTGGTGAATTTCGATTGTCTAATTACTTCCCGAGTAACTTTTAGAGAGCCAGAATATGTCAACACACATATTTTATTTCATTATGACTTGCCTTTAGATATTCCATAATTGCAAGATATCAACGGTAGTTAATTAAAGATGACATGTCAGAAAAAGAGTAACAACAGCGGTCGTTGCTTTTTGTGAGAGACCTTATGGCTATGAGCAAATTCATCATGAGGGTGGGCCATTAGGCACGCGGAATGAGTAGGTTTGGTCATTAATGAAGGTAGATCAATGAAACGTCAACCGTTTAGAGACTCATTATAGGTGTAGCAGATTGTATTTCTAATGAGCCATTAGTTATTGAATTATCTTTGACCAAGCTCTGTAATATGGAAGAAAGTGTAGGCAATTTGGTCCTGACTCGTGCTGTTGCGAACCGAACCGAATGGAACCTCGTGCGTTAGAAACAGGCCTAAAGCAGGTGAGTTTTTTATGAAAATGACCCAAACAAAATCTTCCAAAGCTACCCAGTTTGAGTGAGTGAATGTGAATAGAAGAAGAGGCGCTTAATTACTCGTTGTACTCATATGATCAAACCTACTAGAATCTCCCGGCTCTATCAATAAAGCTCGCTAACAGGGGAGAATAATCTACCCCTTGAATGAATACAACATACCTCCCGAATCATTGACGCCTAATGGCAGCGCAAGGAAACGCTGCGAGCTCTCTACCCTCTGTTAGCAAAATGGGCGAACCTAGTTAGCTGAGAATAAGCTAGGTGGTTTAACACTTCTTTGCTTAAGTGTTAAAGTTGATAGCAGATTACTCTCGAAAGGACGATATCCTAAAGGAAAAATTTGTATTTTAACTAAAGTATTTGGTTTTAAAAGCTAGTGAAAATTCAATCAGACTAAATTGACTCATCAGACATGTCAGGATAAACTATGTTAGACTGAACGACCTCAATTTCCTTCAATATGTATAGTCATCTTTCTCAGATCCGTCAAAATGACAGATCATACTCACAAAATTTCCTTTAGATCTGCATCCAGGTTGTCAATTTGCTTCCTTAACATAACCGAGTTGATGCCATCCAACATTGAAATATTTAAGAGATTCAAACTTAGCTCTAGGACCTTACACAACCTCGAGGTCTCTCTTGCAGGCTCCAATTCAACACAAAAAAAGACTTGAATGATTCCAGCTTCGAGGTCCTCATCAAAATTTCATAAGTTCTGTGAGATTCTGTAAGCGGTTCAATCATCCTGTGTTTGCTCTTACAAGTTCGATTGAGAAGTTTTGTGACATCTTTCCTAGGACTTTTACCGCCGAAAAAACGTCTTGTTGATCGGGCAGCCCTTTTTACAGCTGGCAGATATCTCTGTTTTAAGAGTGCTCAATTGAGGTCCTATATATTGACTTAAGCGACTTTATTCTACAATTAACATACTTTAACAGCAAAAATATGATTGAACTTAGCCTAATCATTGTTTTTTTTTTGGTTTTTTGTCGCCACCACGGGCGTTAGATCCCCAGTGAATGGGAATACTACGTAGCGGCGATCAAAAAGTGAGATCTTATCCAATACACAATATCTTTACTTGTCCAACTATTCCAGGTACAAAAGTTAGTTAGAGTGTCTTATGATTAAAGTGACTTTTGTTTGGGGCAAACAAAGTGAGAGATCTTTAAGTGTTTAGAGGCAGTAGCCCTGCAGAAAGCTTCAAATCGAAGAGTTTGTTTCTCCGGGTGCTGCGTTTGCTGCTGTTCTAACTGGTTTGCAGGGAGTTAGCAGTGCATCTACAAGAAGTTCCAGTCATTCTGAATTAACATACTGAATCAGGTTTTTCAGCTCCTGTGCTGGCGGTGGGAGTAGGGAGTCCAAAGGGTGATACAGTAAACCGCAGATTTTGCTGCCTCCAACTCACGGCTCCTGCACAAGTACATTGTAGGGTGCTTTTCGCAGGCATAGAAAGAATGCTCAGAATTAATGCCTGCATTGAGAAAATTTGGGTGTCAGAGCTGGCCGCTAGGGAGTTCCTTGGATCTTTCTTATTCTTTTTTTTTCTAGTTGACTTGGTTTTGACATGACAGCCATCCCTTCCAGACTTTTCGGTTCTGAACTGACAGCATTTGCATTATCACCTTACCTTCATCTCGCTTCTCCAGCTAGCTTCTGTGTTTGCAGTTTAGCAGTGTTGTTTTCCCTGGCCACCTTTGTCGACTACTTTCCTACATCTCAGAGTTTTTTTCGTTGTGAGGCTCCACCGATATTCAGAGCTCCGAGCACACAACATTCCTTCCTTCAATGCTTCCTGCGGGAGTCTTGTTGTTGCTAGTGTCAGTTGTTTCTATTAGTGCTATCTTCTTCTTTTTTTGTGACGATTTGAGAGAAAGCATCTTACCTCCGGAATTCTGGATAATGTTGTACTCAACTTTTCGGAGTCTGTAATCACATGATGTATTATTGGCAAGTTCGAAATCTCGCTGGCCATGGATACTACAACGATGGTAACCTGTAATCTTCTACTGCAACCAGTGTCATCCATTATAGCTGTACCAAGCCTGCGCAATCCGACCTTCTGGCGTACTGAGCGATCCCAGCATGGGTGACTTGATGGTTCTATGATGGTTCCAGACATCTGCAGAGCTACAACCCTTTGTATTAATCCTCATGCTGTTTTCCAGGCACTCTAAGTACGTAAGCTCCTCTACCACGACAAGGTGGTCTGGGGTATTTTATAGGGTACCTTGTCCTACCGAAAAGTAACAGCTAATAGGAAAGGAAACTAGATTCCATATTCGCAAAATATATTTTCGGAAAATTTTTACCATATCTAGTGGTTCAAAATGTATGTGTAATTTAATGATTGTTTGCCATTGTAAGCTCTTAGTCGCTGCAGAAATATTTTATAATTTGCTCCTTGATCTCCATATTAAATGAATAATGGACTTTTCCATTTAGTTAGCCAAAAAATGACTAGGCATTATTTCTATGTACTGTAGCTTCCAGTTTGTTATCTCTAACATAAGTCACTTTTCTAAAAAGCTAAAAGTTAGCGCCATCCATACCCTAGGCCACTATCATACCACTGCATCGGCTTACCAGCAATCGGTCACGTTTCACAAAGGATGACTCCACACTTTCGCACTGAATGCAAAGTCATGCTCTAAATATATAAAACAGATGATGTCTTCGATCACGTAGGCCCGTCTCAAATACAGGCCTCGGGCGAAAGTTCAAGTCTCGCTTTGGACCCACCGCCCAATGACAAGGTAATGCCAAGGTCTTTTAGGCCTCATCAAAAACTCATTTCCGAGTCACCAGGTTACACCTGCCATGCACCAGCCTCAGGCCCCCGCATGGTGGGCTGTTCATTGACCCAGAAATCGCACTAGTCTCGGCTACTCGCGCCAGCTCGGGTCACGCATTCCAAACCGATAAAATTCGCAGCTAAAAATAAACTGAAAATCTTTGTTTTCACTGTCGGTTTGGGCGGCAGAAATTTCGAAAGCAATCCGATGCGATAACGTAACTTGACTTGAAATTGAAGGCATAATATCATATGATAAATAATACATAAATACAATACTCGTACATCGGGCTAGACATGCGACTTTGCACTGACGTTAACGAAGAGGGGCCTGAGTGGTCTTTAAATTTATCAGCTGAACAAGTTTGCTACTGGTTGCATCCAAGAGGCGGCTGTAAGCGTGGGAATTTTGAACAAGAACAGGTTATATTAAAAGTAAGAATTCAGTCTGGTACAGCTATGTGCATACTAAAAGTATAGAGGTGTTCCCTCCAGAAATTGCATTTATGCAATTTCGAATTAACTTTTTATAAAAATATGTTAAAAAGTATCATGCTGACATACGAGGGTGTGTCTCGAACTGTATTCAAATATGGGTCCAACGAATTTCGCGAAAAAGCTTGATTCACCGTTTTAATATGACTTTGCGAAAACTTAGCGTGCGAATCAAGCGGTTGAACTTGAACAGCCTTCGCATTGGCATTGCGGTAGGTCAGTTCTCGAATAGAGTAGTTCGTGCTTGCGTCCGACTCGCGCTGATATGTGGCTGTTAAGTGGTTCACACATCACATACTCACTCGTACGAGTTGGTATGATTGAGTAATCGACGGCGGAGCAGCGCGCAACCGTTACGAGCGATATTCATATACGAGCAAATGTCACTCAACTCGTCGAGTTTATTTGTTTACAGCTCTTAATCGTAATCGTAAATTAGTCTCGAATCAGCGATAACTAATTGGCATTTTGAGCACTCTAAATGGCGGCACTTAGCACCGTGGTCGCGTTGCCCCGTGTAATCATCGTTAAGATAAGCAACTTGTGCTCAGCAATGCTGTGAAACTTGATAACTGGCTAGTAATTGCTTACTGAACAATTGCTACAATGTTTGAATAATAATTATGGTAATTGTTGTGACTTCGCGACGACGTCCAACTTGAATGACCGGGACGGGAAAATCTTGCATCTGTGTGAAAACGCGTTACAATAGATACTTGGTGGACTGCATTTATTGCGGAACACAAGAATCAAAGTAATCTACTAAAACAGGTTGAAGTTTTGCATTCCGTAAGAATAGATTTGAATGTTTGCTTTTACGTTAACCTGCCAATAGTTACATCTCCGGAAATATATTGTTGTAGAAGCCAATTAAAAGGCATTTCTCTACCGTAATAACGAAATCATTTTTTTCTGGTTCGAGAGAATTGGAATCATTTGAAATTTCGTGTATGATTGTTGATAGCTATTATTAGTTTAGTAATTGGAATAGATAGTGAAAGGCTCTCATCTTTAGAATGTTTAGATCAGAAAAACTGCACTATTTGAATATGACTACCAATATGTGAGACACAGAAATGGCTATCAGCCGCATAACCGCTTGCTTTATGGAGATCTGACATAAGTATATTAGACCTGGCTGTGGATGATAAAATGTCAATTGACAGCTCAACAATGATTGAAACATCATCACTGACAAGGCGTCAATCTTTGTTTACCATACAAAAAACTGTATTGGGAAAGGAATTCAAAATAATGGGAAAAATCATGCTAAACTGAAAATAATATGCATCCCAGATGAACCCTTCCTAAAGGAACAAATCTGTCTGAAGCACTAAGACTTCCACCTAGCAAAAGCTATAAACCTTACGAGCATGATCTGTAAATGGTATACATAACGTATAAACAACCAATTTCAACTAAGTTCTGGCGAAGACATCTAGAATTCGATTGAGAAAATAAAAAATATTAGCCCCATATTTATGGCTGAGCGCTTGACATCTATTTTTACTAATGTTCGAAGATCATTCATATTTCTATATAAATATATATATATATATATATATATATATATATATATATATATATATATATATATATATATATATATATATATATATATATATATATATATATATATATATATATATATATATATTGATTTGTTACTATGTTAACAATTAAGTATAAGATTCCGTTCGATGTGTTGAACAATGAATGATTTATTTCTTTCCAACTTGAACATTTATATGTTTCTACAAATCTTGACTCAACATTAATTTTGTCGTAAATAAACAAATAAGCGGAACAACTGGGTTAATAAATTTAGGTTGATACCAAAACAAATGTCATCAAAACATGTTCGCAATAATTCCGACTTATTGACCCATTTACGAAAATTTACATTACAGTGCAGGTTGGACCATGAAGTATTCAATACCCATGCTCTACATTAAACTTGCACTTCGCACTTCGTGTACATATTATTCTTATATTAGTCTTATATTAACCGTGCGCGTAACATCACCGCCTACCTAGATCCAATAGGGTCTAGACACTGTGTTCATCATACCATGTTGACGATGACGGGTCAGTTTTGTTGGGTAGCTGAGATGTTCCAGGCCGACATTTGTACATGTAAACCGCCACCAATATCGACATACTGATCGCACAGAGGCTGAACGTGGATATCCCAACTGCTGTTACATGTGTTTTTAATTGTTTCCATTTTGTGGTGTGGAAAGTATGTAAAACATCTTCTTCAGCCTTTACTAGTGATTCAAAAGTTTCCGAAGGTTGAATTATTGATGAATGATTCAAGTGCTTAATCTTTGCTGCCGTGATTGTACTTGTCCCTGGTAGTTTAGGAGCGATGTAAAACTTTATATCTTCCATCTTGCTGGTTTGCTGAGCCGTCAGTATGTAGTCTTTACTTTCCAGGGTACATTGTTGTGGAAGATGTATTATGCCAGTTCCATTCAGAATGATATCATGCCGTGAGCCACTGCAAACAGTTTGAGCTGAAACTGGATTCGGAGTGACAAACATCCAGGTATTCCGTGCCATAACCTTTTTCCAAACTAACTCATGAAGCTGGAATTCATGAAATGAGCAACTTCCCAACGATTGAGAATTATATAACTCCTGAATGATGCAATTTGGTCGGTTTCTCAAGTCAAATAATGTTGAAACTGTTAGCAAATATTCATTTGTGCTGACTTTGGATGCTGTTAGAACTTCACTCTCTTTCGTGTGAAAGTAAACTTGATCATTGTAATTAACCCCGAGAATGTTAGTTCCGATTACAAAAGCGGTGAAAAGATTTTGACCGATCTTCTTGGGGACTGCAGTCGCTGATATAAGTTCAAATTTCCGATTGTCAACAATCGGGATATGGCCTTGAATTTGGATCGATTCACTGGTATAATTCAAAGATACTGAAGAGTCTAAAGTCTGCATAACCTCCAAATGTGGACTCAATATACCCCGAACGGCTTCAATCTTCGTCTCAAGTTCCGCTTGCTTGATACATTCCCATAATCCTGATCTTGTGTTTATGGCAAATAAAATGGTGTCGTATTTATTCTTTACTTCCAATATGAAATTGAGTGCACGTTGATATGTTGCTAAAAATTGAATGTTGACCTTGTTGTGATCAGTAGCAACATACCAACTTTTTAATCCATTCAACAGTGTCAATCCTTTCTCTACCTGCTCCTTAAATCGATTAAGTTGTCTGCTGAACCGGCCAGAAGTCGCGCTCAATGTCTTTGTTGCCTGAAGCACAATCCTTCCTTGATTTTGAACGACTTCACGCAGCTTGCTCTGATTCTCTGCTAAACTGAAAACTTCAGCAATCACTTCATCATTGACTCCAAACACAGATGTCAATACTCTACCAAGCAAACCTCGTTTGGTACGAGAATGAGTGATTTGAATAACGTTAATTCGTTGAGATACTTCTTCTTGTAATTCCTTTAAATGATCTATTAAATCTCGGCAGTGGATTTCTTTTGTAATTTCTTCTCCTTTAGTACACATAAATCTTGTGTCGGTAATGACATGGTGAACATTTTCCTTATCGACATCTAAGTCTTTAAGTGGCAAAATTACATTCAATTGTAAACTTCCTCTAATTAAATTAGCGTGCCCGATATGTTCGATAAATAATCCTCCGTTTAGAGGTTGAATTTCCGGTCTGGTTGATGCCGTACAGTAGCTGAAACACATTAAACCAGTCAGAAGCACTGTTGCCACAGAACTAAGGTTCAAAGGTTTAGTTTTGCATGGTTTCTTCGTCTGGCTTGATTGAATTGGACGTTTTGCTGATGAACTCTGCGTCCCAAGTACTGTTGTTGGTGTTGTATTCATTGGTGGAGTTTCTTCATTCCACTGTTCGTTGAATGGCAATCTACATATTTTCGTGATTGGCCGTTTGGTGATCTTTCCATTCATTTTAAGGCTGACTACACGCACGAGTCCATCTTCACCTGGGTGAGTAGCTAATATCCTAGCCAACGGCCAGTTCATGGATGGAAAATGATCGATTTTCACTAGAACTAATTCACCATCTTTTGGATTTTCATTTTCTTTAAGCCATTTTGGTCTTTGCTGCAACCGATGTAAGTATTCCTGACTCCATTGTTGCCAGAAAGAATGTTTCATCTGTTGCACTAACTTCCATCTTTTAAGAAGTGTTTGAGACACCTCACTTGGATCACTTTTGATCTCAAATAAAATCTCGCCCGTGAGAAAATGTCCAGGAGTTAGCACAGCACAATCCGATGTGTCATCGCTAATTTGGGTCAACGGCCTTGAATTTAAGCACGCTTCAATTTGTGTCAAAAGTGTGACAAACTCTTCGATGTTCAGAAGCTGCTGACCAACAGTTTTATAGAGATGTCTTTTCATTGATTTGACTCCAGCTTCCCAAAGCCCTCCAAAATGTGGACTACCAGAGGGAATGAACTTCCATTCAATGCCTTCATGAGCCAGTTGTGAACTGCTAGCCCTGAATACCTCCACAGGCTTTAACTGCTTGCTAGCTCCTATGAAGTTACTGCCGCAGTCGCTGTGAATTGTAGTACACTTCCCACGTCGAGATATAAACCTTCGGATTGCAGCTACACATGTTTGTGTCGATAAATCAGATGCCACTTCCAAATGAAATGCTTTTGTTGCCATGCATACGAAAACTACTACATAGGCTTTCGTAGTTTTTGCTCCTCGTCCTCCATTCCATTTAATTGTGATAGGACCGGCGTAATCAATCCCAGTTTGCAAAAATGGTTTTTCAAACCGAACCCTAACTGCAGGTAATATTCCCATCATTTGGTTCTGCGGTTTAGCGGACATCTTGAAACATGTTAAGCATTTGCGTAGGATGCTTCGTACTAACGACTGACTCGATAAGATCCAATATCGTAACCGTAACGTAGCCATAGTCAGCTGCACTCCTCCGTGCAATGTTTGCAAATGTGCTTGATGAATGAGTAGTCTTGCTAGCGTGTCTCTCTTGAGTAATGCAGGATGTTTACGTTCCCGTCCAATTAATGCATTATGTATCCTTCCGCCTACCCTGAGGATTCCCTCAGAGTCAATCCATGGAGTTAATGAGCGTATGTTGCTGTTCTTTGAAACTGCTCCTTTGCTTCGAAGTTGTTCAATGTCTTCTCCAAACGAATATCGCTGAGACATCTGTATACAGCTGTTGTGCGCCAGTTCGAGTTCTGCTAGTGAAAGCGACCCTAATCGTTTCTGATGTTTGTTTCTGCAATTATTAATGAACCGCAAACAGTAAGCTACAACTCTCTGAAGCTTAGTGAAACTGGAGTAACGACTGAAAATTTCTGGTTCATGCACATCTGTTGCCATGAGCCCGTTTATCGTTTCTTCTAATCCTTCATGTGAAACTTTTGGTTTTGACAATTGCAAAATACGTCCACTTAGCCAACTTGGTCCATGCCACCAAAGATCGGACGTTTGTATGTCTTTGGGAAGCATTCCCCTTGTTGCTATGTCCGCAGGATTACACTCACTTGACACATGATTCCAATTTTCACTTGATGTTTCCTGTTGAACCATGCTGACGCGATTTGCGACGTATATTTTCCATCTACTAGCGGGGCTTTGAAGCCATGCTAGCACAATTGTCGAATCAGTCCAAAAAAACCGAGACACATAGCTCCATTTGTGCGCTGTTATTACTTCCTTCATCAATTTAACTAATAGAACGGCTCCACATAACTCTAACCTTGGAATTGACTGGGTTTTTATCGGAGCTACCTTTGATTTGGCCGTTAATAAAGTAACGGTTACCGAGCTGGGGGTTATAATTCGTAAATATATAGCAGCGGCATAAGCTTTCTGTGATGCGTCACAAAACCCATGTAGCTCTATTTGGGTGCTCGGTGCGTAGTGTATCCAGCGTGGAATGCGAAGATTAGATAATATGGGCAGTTGTTTGCGCAGTGTGAGCCAATCGGATATAATATCTTTGTCAAGAGGATCATCCCAGTCACACTTAATTAGCCAGAGTTTCTGCAGGGTTACTTTGCCAATGATGATGCAAGGCTGCAAAAATCCTATAGGATCGAACAATTTAGATATTTCAGCCAAAATGCTTCGCTTTGTGTATGTTGTTTGCTCATCAGGCTGGTTAACGATAATAGAAAAGTCATCTGATGCAGGATGCCATTGCAATCCAAGAGTTTTGATGTTTTCTTGAACAGCAATGTTGAAAGGAATTTGTGTTTCTCGATCTTCAGGAGGGATGTGTTCTAATAATTTTGGGTTATTTGACGACCATTTCCTTAGATGGAAACCTCCTTTTTTTAACAGTAAACGTAGCTCGGTCTGTCGATTTACTAGTTCTTCTAGGCTATCTGATCCAGTTAGTAGATCGTCTACATAAAAATCTGTCATCATTGCCTTAGATCCTTCTGGGAAATCCTTCTTCTCATCCTCCGCTAACTGGTGAAGCGTTCTAATAGCCAAAAAAGGTGCGCATGCCGTTCCATACGTAACTGTATTTAATTGATAATGCTGAATTGGCTCTGACTGATTTGACCGCCATAAAATCCGTTGGAAATTTCGATCCGCTGAGTTCACCCATATCTGTCGATACATTTTGGCAATATCAGCTGTCATTACGTATCGATGTTGTCTCCATCGCATTAAGGTGTGCAAAATATTTTCTTGAATTGATGGGCCAGTTAGAAGAAGATCATTCAAGGTTTTGCCGTTGGATGTTTTTTGTGAGGCATTAAATACCATTCGTAATTTGGTTGTTGAACTATCTTCTTTAACAACCTCATGATGTGGTAAATAATATACTACCTCTGGTTTTGATCTGTGAATAGAGACTCGCGTCATGTGTCCCAATTCAATGTATTCTTTCATAAATTTTCTGTATTCATCAAAGAGTTTTCCATTCTGTGTCAGCCGCCGCTCAAGCTGATGAAACCTTTTGTACGCTGTACGTAATGAGTCTCCTAAATCGGACTCTGGAATAGATTCCTTTTGAAACGGCAAGGAAACAACATATCTGCCATCCATCCTACGATATGTATTCAGGCTATACTCATTTTCTGCTCGAACTTCACTATCTGACCAATTTGTGCAGGATGTTAGCTCTTCTGTTTCCCAAAATTGTAGAAGGCAGTGGAGACGTTATCGTTCTCAAAATCAAAGCTTCTACGGCTAACTTGGAGACTTTTCCGTCGTCATCTCGCATATCTATTTCAATTGTTGTGATGCCTCTTGTTTTAATATTGGAGAGGGCTCCAATTCCACTGATTCGCATCGTCTCTTTGTGTCGATCAGTGTTTAACAGCTGCATTGCTGATTCGGTTACAAATGATCTTTGGGAACCTGTATCTAACAGTGCCCGTAAAATAACGTGATCATTGTTCGCTAGTTGAATTTGAACAAGCGCTGTAGCTAACAATACGTGCTTTTGCTTGTTAGCAACCGTGTAATGGCTATGCATTACGTGTGTTTGTGACTTATGGATTTCTGTCTTATCCATGTGCAGAAGTGTATTATGTTTTTTTGCGCACATCTTGCACCCTCGTTTTGTGGGACATTGTACTGCTCTGTGTTTTGGGCTGAGACAATTGAAACACAACTTATTTGTATTTACGAAATCTCTGCGCTCTATTACGCTCGCTTGTTTGAACATTTGGCATTCAAACAATTTGTGCGACATCTTACAGAACAGGCAATTCATCGACTTTGTTTCGACCTGAACTGTATTCACTCTGACTTGTTGTCTTGATGATTTCAGCTTGAGTTTCGTTGGCGACAAAGCTTCAAGCATTGCAAACCGTTGTTTCAAAAAATCCAAGAACTGTCCCAGTGTTGGAATGGCTTTCGTATCGCTGATGTGTTTTTGCCACTCCTTCTGAGACTCCTCATCTAGCTTTTGGTTAAGAATGAATACTACCAAAAGATCGAACGAGTTTGCTTCCAAAGTCTTCATACTGGCAAGGAGCTGGTTCACAGTATCCAGCATCAACCGAAGTCCGGAAGACTCGTTCTCTTGAGAACACTTGATGTTCCAGAACCGTTGCATCATCTCCTGTGAGATGAGACGGTGGTTATCGTACCGCTCACACAAAAGCTCCCATGCTGGCTCGTAATTCGCCTCAGAGATACTGAGGTGATTGATCAGCTGTTCTGCTTCGTCACGCACCGAATTTCGAAGATATTGCAGTTTTTGAACTGCAGTCAAATGTGCATTCTCATGCACCATGCTTCGGAACAAATCACGAAACGCCAACCACTTGGTGTATGAGCCACTGAATGTTGGAATCCGAATTATTTCCAACTTGAGGGATTCTGGAACCTCAGAAGTCGCTGGTGCTCCAGTTGACGTAGAACTTTCCTTAAGTTCGTCTATTTTTTGTTTAAACACCACGAGGTAACTGAAGACGATTTCTTCCAGTTTTTCGTATTGTTCCCCGTAGCATTTCGCTTCCTTCTCCATTTCTGCCAACTCCTGAACGGTTGCAAAATGGTTCTGCTCGCATTTTCCCCATGATGATTCCAGACGCTCCAATCGGCTCTGAAAATAAATAAGGTTGTGACGAGCCTCACCATCCTTCTTATAATTGCTGATCACCCTTTGGACTTGCTTAATGTTGAGCTCCTGCTGCTGGTACGCCATGATAATCCGGTTCGAAGGACCAATGATTTGTTACTATGTTAACAATTAAGTATAAGATTCCGTTCGATGTGTTGAACAATGAATGATTTATTTCTTTCCAACTTGAACATTTATATGTTTCTACAAATCTTGACTCAACATTAATTTTGTCGTAAATAAACAAATAAGCGGAACAACTGGGTTAATAAATTTAGGTTGATACCAAAACAAATGTCATCAAAACATGTTCGCAATAATTCCGACTTATTGACCCATTTACGAAAATTTACATTACAGTGCAGGTTTGACCATGAAGTATTCAATACCCATGCTCTACATTAAACTTGCACTTCGCACTTCGTGTACATATTATTCTTATATTAGTCTTATATGAACCGTGCGCGTAACATATATATATATATATATATATATATATATATATATATATATATATATATATACATATATATATATATATATATATATATATATATATGAATATATATATATGAATATATATATATATATATATATATATATATATATATATATATATATATACATATATATATTACATATACATATATATATTACATATACATATACATATATATATATATATATATATATATATATATATATATATATATATATATATACATATACAATAACATAAAGCAGCTGGCAATGATGGCATCACAAAACATGGAAGATTCTGGCGGACGTGTTCACAAGCTGCTTCAGAACTAGGTAAATTCCTGACCAGTGGAACAGCGCCAACATAATTCTGATCCACAAGAAGGGGAGCAGGGAAACATAAGAAACTACAGGCCGATAAGTCTACTCCCTGTGTTCTACAAAGTATTCACTAAAATCATTAATAACAGGCAGGTTTCAGAAGTGGTTTTAGCACCATAGACCACATTCACACTCTGAGAGAGATCATGAGCAGAGCGAATGAGTATGGACTCCCCCTCGCCTTAGCGTACATTGACTTTGAGAAAGCCTTTGACTCAATATACCCCGAGGCAATAATAAGAGCACTTTAAGCCAAGGTATCGAGAAACCATACGTAGAAACACTGACCAACATCTACAGAAAGGCCAAAGCGCAAGTCAAAGTGTTCGATGACACACCAGAGTTTCCCGCACAAAGAGGTGTTAGACAGGGGGACACCATATCGCCAAGACTCTTCAACGCCACCCTGAAAGAAATTTCTCGAGGCCTAGCGTGGGACAATAAAGGCTTAATCATAGATGGAGAACGACTAAGTCACCTACGATTCGCAGATGACATAGTCCTTGTCGCCCAAAATTAGGGGGAATTACAAACGCTACTCGAGGATCTAAGCTCAGCTAGTGAGATAGCAGGACTGAGAATTAACCTCAATAAAACAAAGGTTATGTACAATGAATTCATAACGAGAGGCCAGGATAGAACATCAATTAATAACACAGATTTGGAAGTGGTAGACGAATATGTGTATCTGGGCCAAACAATAAGCAACTCAGGATCGCGAATACCCGAAATAAACAAAAGAATCAAACTAGCGTGGAGTGCGTTTGGGAAAAACTCCATAATCTTCAAATCAAAAATGAAATCCCACCTGAAGAAGAAAGCCTTTGATGGATGCATTTGCCAGTCATGACTTATGGCTGTGAAACATGGACTTTGACAGCAGATAGCACAAGAAAGCTTCAGGTTGCCCAAAGAGCAATGGAAAGATGCATGCTGGGCATCACAACAAGAGACAGGAAAAGACTTAGCTGGATAAGAGCGAAAACACAGGTAACTGATTTGATTAATAGAGTTAGAAGTCTCAAGTGGCGATGGGCCGGGCATTTGGCAAGATTATCGGACAATAGATGGACCACGAAAGTCAAGAATTGGTACCCAAGGGGAGTCAAAAGACCGAGACGGCACCCGAAACTAAGATGGGACCATGACATAAAAAACTAGCCGGCATAACCTGGACACGTATGGCCAAAAACAGACAAAAATGTAGGAAAATGAGAAGCCAATACTTAGGGGAGGCTACATCATGATCCGTATGCATGGTTGACAAGCTGACAATGATGATGATGATGATATATATATATATATATATATATATATATATATATATATATATATATATATATATATATATATATATATATATATATATATATATATCATCCAAAAATTTCAGTGAAAAAATCTCAGGAACACGCCATCCGATTGAACTGAAATTTTCAGGATACGTTGATGTATATGCAGAATAGTGCCAGGTCTCATAAAAAGTAAATAATCTTAAATTTACGACTGCCGGCAGATTTGTGCAAGTGGTACCGTCTTGTTAAATTATTTAAACATATGCTTTTTGGTCTATAAATTCTGATTCAGTCACCAGATTTGCATGAAATTGACATAGTAGCTGAACCTTGCTTTAAGCCGAATTTGGTTGAAAAATTCGGTGGGTGCTGCCATCTATGGTAATTTTGGTGTCTTGGGTTTTGAAAATTCGCTCAGGAAAATAAAGCTTTTTGCCCTATAACTTCCAGTGCAGTCATGAAACCAAAACGAATTTCATATGATTTTGTATTTATTTGCAATATCTTTATTAAGCGATTTTATCGTAAAATTTTTAATTGGTTGTGGTCTTGTAGTGGCAATGAATAACAAATACTAACTTTTCGAAAATTGGAAAACTTTTGCGAGTGGTAACGCTAAATTTTTTGCACCCCTCTAACTTCCAATGCAGCCATCGAATGAAAAAGAAATTCGCAGATTAGGTTGATTTCAATGTGAACCAGGTGTGCTATATTTTTGGCTTTGATGCTAGCAAAGCGTTGCCAGCGCGAGGCGTTTTTTGCTATTTTCGTATCAATAAAAACTTACATTAAGTAATCATATTGCGAACATTTACAATGAAAATAAGTTACTAAAGTTAACATTTTTCGGTCCCAAACATCATTCTTTTTTTGATCCCAAACATCTTTCTATCCCTAAAACTTTCGAAGAAATCATCGGAAAAGGTCGAGATCGATAGAGTTATTTGATTTCGACGTGAAGCAATTGTGAGAGACTTTTAGTTGCAGTACTGGTAAAGTGTTGCAAGCACTGAGCATTTACTTTGTTTATGTTATGTTACGCTGCTTTCAAAGTTTTGTAGTGTTTGGCTTTCCTAATTCTTGAAATTCATGCAAGTGGTAGTCTTGAAATCTTTTCCATCCTATGAGTTTATATGCATTGTTAAGATCAAAGTGGTTTTTCACTTGAAACAGGTTGGAGCACGTGTAGTAGAATATGCACTCAAAATCTGCACGATTCTTCTATTGTTCATCGAACATAAGTATTTGTAGCGGTTCAGGTGCGCTAGAGTTTTTTTAATTTCAACCAACCTCAATATTATTTCTATAGCTAACAAACCCAAATCTTTTACCAGGAACAGAGCTGAGGTAACTGGCATTGCCCTGGCCAATTCAAGTATAATGGGAAGCGTCCACACCTGGTGGGTGTCTGACTTGCTGTCGCTTTCGTATCATCAATGGTGGTAGTGAGGCCACTACAAATAAAGTGAGTGAGGAAACTCCGCATCCGGAACGGTGTTAGGTTCTTAAAAATATAAGCAGGCATTCCGTTGTAGTGATAACGGTACGCACTACTCCAAAGGTTGCCTATATTGCTGAAGAAAGGATGCAAGAAGAAAATATACTGTGAAAATGCCGGGACATAATTTAAAAAAACTCTAGCGCACCTGAACCGCTAGAAACACTAATGTTCGAAGAACAGTAAAAGAATCGTGCAGAAGTTGAGTGCATATTCTACCACACTAGCTGCTTATTACAGCCAAACTAATTCAAACGCCAGGTTTTACTTTGGTCTTATAACTCATATGGTGGAAAGGTTTCAGATATTACCAGTGGCATGAATTTCAAAGTTTATGAGAGCAACACTTGTTAATTATATTTGCTCTCAGTTGCTTATTTCACAAAAATTTTCAAAGCAGCATCTCATAAAACATCAATGAAGAAAATGCCCAGTGCCTGCAGCACTGTAACTGAAGTTGGTGTTTGGGGCTGCGATCCGAAAATTTTGCAGAACTTTGGGAATTGAAACATTGGTTATTTATTTTCATTGTAAATGTTTCCGGTATGAATACTAACTGTAAGCATTTATTGATACATAAGTAGCACAACCGACTCGTGCTGGCAACCTTTTGCCAGTACCAAAGCCAATAATATATTACATCTGCTTCACGTTGTTATATTACATTCGAAGTTATAGGAGTATAAAGAATTTTAGGGTTACCTGCAGCAAGTTTTTTCAAATAATCGAAAATTTAATATTTCCTGTTTATTGTCACTACAATATCATTACCATTTGAAAATTCTACGATAAAATCGCTTAATTAAGATACTGCAATTAAACACAAAACCAACAATAGCTGGCAACCCTATCGTGGCTTTTCAACAAAATTTGGCCTGAATAATGTCTATAATAGGTTCCATTAAAAGTATGAAATTCGTATTGATTTCATGACTGCACTGGAAGTTACAGGGCAAAAAGTTTTATTGCCCTGAGCGAATTTTCAAAACCAAAGACACAAAAAATACCATAGCTGGCAGCACCAATCGAATTTTTCAACCAAATTTCTATCAAACAGAGTTTAGAGTAAGGTTCAGCTATTGTGTCAATTTCATGAAAATCGGGTTACTTATTCACATTTCATAGGGCAAAAAGCAGTTTTTTTTCTTTATAATTTTTCAAGATGGCACCACTGGCACAGAGTTGCCCACAATTCAAAATCGTTTCTATCAGACTTGGTCCTGCTTAAGTCCAATGCTTTCTGTAAATTTCAGTTGTATCTGTTTATTGGTTCGTGAGTTCCCGTGAACAGCAGTTTTTGATGCTAAAAATATAGGTTAACTGGGAAAGGGTTACCGTTCTTGTTCGACATGAAATTTCCAAAGTTTTACTTTGAAAGTGTAGATTAAGCATAAGATTTGTATACAGATTGGTTTTGTTGTAAGAAACGGACATTTTTTAGGTTATTCGATGGTTTGAATGTTTTCACTTCCAAATTTTCATTTTTTCAAATTTAAGACACCAAAATTATCATAGCTGGCAACTCCAAGCGAATTTTTCAACCAAATTTCTACCAAACGTGGTTTGAAGTAAGGTCCAAATACTGTGTGAATTTTGTCAAAATCGAACGATTCAATCAGAATTTATAGGGCTAAAAGCAGCTATCTTTTTTTAGTGATTTTTCAAGATGGCACCACTGGCACAGAATCACCCGCATTTCAAAATCACTTCTATCAGACCTGGTCCTATTTAAGACCAATACATTCTGCAAATTTTAATTAATTCTGCTAATCGGATCGTGAGTTTCCGTGAACAGAAGTTTTTGATGCTTAAAATATAGGTAAATTGGGCAAGGGTTACCAGGCGTGCCCGTTATACCATATATTTTTACTAATGTTCGAAGAAGAACATTAGTATTAAAATCACTTTGGCGAAAAATTCATATTACTATATATATATATATATATATATATATATATATATATATATATATATAAATATATATATATATATATATCATCAAAAAATTTCAGTGAAAAAATCTCAGGAACGCGCCATCCGATTGAACTGGTTATGTAAACAAAGCACAAGATTTACATATGAATGGCCTTGTTTTGAAGAAACGGAAGTTTTTCAAGAGAGGCGATGATTTGGAGGTTTTCACTTTCAGTGCCTTCCCTAGCTACAGGGTTGCCAGCACACTCATTAAAAGCTACACAAATCTACAACTAAATAATACCAATATGTCCTGAAAATTTCGTAATGACTGAATAGCTGTGTCGAAAGTTATCGCAATTTAAAAATTTTCAAATTTTCCCGTTCTCTTTTTAGGCACCCAGCGCACACATTGGGTTAAAAAATTCCAAAGCATTATCCGATTCACATGTAGAACACGCTCAAAATTTATTTCGTCAACTTTATTTATGCGAAAATTATTTGTGTACGGAATAATAGGTATATTAAAAATATCACTAAAATGGCCGCCGGCGCCAAAGGGCCAAAGCACAAAAACGGGCAAGGACACCTGAATGCAGCCCTAACAAAGAATACATTGTTGAAGTAAACACCACCAAACCGCACCTATGGCATTCACTAAAGAACAACGGCCGGAAGGATAGGTCGAAAAGTTCTGGTTCATCTAAGAACTTTGCGTCGAATTCGGAGTTTAACGTAAAACATTCTGTGCGAAAACACACAACAATCATCTAATCTAACCAAAAAAGCAAGTTGTGGTAATAAAGCCTATACAAGCGAAGAGTTACTCGGAAGCCCTTCAGCATATCCGCGCAGAGGTAAGCGCAATCAAAGAGGGGGCACAAATCAGGAAGACGGTGGGGTACTTGTGACACTGGCAAAGTGTAAAGACATCGCGAAATTTGACGATGTAATCACGGCAGCTATGGGGGACTCCGGAGAAGTTAAAAAGTGCGTCTCTAAAGCCAAAATGGAGATTCTTGACCTCAACAGTCTTACGACAGAGGAAGAAGTGACAGCAGCGATTCAGGAGGAGGGGATTCAGAACGTAAAAATTACCTTATTTATCTTGAATACAAGGGAACAGAGGAAAGCCCTCGTAGAACTGGATGAAGCAAAAGCTTTGAAACTAGTTGATACTGGACGAATAAGAATTGATTGGGTTAACACTAGGGTCTGAAATAGTGCGCTGTCTCAAATCCAGAAATATGGGTTGCAGACACTCGGAATGTCGGTGTTGATTGAAGAGGTTCGGGCGATGGATGTGTTTGGATTGAAAACGAGAGCACTAGCTTTGTCAGCTGCTATTTTTCACCGGAAGACCCTATAAGGAAATTTCGTAGAAAGATCGAACTGTTCGAAGACGATTTTCGAGATCTGCCTGGCAAACTGGTAGTAGCTGGTGACTTCAATGCGAGAGCTTTGGAGTTGGGAATGCCGACTCAAAACACAAGGCGGAGATTAATTATTGAACACCCAGGCTGAGTTTGGTTGCAGTGAATAGGGGCTCGACACCAACTTACCGCAAACCAGACTTCATGAGTCTATTCTTGACTTAAAAATAATAATAAATCTCTTGTTTCGGAGGTGTTGCTCATGATGGCAAAGGACTGGAGAATGATAGAGGAGTATACTTCTGGTTGTGGGAGGAGAACACTTTCGCTCAGAACTCTAGGCGGGAAATACTTGCGATAGGGAGAAGTTCCTGGAGTCACTTGACACTAGCTTTGCTGACGTGGTCAGTGCAGGCCAAGAGAGGGGTAGCAATAAGCACGATGGTCAATTTCAAAATGGCAAAATTCGGCGTGCGTTCGATGCGTCGATGCAACTTAGAAAGTCCCTGCCGGGCAAACAGAAGGCTTATTGCTGTGCTACATATGAACTATGCATTACGAGCGCCAGAATGAAGAACCGAAAATCTCCCGGCCCGCAAAACATTCCAGTAGAAGTTCTAAAAGCAGTGGGCGAGGGACACCCGTCAACATTACCGCGTATCTATAATGAATAGTTACTAGCGGGTGCCTTTCCGTCACATTGAAAAGCGACGTAGCTTGCTCTAATTGCAACGGAAAGGGAAGCCTTAGCTCACCATCAGCATACATACCTCTCTGCATCCTTGATATTGCGGCGAAATTTTAAGAAGGGCTACTGAAACCTCGGCTAAAGGGCGCTGAGCTGGTGACTTTTTGAAAAACGAACACAAATTCTGAAGCGGCCACTCAAGAATAAAAGCCATCTGCGAAATTATTAGCGTAGTAGATTGCACAGAGGTCACTTGTCATCGGTTTTTGGTAACGCTGGAAATCCGTAAAGCTTTTAACTCGGCAAGATGGATAGACGTATAGGATTGTCTTCAGCGGCATTTTCAGGTAGAGGAATACTTGCCGGCAATGCACGAGACTACTTGAAAGATCGCCATTTGATTTATCAAACGAAAAACCATTACAGCTGGCGCAGCACAAGGATTCATTATCGGGCCAGACCGATGGAATATAGCTTATGATGATCTCTTGCGCCTCGAAATGCCGGAAGACGTGCTTTTGGTGGGTTACGCCGATGATGTAGCCACTGTCATTACATTTAGAAATCCTCATCTCGCCCAACTTAAGCTCAATCAAGCAATTAGAAAGGTTGAGGGCTGGATAGAAAGCCATGGCCCCCAACTGTTGATCACAAAAACTGAGATTTATATGCCGACGAAGAAGAGGATACAACGGCTGGCTCCGAAGTACTTGAGACCAGAAAATAAAAGTGTCTTGGAGTGATCTTGGACTCCAAGCTGGATTATGGAAAGCACGTCTAAAAAGTATATGATAGGGCGCTACTGGCTATTATCTCATTTTGGAGACTCATGGCAAGCGTTCGGGGTCCAAGTGCGAGTAAACGTAAACTCTTTTTGACGGTGACTCACTCAATGCTGTTGTATGGTGCGGAAATACGGGCCACCACGTTAAGATTTAAAACGATTTAGGGTGGTGAGCGTCCAGCGTAGGGGAGCGCTGCGAAACGCATGCACCTATAGAACAGTTTTAGGAAGTGTCGTGTTAGCTATAGCGGGAGTAATTGATTGATCTATTGACCAATTGATCTATTGGCAAGCAAATGCAGGAAGGTGTTCTTTAACAGAGCGGAAGTGGGAAGAGAAATATTGGCTGCAACAAGCACAACCGCGAACGGTTGAACTTTGGGAGGAGCGCTGGGCTATATGCTCGAAAGAAGCAGGATGATAAGGCGAATTCACGCCTAAAAACTTTGGTTTAATCGCGACCATGGTCAAATAAATTCCTATCTGAGCCAGTTCCTATCGGGCCGCGGCTACTTCAGGAAAAAACCTTCACAGAATGGGAAAATTCAGGACGGAGTTCTATAAGTATTGTGTTAAGGAAAGTGATGACGCTTTGCATACCTTTTTCGATTGCGCCCTCTGCAGAAGGGAGCGACACATGGTTTTCGCAGCAATTGTCCCTGCGACGCCAGATACATTAGGGGAGATGATGCTACGGTCAAATGAAGCCTGGTCAGCTGTGTCAGCATATGTGGAGACTGCATCGCGCTTGAAAAAAGGGGAAGGATGCCTCAAAGAATCTTTAAAGCCTGACAGAATAGAAGTAATCCGGTGGGACATCTGGTAGGTTCTAGTTGCAAGAACGAGTTGAATTAATGCGAAAGAGGGTCCGGCTCAGATTTCCGTGGTCGGCGGATGATGTCCTGTATCGTTCGCAGAATACCTATTGAAGATTTCTCGACACCACCGAAAAAAATCATCCATGGTTATGCTGGAATATCGGTTTGATAAAGTTCGAAACCCCGAAATAGAACAATGTTAAGTTTACTCTAGGAAAACATAGATACACTTCAGAGCGTCAAAAGACTTGAATCTCACGACTCCAAGACAAATGAACGTGCAGGTTAACCGTTTAAAATAAATCTGGATATTAAATTTCAAAAACGTTTCAATAAACGAAATACTAGCCTATGATGGAATGTACCAATACCTCTAGTTATGGGAGCCTTAAGTCAGCCTACTTTATATAACATGTGAAGTTAAGCTGATTTCGGAGTATGGAACGATCGTATGATTGAAAGCAGCAAAGTGCAAGGCCGTAAGCAATGAAGTAAGGAGACTGCCAAGATTAGTTTCTATGAGTATCACGGTTGCGTTAATAACCACTCCAGCGGCCGAGTTGAAAATAACTTTGGGGCTTATGCTCCTGAATCACTTCACCCTCAGAAGCACATGCTTAGCGACAACACGCACTAAAGGTTCAGTCATGTAATAGAATTAATATCAACGGTGCCACAGCATAGACGTGCCGTGGTCTAAAATCTGGCCGGGGCCAGGGACCGAAAGGCTCAAAACAAGCGATTATTTTGTCTTCCGTAAAGTACACGTACTGTTCATACAACTTATATAATTTACTAATACATTTTATGTTTATGAATTTATTCTTTGTTATTTGCTAATGCATAATGCATTATCAAATAAACTTTGTGTCTGTGAATACGTATGAGCTACTACCATATACATATAATGTGAATGGTAAGTATGAATTACACATGAATTATCCATTAGCACAAGTAAATGAACGCTTGTAGGAATTATATCAGAATAGAATGGAAGTAATTAGAAATATAAACTATTTTTTCGTTAAGAAGCTAAATATATTTCAATTTATACTTGCAGAAGAGAAGAGTTTACTTTCAAAATGTCTTTGAAGAAATTGGAATATATTAAGCTTACAAGGAAGAAATTGATCACTTGTTTCAAATTTTTGTTACCTAGAAAACCTAGGAAAAGCATAAACAATTTGCCAAGACGAAAAGTGCTGTAACTTACTCTTTTCTAGCCATTTGGTTTACCAGGATATCTTTGCAGCCCTAACTGCTTCTCCGAGGCTAGATGGAATATCAAAACCTTTCAGACTTGTGCTTTTTGCTGTTTTCCGCTTTCGTGATCCTCTGGAAAATGTGAGATCCAGACAGTGCTTCTCTGCGAATGATTTAATTTTTCCCCAAACTACATAAAAGTTTTCTCGCTCACTTAGTAATGTTTTAACTGTTCCATTCACAAAATCCATCCCATCCCAAAGAGTTGCATTTTTAGTTTGAAAATATGTGCTTAACATGTTTGTTATAAAAAGAACATAGTGAAAGAAGAAAAAATTTGAACATAGTGAAAGATGAAAGATCGCCAATGCAGAAACTCAGTCGTATTTTTCTTCATTCATTTCTTTTTCTAAAGCCTCTTTTTTAGTTCCATAGCTATCGATCACATATTTGCAATTGTGAAATCTCATTGACTAACGAGTCGAGTTTAAACTTCTCATTTCACGCCTTGTATTTAGACCAACTGCCTCTTCAAGCTGCTTCAACTATTGATGTGATGGCTTTGAAAGGTGTATGTAAAGGGATTCGATGACATTGAAAAAGGATGCATACGTTTCGATTGTGAAAAATGTGTGCATCACAGCAAGGATAATTTTATGAGCTTGACAGTGTACAAATGTGGCTGCAGGGTGTTTTATCTTAATTTAGGTTTGTAAACCACCTTTTTGACTTGTTATGACACTAGCTCCATCATAAGACTGTCCAACAACAAGCAATTTGCTAAGTCCGTAACTTTCTAACAGGCTCAAAGTTATATCGAATAAATAGGAGGCATTTCTAGCTCCTGAAACATCTAGCAAATTTGACAAACACGGAGAGTTGTTCCTTTTTGTAGACCCTTGCTTCGTCTGCCATAATAGATATCAGTCCGTACTCTTTTCTTTCAGCTGTCATGTCCTCGCGAACGATTTCAGCAATTGTTTTTACTAGCTCATTTTCTGTTTTGCCACTACAGTAGTTTGCAACCTTGTTTTAAAATGTTTTTCAAAAATTAAATCATGCTTCGAGAATAATTCACAAGATTCCAAAAAAAAAAATCACGGTTATCACTGGGACCACTTTCATCATGTCCTCTGAAAGCAATACTTGGCGACTGAGACACGTCGTAAGGTCGATAGCTTTACTGTCTTCCAAGCACTATTAGAGTTTTATTATTGTAGAGTTTTGATTATTGTATGCAATATGTCCTTGAAGACATTGTGGATCAATTTTACTATCCGGATAATTTATCCGAATCGCGAAGTTTGCTTGAGCTGAAATTTTGATGTATTTTTGGCGACAATGCAAATTCTATGGAAAATTTCGCATTGTGATAACTACACACTGAGTCATCAGATCATCACGAAATTCACAAGACGCATCAATGGGTGTAAAAAATAAGTTTCTGTCGTTTTGAAATGTCTGGACAACCGTGTAGCTACCATAAGTACGTAAACACAAATCTTTCTCACCATTGACTCTCTGGTATTTTTATCGGTATTTAGAATAAAATGCAAATGATTGATGAATTTGATACTATATTTATACAGTCAAATCTAAACTTCTAAAATTCCCAATCGCACAAAAATCGTAATTCTTCACCGAATTATTTATATTTTTAGCACCTGGAACTTGCGTTTACGGCAGCATCAACTTGCCAGCATCAACTTTTTTGTCCTGGAAATCGGTTCTATTAAATTTTCATAAAATAATGATTTCGTAGTGAAAATAAACCGAAAATATTTCAATTTCAAAAAATTTTACACATTCGCGGAAGTTACCTCCAAACACCCTTTTTTTTCGTATAACTTCCAACGCTTTCAATGGATCAAAAGTTATAGGGTAAGTTATTTGAACGGGATGCAAATTCGGTATAGTCTTTGTTGTGGTGGTGTCGAAAGGTTTGCAGCAGCAATATTGGACTTGTTGACTCAAACTTAATAAGTACACCTTATCATACGCAAAAGTCAAAGAAACATGCTCTCAAATATGGAATGGGACTGTGTTTGTTTTGATTAATGTAAGGTATGAATGTGCTAATTGTACATGATCCCATCAAGAAAGAGTAAGCGCAGCAAAAATTGCTCACAATAAACAACATTGTCTTGAATAGATAGCATAAAAGTAGCAGGAATGCCATTTTTATTCTCCAAATGACTTCGAAAATTGTATTCTACGTTAGCCTACCATTTGAATACTCAGACTATGTTTTGTGAAAAACATAATTGCATAAAACATCAGTTTATAAAAGTATTCTTATCTAAATACATGTATATTGCCTAGTAGAAATGAACAGATAATCTTAATTAAAAAAAGATATTTGGCGAGGCGCTTTTCGTCTTTTTCTTAACGTATAACTTGTCGAAATTAAATATTGCCGTCCATTTCTCGAGATAAGTCCCATAATATCGTAATTAATACAGCAAATATGCTTTGTGTATGCTTTGGTATAGGTTTACACTACTGCACAGTACAGCTCTTGCTGTAACAACAAAAACCAAAGAGGCGAAAACTTAAGTGTTTGCTGTTAGAAATATTTATATTTCTGGGAGGGGCCAACCTAGGGTCTGGGGGGGTCCCGGCCTCCCCTGGCCCCCCCTACGGCGCGCCTATGTGCCACAGATGTATTTTTACAGAATGACAGAGACGGTAAGAGCTCGTTGCTTAGGACACAGGCGAAACAAGCAAATTAATAAAGCTTGACAGGAACTTCCAGGTCAGGATACCCCAAGAACAGACAGGAGGATCATGGGAGCTGTCGGTAAAAGTTAAGCCTGGATTTACGCAGACGAATCACAGACGAGTCTGAAATATATGCTTTATACACGGTAGTTAAGTCCATCATGATCATCAGCCAAACCAAAGACGATTTGCGTCAATAGGGCCACTGCCGAGCCATTGATGACGGAAGTATTGTTTTTGAAATTTTCAAAGTATTTGCAATTGAATGTCAATCCATCAAAGAAGGCACCATGTTCACTACTTCTGAACAAACACCGTTCGCATCTTTCTGTCGATAGGGTTAGCACACAAATCGCAGCCATTGGCCAAGTCGTCTTCGAGCCATTGAAAAATATATCAATAGAAAAACTGATCAGTGATAGTTTAATAACGCATGCTATTCTCTAGCTCGTGTGCACTAGTTTCTAGTATGTGTGGCCCTTGGTTCGAATCCAGGTTCGTACACCGAGCTTTGAGTTCACCCAACTCTGAATAGCAACTCTGAGCAATCAGTGGTAAAGTGAATCATGGAACTAATCATTTAAAACTCGTATACATTGACTGTACACTTATGAATGAAGCTCTCTACGAGCTTCAACCCCTAGATCTGACAAAGATTGTCGTGGAATTTCTTTACTACTTTAACTATTTACGATCTACCATGCGTCATTACAAAATCGTTTACATTGACGCTCACGCCATCTAATATTCACGTAGGCTTCAGGTACTGGCGAATTTCCTGGATGTTTACGATGATCATGAATTTCTTTTTCTTATTGATTGCTATTTATTAATTTATTTGTTACTTTTTTTTAATTTGTTTTTACTTATGTAACTTGTTTGTTTTTACTTTTTCCTTTACTTTACTTTTATTTTCCATTTTATTTTAATATGATGTCTTTTTTTTATATATGTGACTTTGTACCTTGCTTTGATGAATGAATAAATAAATAAATAAATATATTGCTGAAGCCGAAGTTACTGATTCTGTGGATTCACTTTTTTAAGTTTGTAGCCCAAGAAAAAACCTATTGATCTTATTCAAGTAAATCATTGCAAAAGGATACAAGATTGTTTCGAGAGCCTGAAACCAGACACAGACTGTGCATCTTCGCATAGTATTAGACCGTCATCTAAAACTCTACCCAAAAAAGTACGAATAAAAGCAGAATGAGATTTAAATTCACAATATCAATGGAAACACGTGTAAATGCTTTTATAGTACGTTTGCAAAGCGCTTTCAAATCAATGCCCGAATCGGACTGGCTATTTTTCACAAATCTGAGATCAAAAGATGTAGAGTGCACTTTAAAATGATTATTCCAGAAAAAAGCCTGAGAAAATGTAGGATTCAAAAAAATATTCAATGTCACTTATTTTCAAATGTATCATTTTTTCTGAATTCTCAATTTCGCTAAAAATCAAAATCTATTGCCCTTACAAACACCCAGTCTCTGGTTAGACTATTATTTTTAAAAAACTACGAAGAACGAGTGATTTATCTGAGGGTTTTGAATGAGTTTTACATTTGACATTTTTGTCGCTGAAACCAAGGCAAGTTTTATAATATATTGCTTTTTCTATCATCAGCAGTAGTCTAGGCAAATGCTGCAGTAGAAATGTTACAATTTGTGCTGAGATCTAAATTAAAGAACTATTTTTACCTAAGCGGACTACTATAATATTTTTAATTTTATTTCTTACTTGCACCACTAAAGTAAGTGTCTGGTATTGAAGTGTTCATCATGTGTAGTAGTCTCTAGTACCAACCTCTGTTATAGCTTGAAGATACATCGAAAAATATGGCTACATAAGGCATGTCCATCTTCTAACTCTATATATGTAGCAAGTTGCAGACTTCCTCCACAGTACTTTGCTGCGCAAGAAAATCAAATAAGTGGCATATATGTGCATACTGAAAATCAAACGTTACTCTATAGCTGTGTTTAATGGGCCCAAAAAAAGAGTAGAACATCTCAAGGTAAGTTAAATTAGGGCAGCTGTCAAAAAAAAGTAGAGCAAATTAGATCAATCGAGAGTACGAAATCATATGGAACACTTTTCAGGCAACAGTTCTCAAAGTTCTAAATTCTACTTCAACCACAATTCTTTGTTAACAGTCGAGTCTGTGACAATTGGCCCACAGCTGGTTGCTTACTTAAAGTTGCTCTGCCAAAAAAAGGTAGAGCAGAAAATCATGCTCTAAATTGCTTTAGTTCAATGTAGAGCAGTATCATGAAACACAAATCAGAGCGATTACGGGCAAATGGATTTCGGGCAAATGAAAAGTTGTAGGTTTCGAAGCAAGTAAATATACATATTTTACTGATCCAGCAGCTGAGATATGTAAAGGTTTGCCCAATAGATTCATTGTCATGTTTCTAAGGAGTTTGTTGTGCTATTGAGATATCAATTGGATGAATTTTAAAAGGACTTCAAGTGAAGATTTCGATTTTGTTTTAAACGGCAATCCACGAAAGAGCAATCTATAAAGAGCCGATTTAGACGAGCGATGTTGTGCTTTGCCAGCACAGAGCTTGCTAAACGATGATGCTCGTTGCAAGTTATGACGAGCGATTTCTTGCTCTGCTAACACACAGTTTTTTATATTTGTAGCAGACTACTTTCTACCAAAACATTTCTCAGCCTCAAATTACTTGTAAGAAAATGACAGAAAAATGGCCAACTATATCACTCGTGCTCGCTGTTCCGTTCCGTTTTTCACTTTTTTTTTTTCTTAAAAGCTCGTGCTGGATCCAGCGAAAAACCGCTCGTCTAAACCGGCTCTAGATTGGAATAGAATAAAATTATCAAACAGGAAAGGGAACAAACAATTTCGAATGTAAACGAGGCTCTAGTTCACAAAGCATACTTATACAACACCTTGTTGAAGCCTTAACGAATTCTTATGTTTTTGTAGCGCAATTTTATGAAAGATGTTGGATTTATGAACACAAAAGATTGCGAAAAAAATGATGAAAGATTTTTTTCAATCACATGGCGAGGATCAGGTACTGATGGACGATTATGAAGTCCATAAAACATACGAAGCGATCTTTCAGTTCAGCAACTGAACTTTGAATTCGGTGCGGCTACGGCGGTGTAAATCTGTCAATGGAAATTCGACAGACCTTACTGAGTAAAAATGACAGTGACATTGACAGCTGTCATTAGCTCATTTCACATTAATAAGTTTCAAAATGCGGCAGCTGTTAAAAAACCCTATATTCATTCTTGGTTATAGTTCTGATTTTGTTGTCGGCGTGGAATGGAACTTCTATATTTTAGAGGAGCATAGTTGAATCAGGTGACTTCATTATGATTTAAAGATTTCCAAAACGCTTATAGAATGAATTCACTGCTAATTTGCATACCCAAGGGCCACAATAATCTGCAGCAAAATAATTTTGTTTTGTTCGCTTTGTATTCAACTTGGACATTTGGTTGCAATAAACGCGTTTTCAAGCTTTTTCCAAGTATGACGAAAAAAAATCTTTAATTGTGATGCAAGTGATGCATTTATGAGTAACTTACAAACATTACCGTCGCAGCTAAATTAAAGACACATTTGGATAGCGATTGGCAAGTAGATCACTTTGAGCACTCCTATGTTAGATCAGTGAATAATACTTCACAAATCAAATTATACCGGAACAAAATAATTTCGCAGTTTTTGCTCTCTAAACTAACTTCATGTGGATTTGTTGAATTCTTCAACAATGCCTGATAAGATATGATAGCAGGCTATATACCCGTGATTTCATTGCCTATGTCATCATTTCAAATACATGCTGTCCTGATAAGACTGATACGCAACCAACTGAATGCCGTCATCGTCTGTATAAAAAACTATGATGCGCTATTGTTGTTTTGAAATGACATTTTAGATTCACTTAGTCAATTAAATTTTCGTCAGCTAACAATTGTCGTCTTATCTTGCTTAGACCCTGGTGGTAGGGGTTTCGCTGCTTGCAGATTTTCAAAAGCGATAGCAAAACTACCTAGTAATTGTGTAAGGTGGCAGAGCATTAAATTGTCATTTATTTGCAGAACTAATTAATTTCTATAATTAATTATATTAACTTTAAATAAATTATAGATACATATATTGAACCTATGATATAAATATTTTGAACTATATTATTTTATTCAATATTATATATATATATATATATATATATATATATATATATATATATATATATATATATATATATATATATATATATATATAACTAACATATCAGTGCAAGACTTGTCAAAATGATGGTATATGATTCATGAAAGATACATAGCACCAGCGAATCCAGCAAATTAGAAATCTCACAGTTGAAATGTCTTATATAGTAATTAGCATATTTATGCATTTGCAGAATTGATTTTGTTGGATCAGTTCAATTTAGCTGATATTCGAGGCGTTGTATTGAGATTTTCAATAAGGACATAGCAATTTAGTATCGAAATCACCGTTTCTTGTAAACTCGTTATCTGATTAAGCTGAAATTTTCTGGATGCAATGATGTGTATGTGAAATATGTCCAGGTTTAATGTTAGTTATCGTTAGCTCTGTGACACTGGCGGCCATCTTACACTGAAAGAAAAACTCTTGGTTGGTTCAACTATTTTTAGTAGTATTGCAACGATTCATTCAAAATCGTTAAACGAACTAAGGAAAATAGTTATTTTTACTATGTTAATATAGTTAATTTAACGATATAAAAGTAGTTGGCTCTGGTTTTACAAAAAATATCGCAAGGTTCATGAAATCAACTGTTTTAATTGTTTCATAACCACGAAAAATAGTTCAAACTTTAACGTTTCGAATTATCAACAGTTTTGATGGTACTTAAACTACTTTGCAATAGTTGATTTTAACAAACGTAATTCAGTGAGCAACGTCTTTGGAATTATTCTACGCAAAGTAGAATGGTTTCAACATTTGCACGCTTTTCATGCTCCGAATGAATCAATTGTTCAATTGTTTATCAACCACGCTTCATGGTGCATAAAAGTAATCAACTATTTTTTTTATGGTTGTTTTAACTATAGCCCGTAGTTGACGCAAAAACAACTAAGGAAAATTGTTGATTTTACCAAGATTTTTCTTTCAGTGTAGTAATGTTTTGAATACGCTTATAATTCTATCAAGAAATAAACTTTCAAAAACCAAGTAAACGACGTGAATTTTCAGCGTTTTACAAGCATGCATATGATAGCGTTTTTGTAAATTTTTAACACTATGTGTGCATAAGGTGCCCGCTAGGAGAAGTGAAAAATGGCTCCAAAGAATCCATTGCGGCGGTCGTATGAATGCGATCTACACTTGGGATGAATTTCAGCTCGATATCTCAATTATTCGGAGTTTTATTTAAATACGAAATGGTTATGTCCGTATTGAAAAACCCTGTGCTGCGTCGGTTTTTGGTTGTATTCATTCGACTCAGTTCGGAAATGAAATTTCCACAGTTTGGATATAAAACCCTTTCTTTTCCTAGCGAATCGACTAATACATTCTGGATTTTTGAGAGCTTTTATTTTTCAGATTTTATTTGCAAAACGCGTCTGGATACATAGCTTTTGTGCTCCTGCTGTAAGTTTGCAATCCATTACTGATTTCATGGTCTTATGATTTCAGAGACATTGGGTTTTTTAAAGATTTTATGGTCGATGATTAATTTTCTTGCAACTTCATTATTGCACACGAATCTAGAATGGTAAAAAAAATGCAAGTTAAGATTAGAGGTGTAAGAGTAGAATTGTACATATTTGAATATAATTATTAGATCTAAGTATAGACGTCGCTAGTGACAGTAAGTGAAGAATGAAAAATGTCAAAGAAGAAGAAGAAGAAGAAGTCTTTGTTCAAGAATAAACGAGATATCGGCGTGAGTACGCGTGTTTTAATTTCGGCCTAACTATAAAATCCAGTATTATGAATCAGGTGTGGGGTCCGAAATGGCCTTTAACTCTAATAATCGGAACGAATTGATGCAATTATTAAAGAAAAGTGGAGTAAAAGTGCCGCCAGCCGCAAGTGTGCAGTTGCTGCGTCAATTGGCAGAAGCCACTCAGAAGGGGACGCCATCACCAAAAACTAAAAAACGGACGCCGCCGCCGCAGAAAGCTGATGCCGAGACGCCGCCGGAGCCGCAGCAAGAGGGACAATTGCCAATGAAGCCGCTGCCAGATGATCAAACACCGCCGCCGTATGCCCAAGAGATGCCGCCGCTGGGAGCTGATGTGTCGATGCCGCCGCTGGAAACCGATGCCGAGAGACAATTACGAAGCATGATGCAAGTGCCGCTGCTTGAGGAATGGTCACCGATGAGTTTACCGCTGCAACACGATCGCGCATCGCCGCCGTTCGCCGAAGAAATGAAGTCGACGAGAGCCGAAGTACCAACGCCGCTGCAGGAAGTCGATGCTAGGACGCCACCGCAGCAAGCCAGGAAAGAGCCGCCGCCATATGACGAAGATATGCCACCGCTGCGAATGGCACATATGTCGCTGCCGATGTCTTGGCAATGGCCACAGAATGCCCAAATTCCGCTGCCTCATACCAATCAGATGTCAGAAAAGCCAGACGCACATATGTCTGATAAGATGGCCGAGCTGGACTGTGAGCTGATGATGCTTAGGAAAAAGGAGGAAATTTTACGATTGAAGGCAGAGGTCGAGCAATTGGAAGCTAAGCGGGCAAAAAGCTCGGTAGTAGAAGGGAAAACCAAAATGACACTTAGGGACATAGAAGATGTCATTCCGGCATTCAGTGGCGACAAGTCATCGGTATACGACGTCCATAAGCTTATAGCCGATTTGGAGGCATTATTCAAAATTACCGAATGCAATGACATTTTTAAATTTATGGCGCTGCGAAGCCGATTGATAGATGCAGCACAGGACCATATGGCTGGAAGCACTGCGGTGACTTATGAAGACCTGAAGAAGGAGTTAATTCGCGAATTTGGCCAAGTAATGACCACAACGGACGTAATCGAATTACTTCAAGGAAGAAGTTGGAGGAGCGAAACTGAATCCCTGTATCGCTATGTGCTGGTTATGCAGGGTTTGGCACGTCGTAGCACGTTAACTGAGCAGGAATTAATTAACCTAATGGTGGATGGAATGAGACTTCCGCGGGAAGATGCCACATTGCTCCTGGCGAACAGCAGGACAGTGGAATCGTTGAAGGAAGCCGTAGTTGCACACGAGAAGAGGATCATGGCGAACAGACAAGCCAGACAGAGGGTCAGAAGGACTGATGTTTCCACCGTCACAACTGGGCAGTCGGCAGGAAGGTACAATAGAGGCCAAAGTATGCTGCAGGAAGTCCCTAGGATGGTTACGGAAGCACCCGAAGACCTGCGGCAGACGCGCTGCTTTAACTGCTGCATGTTTGGGCACTACCAGAGCAAGTGTCCATATGAGAAGAGGCCGCTGAATTCGTGCTTTAGATGTTGGGGCATGGGCCACAACCACAGGCAATGTAGGAACCCGCCGAAGGAATTGAGACCGGTGAGGAGTCAGGTAGCTGGTACGACGCACTTTCACAATTCGAGGTCAGACGACATAGACGAGGATGACGACGATGCCACCATTACAGGAGAGCCAACGACGGTCAGTGCAATAAATTATGTAAGTTTATTTTTTAGAATCAATTGTGGTAAAACTAAATTATTGTCTTTGTTTGATACGGGTAGCCCCGTTAGCTTTGTCCGAAAATCAGAGGTCCCTTATGTATTCCGAGAACGACGAGTGAAAACAGAACTGCGAGGTATTGGCAACAAGCGTATCGAAGCCCTAAGCGAGATTAGATGTCATGTAGAATTTAGAAATGTAAAGCGAAAAATTAAGTTACATGTATTACCTAATAGTGCCTTAAGCATCCCGCTCATTTTGGGCCGAGATTTTTTGAGAACTTTTAGAATAAGATTGTGCCAAGTAGAAATAAATAAAGAAGTAAGAAATATACTAGAAGAATGTGAGTCTGTATTTCCGTCTAGTTACCCAAAAACCACAATTGATTCTGCATTAATTTCTTCTGATAAAAATAAGAAGCCCATGAATGTTGGGGAGGAAAAGCCCAGTTCCGCCGCCACTATTCTGTCAGAAGGTAATGTTGAAGGAAGAAGCGCTAGGCTAACTGGGGAAAAGTCTGGTAGATGTTCATCTCCGCTGCTGATAGGCGCTGTTATAGATGAGGTCGAAGATTATGTTTCAGAAGATAGTTTGAAAATAGGGAATCAGCTGTCGTTAAGTGAGAGAATAAGAATTAAAGAGATAGTCTATACTAATTATGTCTGCTCATCAGAAACTGAGGTTGAACTATATGATTATCAGATGCAAATCAGGTTGTTTAATGATACGCCGCTTTATTCGGCCCCTCGACGTTTGTCTTATAGGGAAAGAGGTCTAGTTCAGGAGCTTTTAGACGATATGTTGGCAAAGAAGATTATTAGGCCAAGCGAGTCGCCGTATGCTTCGGCAGTTGTTTTGGTCCCTAAAAAACAAGGGGAAGTCCGAATGTGTGTCGACTATAGGAGCTTGAATAAGGTTACCGCCCGTGACAATTACCCACTACCGCTACTAGAGGATTGTGTTGAATTCCTAGGAAATAAGAAGTACTTTAGTACGCTCGATTTGCGGAATGGATTCTTTCACGTAAGAATGTCACCAGAATCAGTGAAGTATACTTTTTTTGTTGTACCGCAGGGACAGTTCGAATACCTTAGGATGCCTTTTGGTTTGAAGAATGCTCCGTCTGTCTTTCAGCGTTTTATTTCAGAAATATTCAAAGATTTTATTAAAGAAGGCAGATTGATAGTTTATATGGATGACTTGATCATTGCTACCGAATCGTTGGACGAGCATTTGGAGGTATTGGGGAAAGTGTTGCGTCGGGTACGTCAGAGGCAATTGGAGTTGAAGTTATCTAAATGTCAGTTTGGGTTTGAAGAATTAAATTACTTAGGGTATTTAGTGTCTAAGGAGGGGATAAAGCCTAGCACCGACCATATTGACGCTATATCAGGGTATCCGATGCCAAGAAACATTAAGGAATTGAGGTCGTGCTTGGGACTGTTCTCCTATTTCAGGAAGTTTGTCCAATCCTACGCTGAACTCGCGAAGCCCCTTACCGCATTAACGAGAGAGAACATACCATTTGAAATGACGGATAGGTGTCGAGAAGCTTTCTTCCTGCTGCGTAAAAAATTAACGGAAAGTCCAGTATTAGCAATTTATGATCCGAAGAATGAGACTGAGTTGCATTGTGATGCCAGTTCTTTAGGCTTTGGCGCCGTTCTGCTTCAGAGGCAATCGGATAATAAATTCCATCCTGTGATGTTTTTCTCTAAAACAGCTACTCCCGCTGAAAGCAAATACCATAGTTTCGAAATGGAAACACTCGCCATTATATATGCTCTAAGAAGATTTCGGGTATATTTGGAAGGGATATTATTTAAAATAGTAACAGATTGCAATTCTGTGAGGCTTACGTTGGAAAGGAAGTTGGTGAATCCCAGAATTTCTAGGTGGGCACTGGAGCTGCAGTCTTATGATTATATCTTGGAGCACCGTCATGGTATTTCCATGGGACATGTGGATGCTTTAAGCCGCTGTCATGAACCAAGTAGATCGATTAAGGAGCCTGAGGTCATGGATATGACTGTTGCCGCTGTCCAGGGAAGGAAAAACGAAAGTGTCCCAGAAGTCCGATGCCGATTTGTCGCCGCTGTCGATGAGGAAGAGGGTAGTCTCCAAATACAAATTACTCAGAATAGGGATGCTGATATAGTTAGAATCAGGGATGCCCTTGAGGTTGGATCGGTGGATAAGTTTGAAATGCAAAACGGATTGGTATTTAGGATAGATAGGAATGGACACCTTGGTCTTTACGTTCCGCGGGAGACTGAAGACAATATTATGAGGCTAATTCATGAAAAGATTGGGCATATGGGAGTGGAAAAAACATATGAACAAATCAGACGTAATTATTGGTTTCCAAAGATGTATGAAAAAGTAGATAGGTTCATTAAGAATTGTGTGAAGTGTATTATGTACTCTGCACCCGTGAGGTCTTCAGAAAGAAATCTTTATAGCATCGAGAAGAAACCTGTACCTTTTGATACGTTGCACATAGCTCACTTTGGCCCCCTACCCTCAGTTAGGTCCAATAGGAAGCATATTTTGGTGGTAATTGATGCTTTTACAAAAATGGTTAAGTTATACCCAGTTAACAGTACTAGTACTCGGGAGGTATTGGCCTGTTTGAATAGGTATTTCGAATATTATAGTCGGCCCCGCCGTATCGTTTCAGATAGGGGAACGTGTTTCACGTCCTTAGAGTTTAGCGAATATTTGAAGAAACGGAATATAGGACATATTAAGACCGCTGTCGCATCTCCGCAGGCAAATGGCCAGGTAGAAAGAGTGAATCGAGTTATTAAGAGCATGTTAGGGAAAATTACTGAGCCCCTTGAGCACGCAGACTGGACGCAGATGTTGTCTAGGGCTGAGTATAGTTTGAACAATACGCGGCATAAGTCTACGGGTTATAGTCCGAGTGAACTCTTGTTTGGTGTATGTCAGTGGGGACCAGAGGTTGATGAGATGACTGAATTTATCGCGGACATGACTAACGACGGGGTAAAAAGGGACTTAAAGCAAGTAAGGTTCGCTGCCCAAAATGCCATTGCAAGGTCCCAACGGTATAATGAGGACTACCATGCCAAGAAGAGTACAACAGTGAAGCGATATAGAGTTGGTGACTTTATAGTTTTGCGCAATATTGACGTGACCGCTGGGAAAAATAAAAAATTTATACCTAAATATCGCGGCCCCTATGTAGTGAAGCAGGTGTTCCCCCATGATCGTTATAGAGTAACCGATATTGAGAATAGCCAGATTACCCAAAGGCCTTATGATGGAATAGTGGAGGCCGCGAAGTTGCATAGATGGAAGGAAGCAAGCCTGAGAAGAAGTTAATGCCAATAATTACATTAGTATTGGTCGTGGTCGACCTGCTGTCAGGTTGGACGAAATGTAAGAGTAGAATTGTACATATTTGAATATAATTATTAGATTTAAGTATAGATGTCGCTAGTGACAGTAAGTGAAGAATGAAAAATGTCAAAGAAGAAGAAGAAGTCTTTGTTCAAGAATAAACGAGATATCGGCGTGAGTACGCGTGTTTTAATTTCGGCCTAACTATAAAATCCAGTATTATAGAGGGTAATATTTTACTTTACGTTACACAAGGACAGTATTGGTTTTCAGCACAATAATAGCAAGGTAAGTCAAACTCACCGGTTCAATTCACGGATTAGACATTCGTCATAGTTTTCAATTCTAAAAACTCTAGCCCATTGGAGTTTGCGTTGCCAGATATTAACGAACCATGCCGAGGAAGTACTAATGAAAAAGAGGCATACAACCTTCGAATGCTCCTATTTTTTATTCTGGGCAGCAGCTTCTATGGACCCAAATTTAGGAAAGTCAAATACTTGGTTCTTGTTTATTTTAGGATGCTGCAAAGATCTTTAGAGAGGTCGGTAGCTCTAATCACGAGAGCGCCAGTCCGAAGCAGCGCTCTACTACCCGCGGGTTCGAATCCCGCCGTATGCTCATGGCTGTATTTATTCGCACACCGTGTGAATTTTGATTTCATCCGATGACCGTCGCGTGTGGAAAATTTTTTTATATACAGTTATATAGTTTTCTAATTAGTTTTATTTTCTATTTTCTTACTTAATTTTACTTTTTTTACTTAATTTTACTTTATTTAATTTACCACTTTAATTATTTTTTATTTTACATACTTATATTTATATTTACTCATTTACTTCTTACTATTTTTTACTAGGCCGAATTATTGTAGAATTGGACATTCGTGTTTTTGTAGAATTGGACACTCGTGTACTGGATTTTTTTTTCTTTTTTACTTTACTTTATTTTTTATTTTTTATTACTTTATTTTATTCTAACTTTAATTATTTTATATACTTATATTTATATATTCTTAATTAGTTCTTGTTATTTTATTTTGTTCATGGTACCAAATAAATAAATAAATAAATAAAGTCAAACAGAACTCGATTCAATTTGAAATCAATTCACCCTGCGAATGTCGTATTGATTCAGTGAGTAAATGAGAAATTAGAGTGAAAGAGAGATTTTCATAGCTGGCATAGCGTTTGCTAGTACAAAAATGGCTAAAGCTACAAGTGCTGGCAACCATATCCGTATTTTGTAGCCAAAAGTCTACCAAATTTTGCTGACAATAAGATCAGTCTCATGTATGAAATTCGTTCCATTTAGATGAACGCATCGGAAGTTATAGGGCTTACAGCTTTTATTCAGTTCAGAATTATTTCAAGATGCCACAAACTTCTATCAGGTCTGGTCCTAGGCCCGGCCAGTACACATTGCGAATTCTATCTTGATTTGATCATCAAGTCATTTGTTTCACCAACACAAATTTAGAATGCTAAAAACTAAAGTTATTTGACGAAGGATGAGAAATTTCAAAATTGTTAGTTCAAGGGGTTGAAAATAGCATAATATTTAACAACTGCTGGCATTTTCCCAAAATAAAGCAAATTAACCATAAAAAAGTATTTCTTATGCACATCAATGTCTACATTAAATTTCAAATTGATACCATGAATCGGTGGGAATACAAATATAGACAGAGCAGAATACAATTTCATACGGATCGTTTAGTATTCTTTGTGATGCTTTCTTATTATTTCCTAGTGGTGTAACATGAATGTCAAATGGACTGTCTCAAAAATCTTCAGTATGTCCGAGCTAGACTCGGTTTTAATCCTTTATTGCTGTAGAAAGCTTACGCTGGACAGAACAGCCTCGACCATGAACAAATTTCTTTTTTCTGATTACCTCCACCACTGATGCTGCTAATATGCTGAAGGAAAGCTTTTGTTCCAGGACTGACGGCAGGAATTTTCGTTCCAGATTATTGAAAAAAGCTGTTTTTGAACCCATATATGCAAATTTATTACCAGAACGTTCAAGATCTGACGGCCACAGCTAATGACAAAAGGTTCTCTTCCATAACCGCATCTGATAAACACTTTTGCGGTCATCAGTGTTGCTTGTCACCTGAATCTATATATCATTGTCTCCTTATAGTAGCCCCATACTCGTCTATGAATGTTTCTTTGCGGTATACTCGTACTAGCTCAATGACCATTTCTCGCCTGCGTCCGTACTTTCCGGTAAGAACTTTAATATCCCTTTGTTCGTTAACTATGAAAACTTTTGAAGAATTTTGTCTTCAAGCAATATTTCACTCGCTGCTTATTTGCCATTTCAACTATGCATGGGGTATGCTCACAGCAAAATTCTCGGTCTGGTTCCACCTAATTTTCCTTTTTCTTCCTTTGGCTAAAGTATCAGATCGAAGCTTACTTTACTTCCGATAATCCTAAACCTTTGTGGTCATATATAATTTCAAAATTATACTGTATTCAAAATTATATGGAAAAACACTTTATTTTTCTGAGCAAATTTGCAAGGTTTATGAGACGAAAATCACCATAGCTGGCAACTCTATTGTAATTTTTCAACCAAATATGTAGGTAGTACGGTCCAAATGCTATGAAAATCTTGTTAAAATGTGATGGCTGATTCGGAAGTTATAGGCCAAAAAGCAGTTTCTTTTCTCATTGATTTTACAGGGTTGTCTGCATTTCAAAATTACTTCTATCAGACCTGGTCCTAGTTAAAACCAACATGTTTTGTAAATTTCATAATGATCGAATTATCCGGTCGTCAGTGATCGTGAACAGAAGTTTCGAGTGCTGAAAATAGAGGTAATTTGGTGATGGGCTGCCGTTCTTGTGCAACTATCATTTGAAGAGGCCGATTAACGAAAGAAAAGCATAAAGTAAAACAATCATTGCTTTACCGAAATCGTGAAGATATTGGATCAACCTACGATAAATTAGGAAGTATGATTTCAGAAAGGTCAGTTGTTTTGAGCTTATGAGCGTCTCAAAAACTTAGGTTGGAATAAATAAATTTAAAGTCTATTTGTTCTAATGCAGTACAATAAATTAATTGCTCTTCGTGTTAATATAAGGCCAAATTTCTGGCCATCAAAACTCCTACTCTAGCCGGAGAAATATTTTACAATGCAATATAATTTGTCACTAGGCATTTAAGTGTACATGATTTCATGAAAATATCAGTCACTTTCGATTTCCGATTTGCTTTCAGCTATGAGAAAATTTTAACAAGAGCAATATTTTAGATAATGTACATAAATGGATAAGTTTGCAATGACAAACAGTCTTCTTTTATGACCACCATGAATCATGTGAAGTGTAGGTCGCATCAAAACAGTAAAAACTAGACATGCCTTTGTACATAATCACAATCGAAATGACATCAGAGTTGTATTCCGAAATTTCAAACAATTACTTTGAATGTCTTTCACAACAAAAAAACAAGAGTGGGAATACAATCAAATAGCTAATTGGATGGGTATTTTGATTCAGTAAACCATATTTGAGACGTAGAGGATGACGAATCACGCGAATTTTGCGAGGACTGTCATGAAGACAAACAATAGATATTAGTACTTAGACTGTGCCCAAAATTTTATTCGCAATGTTTCAGAAAATATTCATACTGAAAAAGATTTGCGTATTATGTTTTAGTGCCGTGGTTTATTAAAATTGCAAATAAGGATATGTGGATTTTGCATTTGATTTTATTTCAAAATCTCATTGATTTAGCCAGCAGGAAGCGTCCTTCATGATTTTGAAGTTGTATTTCCAGTTAAAAGTTAAAAACTGCAAAACAGGCATTTTTAACAAGAAGGCCTATTATTTTCTTTAAACTACAAAACGGATACAATTCGTATAAATTGGCTCACCAAATGCTAAACGAACGAAGTTTTTACGATGAAAAAATATAACTTAAAATTTAAATGTTTATGAATATTAGAAAAACTGAATGGTGTTTTTAAAAGCAAACCTTCCTCGACATTTACATATGTAACTGATTTGTAAAACCTTCGTATTCTAGCTATTTGTTTTTTGCTTGTTTTGTAACATTCTGCGTATCTGTGTGGGGTTTTTTTCTACCTTTTAAAAATTCTGCTGGCATTATTAGTATTTTTTTTCAAATTGCAGGGCATAAGTGCATGAGGTAGAGAAGGTAGGTTTACTTCGGGATATTTCTATAATAAAAGTTGTCCCAGTAAAATTTGACACTTTTACCTTTGTTCATATTTCCGTGTATATGCCTGCTCCACATCTTCAAGCCAATATGGTAGCCTTCTATATTAAGGACCCAAAACTGTATTAGTATTCATTTATTCAAGAGCTTTTTAATTGGCAACATGGAGTCGAAAACAACAAAAAATAGGACAGCGAAAGATTTGCAAAAGCGTGGAAAATCTCGAAATTAAGTTTTCAAACATTGCTAAGGATCTTAAAACGTCAAATTCAACGGTCAAACGAGTAATAACGATTTATAAGAAAAAACAAGTTGTTACAAGGAAAGGAGGATCAAGTAGGAAATCTCGAAGTATAGACAATGAAAATTTTCAGGAAGCTCGAGACTTAATCCAGCATTTCCTTTTGAGACAAAAATTGAGCACTTAAATTCTGTCCAATAAAAAAACAAAATTTCTTGTATAAATGTAATAACAAAATATAAATCAACCAAATCGTTTGAAACAAAGCATCGGTCAGAAAGGACCAAAATCTTATCTGAGCGTAAAAAAGTGGATTATCAGAAAAATTAAGAAAAACCGTAAACTAAGTGTACCAGTTTTACAAATCAACGTGAAGGAACGAGCTGAAACGAAAGTAGCTACTCAAAATATTCGAAGTTTAATAAAGAAAGCGGGTGATAAGGGCAGAATGTTCCGAAGTAAACCTTACCTTAGTACAAAAATTGAAATTGTTAAATTACGTTTTGCTTAAGAGTTCGTAAAAGAGCCAAAATCATTCTGAAGCTTCATAAGTTTTGTCGATGAAGTAAAAATTAATGTTTTTGGACCTGATGGGCGGCGATATGTTCGACGAAAGACTAATACAGAGTTTAGGAGGAATCACACTACTCCCACTGTAAAACACAGCGGAGAGAACATTATGCTATGGAACTGTATGGGGCCATCTGGTCCTGAAAATATAAATTTTGTGAACAGAATGATGGATCAAACCTGTTGCCTGTGTATTCTTAAAAGAAATATTAAACGAAATTGCTGAAAAATTAGGCATTCCATGCAATTTTGGCCTGTATCAGGACGATCCGAATTACAATTCGGAGCAATGTCGGCTTTGGGCTATTTGTAACTGTCCAAACGCTATTAAAAAACCCCCACAGTCAACGAACTGAAACCCGATCGAACATTTATGGCATCATCTCAAAACCAGAGTAGCATTGCGAAAGGTAAAGTATAACAAAGGGCTCCAAGATGTCATTATTGATGAAGGGACCAAAATTTCACCCACTTTTTGTAAAAAATTTGCGAAAAAGATGCCGAAACGACTGCGACAAGTGATAAAGATGCGTGGAATAGCCACAAATTATTAGCGCTATGTCAGTTAATTTTTTTGAAATTGATTACTTTAATACAATTGAAATAATTTCAGATAAAATTGCGCTGTGCCTTAACCTTTTTTTGCGCTATTTTGGTACTTCACTGAAAAATGTTACATTAATCTTGTGGAAAATGCTTCGTTACCGGTTTTTTTTATATTGTTCTTAAAGCAAATATGCAACACTTTTAATTAAATGCATAAACACAATAATTTATTATTAAAATCGCATTGAAAGTAGGTTTTTTGTGCTCGCTAAGTGTTTTTACCCACTGTCTATTAAATACCTACAAAAGGAAAATGATAAGTAGGTAACCGGTTATTGCCATTACTATATAAACTTTCTCATATGCATCGAGAGTTTGCTTCTTAAAGTTTCTGTTCCAATGGGCAGCCAATTATCAAAAAAAAAGTCTAGCGCATCAGAACCACTAGAAAACTAATTTTCGAAGAAATTATCTTTGAGGGATTTAAAAATTTGTGAAGACGTTATACACTTCTTTGTAGTATCATATTAACCATTTTTTTCTCAAAGGAACAAATATCATTTTCTGACAGAATTTCCTATAACGCAAATAATGAAAGTGTTCAGTGCTGGTAACATTTGTCCAACACAGCAGCAATAAGTCTACCATAACATGCTCGTGCTTAATCAACCTATCCTTTGAATTTCGTTTTCATCCGATAATATCATCGAAAGTTTCAGCGATTAAATTATGTCTGGGGATGCCATCCGAAAAATTTCCAAAACTCGGAAAATTTAAACATCGGTTGCTTATTTTATTGTAAATGCTTTGCTTATGAATACAAAATGGAAGCATCTGTTGGTGCAATATTTACGAAATTGTCTGGTGCTGGCAATCATGTGCTAGCACCATAGTTGCTTCACGTTGTGTTCAACCCACCCTATGAATTTCGTTTCGATTGAATGGCTGCGCTGTAAGTTATAGGAGTGAATATAATTTTAGGGTTACCACCGTCCAATCTTTTTAAATTTTTGAAACGTAAATATTTGTTGTTAATTGTCATTGCAGGATCATTCTCATTTGGAAATTTTATGACAACATCGCTCGATAAAGAAATGTCAATAACTTACAAAATTCATCATAGCTGGCAACCCTTTCACGGTTTTTCAACCAAATTCCTACAGAATTAGAAATGCAACAAGATCCACTTATCACATGAATTTCGTTTTGATATCATCGGAAGTTATAGTGAAAAAACCTTTATTTTCCTGAGCAAATTTATAATATTTAGGAGACAAAAATTGCCATAGCTGGCGACCCTATACTAATTTTTCAATCAAATTTCTATGAAATCTATCTTAGAAAAAGGTCCACCTACTGCGTGAATTTTGTTGAAATCTGGTGGCTAAATCGGAAGCTATAGGCCAGTGATTTTTATATATATATACTAAGATATTTTCTCAGTGATTTTTCCAAATGGCACCACTGCCACAGTATTGCTCGTATTTCAAACTCATTTCTATCAGACCTGGTCCTAGTGAATAACAACATGTCCTGTTAATTTCATATTGATCGCATTATCCGATTGTCAGTTCTCGTGGACAGAAGTTTTGAGTGCTGAAAATAGAGGTAATTTGATCACGGGTTGCCATTCTTGTTCACCGCGGAATTTTTGAAATTTTTATTTGACTTGGTCGACGAAAGTCAAAATTTATCAATAATTTGAATTTATTTTCATACATAAAAAAATTTTCAGGAGGCTCGATGATTTGAAGGATTTGTTTTCAGGAGCCTGCTGTAGCTACAAAGTTGCCCGCACAGTCATGAAAGTCCATGTGGGCTAAATTTTAGTCTGCATCAATACGCTCTGCAAATTTCACGATGATCCATTGTTTTTCTTAGAAGTTATTAAATTAAATTTTAAATTTGAAAAAAAAAACTCTAGCGCACCTGAACCGCTAGAAACACTAATGTTCGAAGAACAGTAGAAGAATCGTGCAGGTTTTGAGTGCATATTCCACCACATGCGCTGCTTATTACGGCCAAATTGTTTCAAATGCCATGTTTTACTTTTGTCTCAAGAATGCATTATAACTCATATGGTAGAAGGTTTCAGATATTACCACTGGCATGAATTTCAACGTTTATGAGAGCAAAACACGGGTTAATTATATTCGTTATCAATTGCTTATTTCACAAAATTTTGAAAGCAGCATCTCATATAATATCAATGAAGAAAATGCTCAGTGCTTGCAGCACTGTAACTGAAGTTGGAGTTTGGGGCTGCGATCCGAAAAATTTGCACAACTTTGGGAATTGAAACATCGGTTATTTATTTTCATTGTAAATGTTTCCGGTATGAATACTAACTGTAAGCATTTATTGATACAAAAGTAGCACAACCGACTCGTGCTGGCAACCTTTCGCCAGTATCAAAGCCAAGAATATATCACATCTGCTTCACGTTGTTATATTACATTTGAAGTTATAGGAGTATAAAGAAATTTAGCGTTACCTGCAGCGAGTTTTTTCAAATAATCGAAAGCTCCATATTTGCTGTTTATTGTCACTACAATATCATTACCAATTGAAAATTCTACGATAAAACCGCTTAATAAAGATATTGCAAGCAAACACAAAACCAACAATAGCTGGCAACCCTATCATGGCTTTTCAACCAAATTTGGCTTGAATAATGTTTATAATAGGTTCCAGTAATTGTATGAAATTCGTATTGATTTCATGACTGCACTGGAAGTTATAGGGCAAAAAGTTTTATTTTCCTGAGCGAATTTTCAAAACCAAAGACACAAAAATTACCATAGCTGGCAGCACCAATCGAATTTTTCAACCAAATTTCTATCAAACAGAGTTTAGAGTAAGGTTCAGCTACTGTGTCAATTTCATGAAAATCTGGTAACTTATTCACATTTCATAGGGCAAAAAGCAGTTTTTTTTCTTTGTAATTTTTCAAGATGGCACCACTGGAACAGAGTTGCCTACAATTCAAAATCGCTTCTATCAGACCTGGCCCTACTTAAGTTCAATGCATTCTGTAAATTTCAATTCTATCTGATTATTGATTCGTTAGTCACCGTGAACAGAAGTTTTTGAAGCTAAAAATATAGGTTAACTGAGAAAGGGTTACCGTTCTTGTCCGACATGAAATTTACAAAGTTTTACTTTGACTGTGTAGATTAAGCATAAGATTTGTATACAGATTGGTTTTATTGTAGAAACGGACATTTTTTAGGATATTCGATGGTTTGAATGTTTTCACTTCCAAATTTTTATTTTTTCAAATTTAAGACACCAAAACTATCATAGCTGGCAGCTCCAACCGAATTTTTCAACCAAATTTCTACCAAACGTGGTTTGTAAGGTTCAGCTACTGTGTGAATTTCGTCAAAATCGAACGATTCAATTAGAATTTATAGGGCTAAAAGCAGTTACCTTTTTTAGTGATTTTTCAAGATGGCACCACTGGCACAGAATCGCCAGGATTTCAAAATCACTTCTATCAGACCTGGTCCTATTAAAGACCAATACATTCTGAAAATTTCAATAAATTCTGCTCATTGGATCGTGAGTTTCCGTGAACAGAAGTTTTTGATGCTAAAAATATAGGTAACTTGGGCAAGGGTTACCAGGCGTGCCCGTTATACCATATCAAATTTTTTTTTTCGTTTATGTAAACAAAGCACAAAATTTACATATGAGTGGCTTTTTTTTAAGAAACGACATTTTTTCAAGAGAAACGATGATTTGGAGGTTTTCACTTTCAGTGCCTGCCCTAGCTACAGGGTTGCCAGCACAATCATTAAAACGTACACTAATCTACAACTAAACAAAACAAACATGTCCTGAAAATTTCGTAATCATGGAATAGCTGTGTCAAAAGTTATCGCAATTTAAAAATTTTCCCGTTCTCTTTTTAGGCACCCAGCGCACACATAGGGTTAAAAAATTCCAAAACATTATCCGATTCACATGTAAAACTTGTTCGAAATTTATGTCGTCAACTTTATTTTTGCAAAAATTATTTGTGTACGGAATAATAGGTATATTAAAAAAATCACTAAAATGGCCGCCGGCGCCAAAGGGTTAAAGATTATTAACTTTTTGTGAGACCTGGCACTATTCTGCATATACATCAATGTGTCCTGAAAATTTCAGCTCAATCGGATGACGCGTTCCTGAGATTTTTTCACTGAAATTTTTTGATGATATATATATATATATATATAAATATATATATATATATATATATATATATATATATATATATATATATATATATATATATATATATATATATATATATATATATATATATATATATATAGAAATATGAATTTTTGGCCAAAGTGATTTTAATACTAATGTTCTTCTTCGAACATTAGTAAAAATCCTTGCCTACTTTTAGGTACTCAGCGCCTACACCTGGCTCAAAATTTTCAATTCTTTATCATAGACAAACTATATACATATTAAGTTTTCATTCCTAGTACTTTTTTTTAACAAAAATTTACACTGCTTGGAAATATAGGAGTACCTGAAAATTCACTTAAGTGCCCGCCGCCGCCAAAAGGTTTAAGATATCTGAATTCTAGCAAGTCATGGACCTACCTGTTATATTTATCTATGTCCTCCGAAAGTTTCAGCTCAATCGGATTTGCCACTCCAGAGATTATATACATATATATATATATATATATATATATATATATATATATATATATATATATATATATATAGATATATATATATATATATATATATATATATAGATATAGATATAGATATAGATATATATATACATATATATATATATATATATATATATATATATATATATATATATATATATATATATATATATATACATATATATATATATATATATATATATATATATATATATATATATATATATATATATATATATATATATATATATATATATATATATATATATATATATATATATATATATATATATATATATGACGATTTTGTTCTTCGAACATTAGTAATAACTAAATTATCTGTCATTGAAGCAAAACACCATACCAACAACTCAAAAACTTATGACTAAGGTCGCCAGTCGCCTATTGATGGCCCCAGAGCTTGAAACATTATTGTAGCAAATTGAATTGTTGTCTTCGTTCAAATCGACTGGGTCGCGATGAATCAACGCTGCTTTGCCGATGCTGCCTTAACAATCGGAAGTGTGACGTCACACCAAATTCAAATACATAACAGCACCTTTGGCCCCCTTCGTTTTTCACTGTGAAAAGCGAGGAATTTCCCGGAATGCCATGAGATCATGGCACGGTCTCGTAGTGAGACTCATCCCTGGGGCCACCAAGGCAAGAGGCGATAGTGACGGCGCTCGGCCGCGACGGTTTGAGTGGAGCATGTGGTATTGTGATGTTTGCAGACAAGATATAAACATATGGAGCTAAAAACATACGTATCTAGAAGAAGTGAAGTGCGCGAGTCAAGACGGAAAGCTCGAGCCGAATATGAAAGCAGCACCAACAACTCGTATGATGGTCGTGTCTGATGGCTTACGCCGTACGAGTGCCTCAGTTTCATTGATATCTTTCTTATCATGGGCTGCATGGCCTTAATCAAGTTACATAAATGCGGTGACTGAGTCAAAATTCCGGGTAGTAATTTGGTCCAGCGGAACAGTTATTGAATAATTGAATGTGGCGGACGCCAATCGGCCGGCATTCATTCAGACGTCTGGCTTGGGCGACTGAGTGGATTTAAAAATAGCATGGTAATTTGCAAGCTCGGAATGTTTTGAACGGAAATGCCTCATGACTTAGACGAAAATTGCTACATCTGCTTCGATGCGTAGGTATGTTTTATATATGTATGCATGGCGTTATGTGCTTACCAAAGATATGTAAAAAAATTTTGTTTGTCGTGTAAACACCTGTTGCGACCTAGATTTTTATGTGGTGGGTGGAAGAACTAGATTTTTCAGGAATAACTCAATTGTTTATTCAGACTTTGATTTGGAAACAGTAATTCAAGATGGTACCTAGGTACTTTTTCTTATATTTAGCACAATTTTTCTGAAGATATAAGGCGCGTTTATAACGTGGTTTCAAACTGGCGTAGGATTAGTCAAACCACGTTGTATACGCGCAGTGGATTGATATGAGATAAGTCGGTCCGATCACGAAATTTTACAGGATCGGATCGACTTGGGCGTTAAAAAACGCGGATCGAGCGATTGGGGATTGAAAAATTCGAAGCCGACTTCAGTTATGTATGTGACTTTCCAATGCGGCATACTTCACCATTGTGGAAATGAATGAAATTTTTGAATACTTGAAAATTATGAATCGAGCACATATGCGTTTTGGATATTTTTTTTGAGATTCTAAGGAAAATAACATGGAATTTAGAATAAGAATAATATGATTGTTACTATAGGTATGCTCGCATATTGGAGCTGCAACATATTTTTGCAGGAGGCTTCTTTTTGTGGTATCATTTCGCTTGCAGCAAGAGTACAAAATCAACTTGCTGCGAATGTATTCGCATATATTTTAATAGATTAAGGTACGCGAACAGACCTTTTGAGTTGCATGTTATGGTTCAAAATAATTTGAAAGGCAAAACTATATGTATATTGCATGCTTATTGAGTGTACAAATTTGATTAGAATTACCTAGCCTTAAGCTATTTAGCAGATGAACATGGAAGAGAACATCCCTTAATTATTGGGAGTGAAAACAATGCAATGTAAATGAAATGAAAATAGTTTTTTCGCAACCAGAACGCACGGGGACAGACAATCTCTCATGTTGTAAAAGCTGGTGCGAAAAAATTTAACTTATACTGTTAGTCTTTGATTGTCCATTTTAACAAGCTTTCAAACTTTTTCACTTTCAAACTTAAAAAAATTACCGCTTCTATTGTCGCACGAAAACACCGACATGAAATCTAAAACTCAATCGCGTTTCAAGTGACTTGGTCGATCCTGTCACATCGAAGACCTACTTTGACTTCGCAGCCATTTTTATTTCAATCCAAGTCGGTCTAAGCCAGTCTAAGTCGATCTGGTTTATAAACGCGGCTATAGTCTATAATAATTCCATTGTACTGCTTACCAAAACTGGTTTAAACTTAAAATGTTTACACAAACATTGAAAAACATTTTCAAGTCATCTAGACCGAGAGGTTTTTTTTACAGGTTAAGTGCCGCAAGTCTACTAGCCTTTGTCCTTTCTAAATGTGTGCTGACACAACAGCTTTACAAGATGCCCTATGGAAATTAGCTGCTTTTTTAAAGAGGAGCGGTTGCAGTATCAACTGCAGGTGCAATCGATATCACCACACGTTATGCACATGCTTTCAGAAAATGAAAACTGTGGCTTCTGCTCAAGGCAAAAGGCAAGTTCTTAAAGAGTCTAACGCTACCGAAAAAGACATTTTTTTTAATGAGGTGCAAAAAATCCACGATAGATTCGTCAGATACGACGTTGAGTCTAACAGCAATCAAATGAAGCAGTCTATATATAGGAAACATGTTGCAGAGGTTGTAAATATATTAAGAACCATTTATTCAGCAACGGCTAAAGAAATGGTTTTTGAGAGTAACTTGCTAATGTGGAAAGGCATCTGCTGAGTCGGTTAATTTTTACCGAGAAATTTACCCTGGAGAAGTAAGAAAACAGGTTAAATACAATATTAAAAAATAATAAAACATTAAAACTGCAAGAAAGCCTGTCTTTCGAGGAAAAATTTAGGAATTTTGTAAGTCTAAAATTAGGGATGGGTGTTTTCATAATTTTTAGGTATCGATACGCATCGTTATTTTGAATGTGGCATCCGATGCCGGCATCGGTGGTGGCATCGTTGTTGGAAGCATTGAAAAAACCAAATCTGCATATACTTTCAGAGATAGACATATTAAAAGTGGATAAAAGACGATATGATGCAAAAATGAAATATTTAAGTTAGTTTTTTTAATTTGTTTGGTTCAATGTTACAATTCAAAAATATAATTTACTCCGATTTTTCACAGCTCAAATTCATTCTGCGATCGTTAATTACAAAACCAGCTCTTGAGAAAGTCCTCTCAAAAGCTAAAGATATGATAACAATATTACACTTGGCCTGATATTTTTGTACCGGGTTTGGAAACATTCTGCAATGGTTTCTACACCAAACCATTAGATCACTTCACTTCTCATTTTCATCCTGTTGAGGCAATACTTTATCACACAGATACAGCTCAAATTCATGAATCGCTTCTAAGTGCCGTGGATTCCCTAATTCGAAGATCTATATTACTCCAAATACTAGGCTTGATGGATGTGACATTATGTAAAATTGCAGTAGCATCTGAATTTGGCGTAGGTACTCTGCTCTATCAAAACACGTAGGTCTTGACAATATTGCTTTGTGAAGCTACTTCCGTCTTATAACTTATTAGTTTGAATCGTAGGTCCAGTTAATTGCAAAATCCTAAAATTGTATTGCATTCATCGTGTCCATACATTTTTTCCATGCATTCTTTAAATTTCGAAATAATCTTAAACGATAAACAAGAGTTTGAATTGTGCTGATCTTCCAATAAATTATCGCATACATCAATAAGGCAATTGGTGAGGATAACTGCTAATCCACCAGTTATACACTGAAAGAAAAATCTTGGTATAATCAACCATTTTCCTTAGTTGTTTTTGCGTCAACTACGGGCTATGGTTAAAACAACCATAAAAAAATAGTTGATTACTTTTATGCACCATGACGCGTGGTTGATAAACAACGTCCGTGGTGCAAAAAAGTACTGGTTCAGGCGGTAACGATGTATTGGTATATTTTTCTTTCAATGCTTGTATCATTAGAGGAGCATTGATAAGCCATAAACCATAGCAACATAATCCATCCAAGCCTTAAATAGAAACAGGACGTGAGACGTGAAATTGAGTTCATATGCATAGCTGCAAGCTGCAGCATCTATGAAAACAATTGAAATTGCTAAACAATTTCTGGCATTGGGACAATCGTATTCGTTTTCGGAACTCCCTGTTTTATAACAGTGATCTGCAGACAGAAGACTTATATTTTGTGAATAGAAGAAGGGAAATATAAAGGCTTCACTGCATAACATGAATATGAATTATATCGAACAGCAAACCGAACACAATTTTGCCATGTAGCATATGAAACTTCTGTGATAGAATAGGAGTATGAGTATGAGGAGTATGAAAAATCAACAGTTTGCCTTAGTTGTTTTTGCATCAACTAGGGCTATAGTTAAAACAACCATAAGAAAATTGTTGATTACTTTTATGCACCATGACGCGTGGTTGATAAACAATTTCATTCGGAGCATGAAAAACATCCAAATGTTGAAACCATTCTACTTTGCGTAGAGTAATTCCAAAGACGTTGCTCACTGAATTACATTTGTTGAAATCAACTATTGCGAAGTAATTTAAGTACCATAAAAACAGTTGATGATTCGAAACGTTGAAGTTTTGAGTGAATTGATGAAAATTTTTCTATTTATCAACTAATTTTCGTGGTTATGAAACAATTAAAACAGTTGATTTCATGAACGTTGCGATATTTTTTGTACAACCAGAACCAACTACTTTTATATCGTTAAATTAACTATATTAACATAATAAAAATAACTATTTTCCGTAGTTCGTTTAACGATTTTGAATGAATCGTTGCAATACTATTAAAAATAGTTGAACCAACCAAGAGTTTTTCTTTCAGTGTACATTTTTCTAGTCTGTCGTCTTCAAACGGAACCAAGAGAGTCGCCAAGTGTTGAAATACTATTTGCTCACATTTAACTTCTATTAGATTCGGCCGATTTCGGCTAATGACAGCATCTGTAGATTCAACAGCATCATTTAGCACAGCAAATATCATTAGCATGTAGAATGTAGAGCTAAGGACGTCCCAAATTGAATGCTTGCGTTGATCAATACATGCGTGTTTAGTCTGGTAGTCCAGAAGTTTTCAAATTGCTTGCGATCTTCGTTTGAAAAATGTAGCGCTTATTTGAACCTTTCCAATCAATCCTTGAACAAGATCAAAAGCATAAGTCATTACCAACTTTCAGGTACGCCAATAGCAAAGCAAGTATAATGCTCTCGAATGGTTTCTTCCCGTAAATCTTTAGAAATATACTAGCATTGGCAGAAATCGCCAGATTAACTTTTTTTTGTCAAATTTCATCCTTTGACGATGTTTTTTAGTTCACTTGCTAAGTTACATCTGTGGGAAGCTTTGCAACCTAATAAAATAGATTTAAACTTGTAATATCTAATAGCATAGTGTAAAGCTTTCATTCATTCTAGGCGTCCAACAATCAGTTGTGCTTCTCATACTTAACATTATTCTTGCAAAAACTCATCAGCTATGAAACAACGAATGGTCTTTTTCCTAGTTATTATTGTGAATGTTATATTTTATTGAATTTTTTTTGTGGGATGATTAAAATTGAAATTTTTTTTTTTAACTAGGTGGGTTCAAAAGTATGCACTGATTTTCATCAGACATCAGCTCACAGTGCAAACTTGACTGATGCTTGTACACCTATTTAAGCTATTAAGGGGGGAAAATACATGTAAAATCGAAAAGAAATTGCTAATTTCAGATTCACTTATAATATATATATTGTTTATTCAGAAACTTTTCAATATTAAATCCTTGTAGTACATGTCTTACAGTAAATGAAAATATTTTTTTATTAATTTTTCAACACAATATGGTGACGATGCGAGCGAATGAAAAAAAAACATCAAAAACTGCCTCGTACAACTTAACGCCTTTTCCGGGAAACTTGCAAAGTTCAGAGAAAAAAAAATATGCTAATGAGATATATAACTCATAGGTGCGCTGCCTATAACTGACTATAGCTCGAGAACTAATACGAACATCGCTTCAAAACTTTTTTCGGTATATTTTAAGAACATTTCGAACATTTTGATGTAATAAAAAAAATCGATTTTTTTTAGCAGTTGCATGTATTTTCCCCCTCAAGGTATTTTCCTGTACTCACCATACAGTTGGTGATTGAAAATTTGCCTCACAAAAGCAAAAAACACTTAAAATTAACTATTTTCGCCATACATTCGAAAATATTCAAAAACGCTTCCAAAAATGTTGTAAATCTCATATTCAAAGCGCTTTAAAAATAATTCTGTCCAAAATCCCATATTTTTCTTTACATTCTCACTTTTCCTGGAAAAAGAAAAATCGCATCTCTTCGGTGGTATCGGCATCATTTCCTCGCATCCGATGCCGGCATCTTTATTTGAAAAACGACCAATCTCTATTTCGAATACAAGTCCTTATTAGGACCAACCCGAAGGTTATACAGGGTGTTTGGTACTCGGAGGACACTTTTGTAAGGAGGTATTCCTTGATATATTTTGAACAAAAAATCGTTCTACAGGGTGGTCCGGTTTTCAAAATCTGCGGAGTTACAGGGTGGTCAAGAAGAGTGTACCTTGACTCACTTAAATCATTATATCATAAAATTTAATATTTATAGCGCAAAGTTCTATTGCTTGTTATTTATGGAATTAAATTACATTTAATTTGATGCAACATTCTTAATTGTAACTGTACCTGATTTTGAGATATTTACTTCAAAATACAAAATTTGGGCACTTCTACCCGAAAATTCTGTGTTCAATGTTGTTTTTTCCCAGAAAACCTCATGAAGATATGCCATTTTAATTTTATTTTTTTATTGGCCAAATTATTGACTACAAACGTTGCATACAAAATTATGACTTAGGTTTAACCTTTTCGCAAGTAGTAAGCGAAAATACATATCGCTTAAAAACTGGATATGCCATAAAGTGGCCTTCGTTGGCGATCTACACTCTTTGCTCGCACTGAAATAATTTAATAATGATTTTTACTAATGTTCGAAGAACATTAGTATTAAAATCGATTCGGCCAAAAATTCATATTTCCATATATATATATATATATATATATATATATATATATATATATATATATATATATATATATATATATATATATATATATATATATATATATATATATATATCATCAAAAAATTTCAGTGAGATAATCTCGGGAACGCGCCATCCGATTGAGCTGAAACTTTCAGGATACATTGGTGTATATGCAGAATAGGTCCAGGTCTCTTTAAATGTCAGTTATTGTTAACCTTTTGGCGCCGGCGGCCATTTAAGTGATATTTTTAATATACCTATTATTCCGCGCACAAATAATTTTCGTAAAAATAAAGTTGACAAAATAAATTTCGAACGTGTTTTACATATGAATCGGATAATGCTTTGGAATTTTTTAACCCTATGTGTGCGCTGGGTGCCTAAAAAGAGGACGGGAAAAGTTGAAAATTTTTAAATTGCGATAACTTTTGACAGAGCTATTCAATCATTACGAAATTTTCAGGACATATTGATATTATTTAGTTGTAGATTGGTGTAGCTTTTAATGAGCGTGCTGGCAACCCTGTAGCAAGGGCAGGTACTGAAAGTGAAAACCTCCAAATCATCGTCTCTCTTGAAAAAATGCCGTTTCTTCAAAAAAAAGCCACTCATATGTAAATCTTGTGCTTTGTTTACATAACCAAAAAAAAAAAAGATATGGTATAACGGGCACGCCTGGTAACCCTTGCCCAATTTACCTATATTTTAAGCATCAAAAACTTCTGTTCACGGAAACTCACGATCCGATGAGCAGAATTAATTGAAATTTGCAGAATGTATTGGTTTTAAATAGGACCAGGTCTGATAGAAGTGATTTTGAAATGCGGGTGATTCTGTGCCAGTGGTGCCATCTTGAAAAACCACTAAAAAAGATAACTGTTTTTAGCCCTATAAATTCTGATTGAATCGTTCGATTTTGTCGAAACTCACACAACTGCTGGACCTTACCTTAAGCCACGTTTGGTAGAAATTTGGTTGAAAAATTCGGTTGGAGTTGCCAGCTATGATAATTTTGGTGTCTTAAATTTGAAAAAAAAAATTTGGAAGTGAAAACATTCAAACCATCGAACATTCAAAAAAATGTCCGTTTCTCACAATAAAACCAATCTGTATATAAATCTTATGTTTTATCTACACGTTCAAAATAAAACTTTGGAAATTTCATGTCGGACAAGAACGGTAACCCTCTCCCAGTTAACCTATATTTTTAGCATCAAAAACTTCTGTTCACGGAAACTCACGAACCAATAACCAGATACAGCTAAAATTTACAGAATGCATTGGACTTAAGTAAGACCAGATTTGATAGAAGCGATTTTGAATTGTGGGCAAGTCTGTGCCAGTGGTGCCATCTTGAAAAATTACAAAGAAAAAAAAACTGCTTTTTGCCCTATGAAATGTGAATAAATTACCAGATTTTCATGAAATTGGCACAGTAGCTAAACCTAACTCTAATCTCTGTTTGGTGGAAATTTGGTTGAAAAATTTGATTGGTGCTTTCAGCTATGGTAATTTTTGTGTCTTTGGTTTTGAAAATTCACTCAGGAAAATAAAACTTTTTGCACTATAACTTCCAGTGCAGTCATGAAATCAATACGAATTTCATACAATTAATGAAACCTGTCATAAACATTATTCAGGCCAAATTTGGTTGAAAAGTCACGATAGGGTTGCCAGCTATTGTTGGTTTTGTGTTTAATTGCAATATCTTTATTAAGCGGTTTTATCGTAGAATTTTCAAATGGAAATGATATTGTAGTGACAATAAACAGCAAATATTAAGCTTTCGATTATTTGAAAAAACTCGCTGCAGGTAACTCTAAATTTCTTTATACTCCTTTAACTTCGAATGTTATATAACAACGTGAAGCAGATGTGATATATTCTTGGCTTTGATACTGGCAGAAGGTTGCCAGCACGAGTCGGTTGTGCTACTTTTGTATCAATAAATGCTCACAGTTAGTATTCATACCGGAAACATTTACAATGAAAATAAATAATCAATGTTGCAATTCGCAAAGTTCTGCAAATTTTTCGGATCGCAGCCCCAAACACCAACTTCAGTTACAGTGCTGCAGGCACTGAGCATTTTCTTCATTGATGTTATATGAGATGCTACTTTCAAAATTTTGTGAAATAAGCAACTGATAACGAATATAATTAACCCGTGTTTTGCTCTCATAAACGTTGAAATCTTGCCAGTGGTAATATCTGAAACCTTCCTCCATATGAGTTATAATGCATTCTTGAGACCAAAGTAAAACGTGGCATTTGAAACAGTTTGGTCGTAATAAGCAGCACATGTGGTGGAATATGCACTCAAAACTTGCACGATTCTTCTACTGTTCTTCGAACATTAGTGTTTCTAGCGGTTCAGGTGCGCTAGAGTTTTTTTATATTTTATTTCAAAGTTTTTGGGCTACAGTATATGTTCAAAATGGCCACCTTCATTTTGAATACACGCTAAAACTCGTTTCGCAAGGGTTCTTTTCGTATTAATACTTCTCAGCTGCTGCCTCACTTCTGTTGCCGCCGCATCGATCCTGGTATTTAGGTTTGCCAATATTGATACTTCCGTTCCGTAGACAATATCCTTCATCTGTCCTCATGCAAAAAAATCCATAACTGTTAGATCAGGAGATCTCGCAGACTAGTGTATTGGTCCATTTCTACCGATCCAGCGATTGGTATAATTGGAATTCAACCAATCTCTGAATGGTCGGCCGTAGTGAGCTGGAGCACCATCGTGTTGGTAAAGCATGGAAGCCAATCGTTGCAATGGAATATCCTCCAATAAGTCCTGCAGATAATATTTAAAAAAATGTAATTAATTGGTACTATTTAGGGTAGGCGGGAATTAAATCGTTAACAATCACTCCTGCCCATAAATTTACGCTGAATCTCGCTGAATCTGTCCTTCACGTGTGTGAATTGCTCTCAGCCCACGTACGTAAATTGTGAAAGTTCGTGATACCGTCCCTGGTAGAAGAATTCATCCGTCCAGAGAATGGTGTTCAAAAAATTGTCGTTGTCTAATTGTTTCTCAAGGAGCCAATTGCAGAATTCCATCTTTTTGGGCAAATCGATGGGTAGCAGCTCCTGCACTGCTGTGTAATGGTAAGGATGTAAATGGGCTGCTATTAAAATACTCCAAACTTTCCACGTAGACATGTTAAACTGCAACACCAAGCGTCGAATACTGATTGATGGGTCAGTTTCCACTGCATGCAGTTTTTCTTCATCGGTCCGTACAGCGGTTGCGGGTGCAGGATTTGCGTTTAATCGGCTCATCCTAACGCTGCCAGTTTCCCGAATCCTTGTGTATATTGGTTGAAACACTATCCTTTCAGGAATCCGTCGATGGAGATATCTCTGTTGATACAAAGATTGCGCCGCTTGTGAACCATCCCGGCACTCTCCACATACTTACATAATATATTCATATTAGTAGTGAGACATTTTGAATTTATTTTTGAAATTTTAGTAATATCTTGTAGTTCGAGTAATGTACTGAAACTGACAAATATTTGAAAGTGGTTCTGGTATTTTGGGTCTTAATTTTTTTACCTATCCCATTAATAAAGGCAAAGATTTGTACCCAATTTTACCTGTAACATCTAGTTAGGTGCATCAATTATGTTAAAACTAATTTCAATTTACTTTATTTGATTGATAGTTTAAATAGTAATTTATGGGCAGAAAAATACTTAAGTACAAATAACAATTTAAACTTATCTTTCCAACGAGGGCCACTTTGTGACATATTTACTTTTTAAGCGATATGTATTTTCGCTTACTACTTGCAAAAAGGTAAAACCTAAGTCATAAATATGCGTGCAACTTTTGTAGCCAACAATATGGCCTATAAAAATAATGAAATTAAAATGGCATATTTTAATGAGATTTTCCGGGAAAAACGACATTGAACACCGAATTTTCGGGGTAGAAGTGCCAAAATTTTGTATTTTGAAGTAAATATCTCAAAATCAGGTACAGTTACAATTAAGAATGTTACATCAAATTAAAGGTAATTTAATTCCATAAATAACAAGCAATAAAACTTTGCGCTATAAATATTAAATTTTATGATATAATAATTTAAGTGAGTCAGGGTACAGGTCCGAAACACTTTTCTTGACCACCCTGTAACTCCGCAGATTTTGAAAATCGGACCGCCCTGTAGAACGCTTTTTTGCTCAAAATATATCAAGGAATACCTCCTTACAAAAGTGTCCTCCGAATACCAAACACCCTGTATAGCGTGTTGGTACAATGACTGAATGGGTACCTGAATGGATTACAAGTCCTTATTACTAATGGGTTAGAAATGTTCCGAAGGTTATCACTCGCAAAATTTTCCGAAGCACTTATTACAAGATCCTCATCATTTGAAAATTTAATGGCAGCATCTCAACTTTATTCCAATTTTTCAACCTAAATGCAACCAAACTTGGCATACTGAATCGGAGGTTATAGGGCATACAGCATTTATTCTTTTGAGTAACTTTTCAAGAATATGCCCATATTTCCACATAACTTGTATCAGACCTGCTCCTACTGTAAACCAAAACTTTCTCTGAATTTCAGTTTGATCTGATGATCTGGTCGTGTGTTCCGAAAATTTTAAATTGACAAGGTGGCAAAAGCATTGAATTTATAAATCTTTCGGCTATTTTCGGATTTATTTTTTTTCTAATGTTGTAGCAAAGCGTTTCTATAATATTGAAGAGTTATTTTACGGTTTTCGAAGCCCTGTTGGGTGAGGATATGTTTGGCTGGCATTACCAGTGAAAAGCAAATTATTCATATTCACACATGTTTTCAGTTTTTTCTTCATTATTTTTCCTCAATTTCAATAGGTACATAAGTGTCTTGTCTCCACAAAACTGAAATCAATGTTCGTCCGATGAGATGACATTGAGACAGAAACTGTTCTGAAGCGAAAATTTGCAAGTCAAAAAACTTTCATCAGATGATAAATGATCGTTTCAACAAGCAAACGGTAATGAAAAATACGCAGTACTGTCTACTGAGTAGTGCCAAAATTATTGAATTCGCAGTTCTTTCAGATTGTTTTCAAGTAGACGATGATCAGCCATTGGAAAACCCACTTTATTTCAAAAATAAATGAATCAGCAGCGACATTTTAGCATAAGTGACAAGACATTGAGTTTATTTCCATTTGCAAATATATATATACCTATATAAAAAAATTATGAGTGCGAAATTGGTTTAACAATACTACTTTGATTTTACTTAGATGAGATCATCATTTCTGGCTTAGAGCGCTTACAGAGAAAACGTGGATGGATGAAATTGAAAACAGGACAAATTATCAATATGAAACTTTAAAGTTCTAACTAGATAAAACAGTCAAGAATGATTTCAAAATTAAAAGTTAGCAGATTTGCATATATTTACTTCTAATATAAAATATGTTCCGCAGTTTATTGATTTATTTCAACTCAACAACATTTACAATGAAAGTTTAACAAATTAAATTCATTATAATGCACATGATTAAAATACATAGAATCATCTCGCAAAGAGAGAGTTGCTCGATTCAAAAGATTATGTATGGATCTGTATGATTGTAAATTATTAAATTTTCAAATTTGAATGGATTATACTGATCTTTCAAGACAAAGATCAACAACTGCTGCTCGACTGATTCGAGCCTATTGATATGGATCTTAAAAATAGGGTGCCAGAAAATGCACGGGTGTCCCAAAGGTTTTTGAATTTGAGATATTTTATTGAATAAAAACTTCTTTGACTTTGTCAAGTTGTAATTTAAATCACAGCTTTTTATCCAAAGTGACTCCACGGTCTGTGACACAATCAACATTATTTAGCAATACATTATAGAGGCGGTAATCAAAATTTAAGCGTACGTCTTGACATTTACTGACGTTTATATCAAGTATATTTTGATTGCACCACTCCTCAAGAGATACGAGTTTTGATTAAAGAAAAACTAAGTCTGATTTCGGTTTTATAATAAATAAAAGAGGTCCCAAGTGACTACTTTGAGGTACACCGGATGCAACATTATTTTTTTTGGATAAGATGCACTGAAATTCAAATGTGAGTTCTACTTCGAAGATCAGAGTGTAGCCAACTTAGCAAGTGACCCGAGACACCAAACTTTTGGAGTTTAAGCTGACAAATGTCATGATCACTACGATCATAGGCTTTGTTAAAGTTTGCGCAGATGGTATCAATTTGAAGTCCTTTTTCAATGCCAAAAAGAACATCTGAGACGAGAGTCACGTGATTGGTAGTAGTTGAGCTGTTTTTTTAAAAACATATTGTTATTCGTTAAGAGGGGGTTTTATTAGAGCTGTAAGCTAGTCCTAGACTTTTTTCCCAATAGTTTTGGGTATACAGTTCACAAATTTGTTGAAGGCTTGATGAATAAGAGTTTTTTTTTAACTCCAGGAACTACATTTAACATAGTGCGGGTTTTCATCAGGCATCATTGTGCTGATTTATTGTATTCACCCTAGACATTATCTTTGACATAACTATTGGTTTAACTTACTTTATATAGTTTGTTTCTTTGAACTGTTGTCTAGTCATGGTTCAGGCATTTTGTATTTTCTCTTAATCTTAGGAACTTACTTTTCAACGGTGTCAAAAACCAACTCATGGAGCGAAGTTATAGCATCGTTCAACTCTACCCTTGAAAAAGTTCTAGCCTCGTCAATTTGGAGAAGAACCAATTTTGAGAATCTGTGATGCTGTTACAATTAGCATAGCGAAAGTCATATATAATAGTTACTGTGTGTATCGGATGTAGATATTAGCTCAACTATGAAGACAGAGTGGTGAAGAGTATTGCCAAACAAATTTCTGCATCAACAATTAGATTACCCAGTACATCGTCGTAGCTATTAGTAAATATGGAATCTAACCAATTTTCATTTAGGTTGGCTATTTGCTTCAAATCCTTGCCCTAAACAGTACTAACTAAATTGTAATCACTTTTAACATGAATGCGGTTATTGACATTTTCATCAGCCGAAAATTTTAAATTTGGGCGATTAGTAGGCATTGAAAAGACAACCTTAGCCTCTATTCTGGGTATGTCTACTAGCGTATGAGAGAAAATTGTGAAAGAAAAATAATGAAAAAAAAAATTAAAGCCAGAAGCCCAAAATATTATAACCACTAGTTTTAAAGCTTTGATCTATAAGTTAGGTTAAGTATATAAAGCCTAAATATAATAAAATTCTGTTTCAATTCAGTTCAAATTTGCCCGCTTGAAATTTCCCAGTAGTATAGTTTTATCACATAATATTATAACCACTAGTTTTAAAGCTTTGATCTATAAGTTAGGTTAAGTATATAAAGCCTAAATATAATAAAACTCTGTTTCAATTCAGTTCAAATTTGCCCGCTTGAAATTTCCCAGTAGTATAGTTTTATCATCCTCAATGAGAGATAATATTGGGAAAGAAATCACTTTGCATACATCGCTGTATACGGCTTTGTCTGAATCGGGTGGAACGTAGATTAGATGTGATGTAGTCTGCTTTTTGTTCGCGTCTTTTTTTGAACGAGATCGAAAAATCTTTATAATGTTTCCTGCGGAAGATGCAGGACTATGTGAGATTCTTACTTACTTAAAAATATCATTTGCTGTCTGCTGGCCACACGGATCCAACTTGGAACTGCTTCCGCATTAAGCCTAGTATTATACTCTTCGCGAAGCGAAATTAACGTCAAATTTCATACAAAAAGACCTTTTCATTTCGCCAGCGAAAATTTCGATCACCATGAAATGCTATAGTCTAATGAACATAATCGAAGGCGCTAACCATACATCTAAAATGCTAATAAATGTTGCTAAATAATAACTCGTTTGTTCATTTCAAATCGGTTTAAAACGCTAAGTGTTGATGTTACGGCAGAAAATGTGAGAATGGGAAGGAATAAGCGCTCTTATGTTGCAATTTATCATGTCGGCGCGAAATTTTGAATATCAAAACAATGACTTCTGGTATCAATGGGCCTTTTCACACTTGTATTCTTGATGCACTCCTCAAACCGGTTTACTAGGCAAGAGACGGAAGAATCAAGGGGAAATAGCAGCCGGAAGAATCAAGGGGAATTCTCTACAAAAAGTAGAGAATTCCCCTTGATTCTTCCGTCTCTTGCCCAGTAAACCGGTTTGAGGAGTGCATCAAGAATACACATGCCTTCGATTTTCTTAATTTTTTTATATATTGTAAACTACAAATGCGCAAAATTTCAAAGAGGAGCTCGTAAAAATACAATCGTAAGAAATTTTTAAAGGATGGAGTTCTAAAACCGCTTAAGAAAATTTATAGAAAATGGTACCGAAACAAGGTAAAACTTACAATATATGGTACGAAAGAATTTATGTTTTAAAAATAGATTTAAAAACTGTTTGCAATGTTATTTAAAGCCTGCAGAAGATTCTAATCTAGTTTCTAACGTAGAACGATCTTTATAAGTCCATTGCTTATAACTAATACCACTGACGCAATTTTCATCAAATTTTTTTTCACATGTACTTAGAATAACGGCTGATCCAGGGCAATCCTGGCAGCTACCGGAATACCAATTTGTTTGTGGAGGAGAGCATATCATCAGAGATAAAAAGTCCTTATAATTAACCAAGCTTATATCGGAACCCTTTGTTAGAAAATTTATTTTTCGTCCTTTAATCATTAATTTAACGTTTTGATGCATAAAGCATACGCAGAGAGAATGTGTCCCCAATGCTTTCGCTAAATTGAAGTATTTAGGCAGTCTGCTGTTTGCATTGCTGCAGTAGAATGTTTTTATGAGACCTGCGACATGTGGAGCTATACTTCTTCGCCTTTTCGGGGAAGTACAACCTCGTCTAATTTTTTTCAATCATATATGGGGTTCCGTTAGGAAATTCGGACACTACTTTGGCACGTGATCAATTCGTCAGCAAAAGTGATGTAAGTAAACTCTTTATTTCCTTTTCTTTAGCTTTTGAATATTCTTCTTTAATGTTTATTTATTTAATCTGCACTAAATATAATATATAACAATAGTAGTACAATGTACACCCTTAATTATAGAGTGGTCAGCAACGCTCCGCAACTCAAAAATAACCTGTTTTTCATCTATAAGTTAAGTATAAAGTATGAGTAATACTAAAATAGTTACTGTAGGATAAAAATTACAAAAACCTACTAAATTTAGGAATATCGCTAGTAAAGATAAGATACAATAGAGGACCAAGTACTGATCCTTGGGAAATACCGGCCACAACATGGTAAGCATCAGACTTGGTGCGCCCCAAGTTGAACATAAAAAGTCCTATCTAGAAGGAAAGAGCGAGTTAATTTGATTATGTAAATTGGGAATTTAATCATTTTATATATAAGTCCATCAAGCCAAACACAATCAAAAGCTTTCTGAATGTCAAGAGAAATAGTCAAAGTAGAATTTTTAAGAACTAAATTTTGCTGGATATAGTTAGCAAATCTTTCATGTTGATGCACCGCATTATGTTTTCTTCGGAATCCATATTGTTCATTAGGTATGATTGTGTGAGTTTCTAGAAAATTCTGAATTTTGGATTTTATTAATTTTGCCAGTAATTTGCTCATGACGCTCAATAGACTAATAGGTCTATAGCTTTCGGGAGCACTATTATCTTTGCCAGGTTTTAATATAGGGACAATTTTTGTTATTTTCCATTTCTTAGGGAAGTGAGAGAAAATCAAGCACTTATTAAATATTATTAATAAGTAATTTAATTGGTAAGTATTTCAATTGAGAATTGGTTATTTGTTCAGCACCCGGCGATTTCTTATTTTTAAGTGAGTGGATAAAGTACACCAAGTCTTTTCGTTTGAACGGTGAAGACGTGAAGCTGTTTTCGTTAGCCAGTTCATTTAAGCTATTGGAAACCTCAGTTTCAATATGAACATGCCTTATGTTTAACGTAGATTCGTGAGCTGCGGCAAAATGCTGTGCAAGAATGTTAGCTTTTTTAGATTCCGAAGTAAATAAACGGCTCTCCCGCTTTAGAGGTGGAATTAATTGCTTTTTATTTTTTTAAAGTTTTGTCAATTTCCAAAACGGCTTGGAGCTTTTGCCAAAAGTACTCAGCATACAGTCGAATTTAATATTTTTTACTAATGTTCGAAGAACATTAGTATTAAAATCGCTTCGCCGAAAATCTTCATATACATATATATATACAGTAGAACGCCGATTATCCGAACACCGATTAACCGAATCGCCAATTATCCGAATCGGTCCTAAGCGTATAAAACCAAGTAATTTTTCTTTTGTTTTGTTGTAACAAGTTGGAACTTGAGTTAGAAAAGCAGGCGAAGGAACGAGAATCAACCGCTGAAGTTAATGAAGACGAACAGGAATTACCGTCAGTGGAAGAGTTTGTAAACATGGCTAATGAAATCGTGGGATGTTCGGCGTGTGATGTCGCTGATATGGAAGAGTGGTTGCACTGTGATAAGAATGATCAAGGGTTCCAGATACAGACAGATTATGAAATGGACGAACAGGATAAAGAAGAGGACGACAATGAGACCGAAGGGGAAGAGGCACAAGATCAAAGTGTACCATCTCATAGCGAGGCGTTTATGTATTTCGATAACGCCCTCAAGTGGATGGAACGGCAACCCGAATACGACGGTGTACAACTTCTTGCCGTCCCGCGCCTGCGTGACCTTGCCGCACGGAAACGAGGCAAATTACTCTGATCGAGATGTTCAAGTGACAAGATATTGTAGAACTGTGTTTGTTAAACTTAATAAAGTTTATTCTATGTGTGACAGTTCGTTTTTCTTTATTACCAGTCTATGTCCGATTATCCGAATTTTCGATTATCCGAATCGACCCCGGTCCCAATTAATTCGGATAATCGGCGTTCTACTGTATATATATATATATATATATATATATATATATATATATATATATATATATATATATATATATATAAGATATATATATATATATATATATATATATATATATATATATATATATATATATATATATATATATATATATATATATATATATATATATATATATATCAGCAAAATGGTTAAGGGAGATAATCTCTGGAGTGGCCAATCCGATTGAGCTGAAATTTTCAGAGGACATAGATGTATACAACAGGTAGGCCCATAATTTGCTAGAATTCAGATATCTTAAAACTTTTGGCGGCGGCGGGCATTTAAGTGAATTTTCAGGTACTCCTATATTTCCAAGCAATGTAAATTTTTGTTGAAGAAAGTACTAGGAATGAAAGCTTATTATGTTTTAAGTTTGCTTATGATCAAGAAGTGGAAATTTTTAGCCTTGTGTAGGCGCTGAGTGCCTACAAGTAGGCAAAGATCTTTTTTCGAATTTCGACTTGTCATAACTTCTAAGAAAAACAATGGATCATCGTAAAATTTTCAGAGCGTATTGATGTAGACAAGAATTCAATACACATGGACTTTCAAAAGTGTGCGGGAAACTCTGTAACTACAGCAGGCTCCTGAACAAAACTCCTTCAAATCATCTAGTCTCCTGAAAAATTTTTGATTTTTGAAAGTAAATTCAAATTATTGATAAATTTTGACTTTTGTGCAGCAAGTCAAATAAAAATTTCAAAAATTCCGCGGTAAACAAGAACGGCAACCCGTGATCAAATTACCTCTATTTTCAGCACTCAAAACTTCTGTTCACGAGAACTGACGATCGGATAATGCGATCAATATGAAATTTACAGAATGTGTTGGTATTAACTAGGACCAGGTCTGATAGAAGTGATTTTGAAAAACAAGCAACACTGTAGCAGTGGTGTCATTTGGAAAAATCACTGAGAAAAAAAACTGTTTTTTGGCCTATAGCTTCCGATTTAGCCACCAGATTTTAACAAAATTCACGCAGTAGGTGAACCTTACTCTAAGATAGATTTCATAGAAATTTGGTTTAAAAATTAGTATGGGGACGCCAGCTACGGCATTATTTGTCTCTTAAATATTGTAAATTTGCTCAGCAAAATAAAGGTTTTTTCCCTATAACTTCCGATGCAGTGATGAAATCAAAACGAAATTCATGTGAAAAGCATATCTTGTTGCGTTTTTAATTCTGTAGAATTTGTTTTGAAAAACCGTGAAAGGGTTGCCAGCTATGATGAAGTTCGTAATTTATTGACATTTCTTTATCGAGCGAAGTTCTCATAAAATGTCCAAATGGGAATAATCCTGCAATGACAATTAACAACAAATATTTACGTTTCAAAAATTTAAAAAGTTTGTACGATGGTAGCCCTAAAATTTAATTCACTCCTATGACTTACAGCGCAGCCATTCAATCGAAACGAAATTCATAGGCTGGGTTTAACAGAACGTGAAGCAGCTATGGTGCTAGCACATGATTGCCAGCACCGGACAATTTCGTAAATATCGCACCAACAGATGCTTTCATTTTCTATTCATAATCAAACCATTTGCAATAAAATAAGCAACCGATATCTAAATGTTCCGAGTTTTGTAAATTTTACTGTTTGTTACTTGAATCTATAACCAAGTTTATTAGCTTATTCATCTGCATGATCCCCTTTCTATGATAAGCATAATTTATGACAAACGACTTCGATTATATAAAAGCAAAGCATCTAAGTTATATATCTATATGCTTCTAGAATCGTCAAAAATTGGTGCAACTGCACTAAGTTGTTTATTTAATGTTATTTTATTTGAATAAAGCTCTTTGCCCTATAGCCTTCAGTACAAACATGGTACCATAACGAAATTTATATGGCAAATTTAAATTATTGTAGACAATATTCAGTAGAAATCTAGTTTGAAAAACAATGATAGGGTTGCCAGCTATGATTGTTTTTGTATTTTTTGACATAGCTTTAGTAAGCGATTTTATCATAAAATTTTCAAATTGTAGTGGTCTTGTAGTGAAAATACACACCAAATACTAAGATCTTGAAAGTTTGATAGCTCTTGCGAATGGAAGCCCTAAATTTCTTTGTATCCCCATAACTTCCAATGCAGTGATCGGATCACTACGAAATTCGCAGAGCAGGTTAACTTCAACGTGAGGCAGATATGACTTATTTTTGGCTTCGGTGCTAGCAAAGAACTGCTAGCACGAGGTGTTTTTGTTATTTTCGTACCAATAAATGCTTGCATTAAGTATTCACATCGCGAATATACAATATATAACAATATATATGACAATACATACAATATATAATATATAAGACAATAACAACAATATAACAACAATATATAAGACAATATATAACAATACACTCAAAATCTGCACAAATCCTCTGCTGTTCTTCGAACATTAGTATTTCTGGCGGTTCTGATGCGCTAGGGTTTTTTAACCTATAGAATTCGTTACATATCAATTTACTGATATCACTGAACCTTGTTAGAAAGTAAGGGATTCGTGTCCTCTGCCAGAAACTTCTGATACGTTGCCTTTCAGAAATTAAAAGTCTAAGTGACGGGGGAATGTCCGAGGAGCTTTTATTAATATTTAACAATTTAGCAGAAGCGTCGAACGCGAATAAAATGCAGTCAGTGAACTTTTGAATGCATTTGTCGATACTCGAAGTTGTATAAACGTTGGAAATATTCACCTCATTAATATTCTGAGTTACAGTTTTTCTTTTCGGGGAAGCAAAACCTCATCTATTTTTTTTTAATCGCATATGGGGTTGCGTCAGTAAATTCGGACACTACTTTGGCACGTGATCAATTCGTCGGCAAAAGTGATATAAGTAAACCTTGTTTCCTTTTCTGTAGCTTTTAAATATTCTTCTTTAATATTATTTACTATAGATAATTCATTATTTGTTTTTATTTCTTCTGTGGGTAGTTCCTGCTTTATTTTAAATTCATTTCTGTACAGTACGCTACTAAAGTTGTTTAGCTTTCTTCTTAGAATGTCCATTTTGCAAAAAAATTTTGTCTATATGAACCCACGACTTTCCTTATCTTCAACTACCTCTGGTCTTTACCCTGAAAGCAATTCCTTGGAGTTAAAGTACACTATAGGCATTGCAGTTAACCCTAACTTTAAGTTGTAAAAATGTGCAAAATAGACAAACAAAGGAAGTAATTAAAAATATGAAAAATGTTCATGCCGCTAGTAAATGAAAAGGAATCTGCTTTCTTTATTTTGGTTTTATGATTGCTTACAAATGAATTTTCGCAATTATTGCAAACAATTTATATTCTAGTGTTAGGTATGTTAGTTACATAAAAAATCGAAGTACTATTCCTTTTAAAAAATAAAAATCATAATAATAATTACCCATAACTGAGGAATACAAGAACTTGATTTTGCGAAAAAGTGCAGAGCCACCATCAAGCTTTTTCATATCAAACGCATATTGTAAGTTTCACTTTGTGTCGGTACCATTTTCATTAAATTTTCTTTGGCGGTTATAGTATTTCGTACTTTTAAAAATTTCTCACAAATGTAATTTTATAGGCTCCACTTTGAAATTTCGCATATTTGTAGCTTACATAATTGTATACAATATATAAAGAAATTCTGAAAATCGATGTTGCGCATTTTGCAATATTCAAGGATAAAGGACACTGTAATTGTCCTTTTTATCGTTTTTGGCCAGGATGTTTCTCGCACTATTTTTCCCAGAATATCTACACCTTACCCTTTCCAACAAGCCATATTTGAAGGCTCTACGTAAAGTAGAAGATTTTATACAATTTTTGAATGCAACACGAACCGACGTTTCTCAAAACCTTCAAGAGGCCATATTACCGCAAATTTTAGATATTTTTCAAAAACAATTTATTGGTGCACATAACTCAGCTACTTATATTCACAGTGAAAGTTTCATTGAAATCTGACGATAGCGATCAAAGACCGTTGGTCGATTTTCCGTGGAATGACCCTGTAATCAAAGTCGGAAAAGACTCGGTACTAAATCATTTTAAGTTTGTATGTATTAACAAAAACCACACATGAATAAAACACATTATCTACCAAAATATAACGTTTGGTTTGGTACAATTTAGCTACTTATCAATACGATAGTCAGTTGTCGGGTCATAGACTAAGGGAAAGCCTATTTATCATCTTCGTTAATTTTATGAAGAAAATCAATCGAATGAACACTCAACAAAGTAAATCACCTTCTCCAATCATCGGGTGAAAAACACGTCACGCTGGAAAACTCGTTTCGGTTACGTAATGCAGTAGCCCGATTGTGCAATTTATTTTCCAAGTGTACGACTACCATTGAATTCGATTCAGTGGTGTCAATGTTTTATTTGCTACCCAGCCAAAGTGTGACATACAAAACAATCATGTTCATTTTATTGTTATTTTCTGCATTTCAAGGTAAGTGTAAATGGCATCTATGTATCTCGATAACGCTTTAAGTATTTACACATTACTCACTCATGCTGCGAAGCATCGGCAAAATAAACCATTCAATATTCAAGCTTACACTTACGGCAATGTGTGCGCACAATCTCATGTTTGCGGTGAATGATCTGATAATACACTCGCGAGTGGGAAATTTCCCAATTCATTCATAAATCCAACGACCTTGAAATCAATGTTAGTTCAGCTAAGACCACAACCTGTAGATACTTCGATTCAAACGTTGAATTTCCTATTCGCTCAAATGAGCTTTAACTCAGCGAAATCTCAGCTAGACTATCAAATGCAAATTAGCTGAGAGCCGCTATAAAATTGAAAGTGAAAATTTCAAGTTCGCATGAATCTCGGCGGAAGGGAAATCTAAATGGGAAATTTTCGAGTGAACTGCTCGTACAAAAGCTCTTGGCAATGGAACGGCTGATTTGCTGTTCTTTGAGAACCGATTCACATGAAAGTAGATTTGAGCATTGTAGGATGGTAGCAATTTTGGAACTACAATTTTAAGCGTTTTTTTTTGGAACTTCGACCGTATTTTATTGCTTAAAGCAGGTAATAAAATCTTGTAATGAAATTGTTAACTAATACGATTTGAAGCGTCACTCTTAAGTTTTATTCCAAATAAACAGAAAAACGGGGCATCCCGTCATATCCCAAAACAAAGGCTGAGCAAATACTTATTGTATGCTTTAATTGCAAACCAACGTTAACCGAACCGGTTTCGAAATATGCAGGCGAGCGTGCGATTTTGTTCAACCTGCGTTGATAAATATTATTTATTTGACATACACTGCCTCCTAAATATATTTCTATGCAGCTTACGTGAATCGCTTAACTAATATTTTGGGAAGATATTCTCAGGCGGCAGTTATCCCGTCAATTCCAGTGAAGAATGAAATGTAAGCAGAATTGTTTTAGAACCCACGTAAATACTGGTCTATTTCAATCAATTTTCACAGGAATCCGCCGGCTTGTTTAATTTCCGCGGGCCCGTGCTTCCCGCAAATTGTTATGTTCGGTTGAAATAAGACTACTCGTTCCTTGTTTGTTAAATGACAACAGTAAATGTATAGTTGAGGCCCCCAATTAACGTGTGTGATCAAATGTTTCCAAATAGTATACGGTACTTGACGCAGATTCTTTTTGCGGGACTTAAGAATATATGAACTATTTTTAAAAAAGTTAAATATTTAAATACTTTTTTCTCCCAATCGGCGCAAGTTTGAATGGGAATAATAGGTAATCAAGAAGTGTTTTGAAAGGTGAAATGTTTTGAAAAAAATGAACAATAATAGACTCCGGGGATTTTTCGAAATGTTTTGTTATTGATGAATGAAAATTCTATTTTCAGCAAATGCCAGCGGAGTTTCACTTTAAACTGCGAAGTACGAGCAAGTTATGACGGTGGCTTTGGAAGTTAGCTGAGAGACCTGGGGTAGTATAGTCATGGAGACTTAATTTTGCGATACATTGTTTAGAAATTGTTTAGAACGAACAAATAGATAAATAAATTGTTGTATTTACACACACTGTATCAAAAAATTGCACGTACAGTACCCTTACTCTAATAAAAACTCTTATATTTATTAAACAAAAAAAACTTTTTTCATTCTTTAGGTATTTATAAATTCTCTACTGTTAAAGCTTTTCAGAGCAAAACAGTATTTTGTTACATTAGCTTTTACTGTCACAGTACAGCAAAAATATACTTAACATACACATACACACAAGATTAACTTATGATCTCTTGTAAAAGAAAAGTAATGGTACTTAGTTTCCAGTGCAGATTTACACACTATCCTCATTTATTGAAGGTAGTAGTTGTAAATGCTCAATAGAGCAGTGCAATAACTCTTTTTTTTTTAAATTCTGAAATAGGCGAAACACACCGCAATGCTCCTGTTGAAGTGAAGAAATGAATCGTAAATTTTAAGGAGGAAGGTAAAAGTTATGCTGAAGTATCAAGGATCATTGGCACACCACGTTCGACCATGCAAACGGATATAAAAATGTTAAAAAGCATCAAAAGCTTTGCAATTGCCCAAGGAAGAGGTCGGAGAAAATTTTAGCTGAGCATTTGGATAAAAAATTTAGAGAATTATTAAGAAGGATCCAAAAACAAGTGCTCCCAAAACAGCTGCAGACCTTAAAAGAAACGACGGAATATATTTGAATGCCCAAACAGTGCGAAATTTTCTCCATAAAAAGTGTTACAAGGGATGCATTGCAAGAACACAAACGTTCATTTCGAGGAAAAATGTTGCCCGACGCTTTGAGTGTGCCAGAGAGTATGTAAAAAAGTCAGACTAAATTTGGGAAACTGTTATTTTTGTAGATGAAAGTAAGTATAATCTTTTTGGCTCTGATGGGCGGTGATTTGTTCGACAGAGAGTCAATCAGCGTTGGAGTCAAAAAATTTGGGACCCACTGAGAAACACGAAGGTGAAAATGTTATGGTTTAGAGAGAGATGGAAGCAAATGGCGTTGGAAATATGGTATTTGTGGAAAGCACTATGGACAAGCATCAGTACTTAGAAACAATAAAGCCAAATTTGAGAGCCAGTGCTTCCAAAATTGGAATTAGCGACGAAATTTCACTAGCACATGACAATGATCCAAAATATTTCTCGCATGTAGTATAAGAGTGGTTACTGTATAACGTGAAATCTGTGCTTCCTCAGCCACCCCAATCACCAGACCTTAATTCCATTGAATATCTTTGGGATGTTTTCGAAAAAAAAGTGCGGGAACATCATATTATAAGCCGAGCTGACCTCAAGGAGGTTATTTGAGAAAAGTGGGAAAAAATAACACCTGAAATGAGTAGAAAACTAGCTCATTCAATGAACAATTGCTTAAAGGATGTAATTTCAGCGAAAGGACACCACACACGCTATTAAAAGTAGAAAAAGTAATTAATTTTCTGAATGTATGTGGAAATTTTTGATGTACGTGCAATTTTTTGACTTGAATTATAGCTTAATTTTCAAAATTAACATTAATATTACGGAATGCTGTTTTGTTTCAGATAGTTTCAGTTGTGTAGAACTCATGAAATTAATAAAAATGACGAACATTTTGTTTATTTAAAAAATAAATGAGTTTTAATTTATGATAAGGTGGTGTACGTGCAATTTTTTGATGCAGTGTAGGAATCAGTACAGAATTAGTTGCCCTTAAACTGTGAAAATTATGAAAATCCTAATAAGATGTATTCAAAATACATCTGCTTTCAAGTTATGTTTCTGTTAACCCTCCGTTTATTTTAAAATAAAGAGAATCTCTGGAAGAGAACACATTTCGATTGATTTTGAAGTGATTGTTATTTCTTCTTCATAATAATAATATGTAATGACTTTATTGAATTCTTTTGTGTGTCGTGTGGTATAATTAGGGATTCCAATCCCGGAACAGTTAATTTTTCAATCCCGGCATTACTGGATTCAAAAATCGAAAACCCTGGGATTCGAGATTCAGGAAAAAAACACAACAAACTACGGCAAGTTTTTAATAAACAGATTATTTTATGTGCCATCATTTTAAAACTACAACAATAAGTAAGTTCAAAACTGTATAAAAAATTTGTTACTGCATATTTACAAAAAAAAAACAAAAGTTTTAATTATTCAAGTCGTTGACAGTATGAAGACAAATAGTTAAAATTACAACTTTTACAAATTACGACAACAAATCACAACAACAAACCACAATTCTTGAAATTGAGATACATAATAAAGAAACCTAAATATTAGTACCCCTGCTCCAAATTATGTCTGCGAATGCCATCACCTTCAAAAAGATTCATTTTTTTTGCAATGGTTTTAATTAGATCAGTTTCTTGCGGCATTTCACGATTAACTATTTTCAGACTTTTGCAGCTCTTCTTGTAGCATCAATTGACGACTATCTTGTCCTGATTTAATATGGGTATCTACTGGATTCTCCTCATTTCTTTGGCTACTAAGCAAAGGGCTCAGCATCTGGATCATTGAAGTAATTTTTTTTTAAACATTTGCGTTGCTTGGTTTCAAAAATAGAGATTATATTTCACTTGGTAAATTTTTGCTGGCACAATGTGGGTTCTGGAGATAGCTTATATTATAGCTTATTCATAGCGTTGGCAAGAACGGACAATTTTTTTCCTAACTGCCTAAATAAAAATCTTGACGAAGTATTAGCAGTGCATAAATTTGCATCTCTGTAGCCTAAGGCCTCCACAGTCAATTTTACATAGAGTAAAATTTCAATGATTTTCTGAATCGAATCAAGCTCAGTTGCTTCTAATCGATCTGGATATTGCAGGTATATTATTGCCATCTGAATACTATATTCCAAAGTGGAAAACTGTTCGAACATTGTCAAGAGACTATTTCACCTTGTTTTGCAATCCAGTAAAAGAGACATTTCTTTGACTCGCTCGGATTTTACATAGTTTTGAAGATTGTTATCATTTTTCGTTGGATTTTTTTTACTAATTTTCGAAGAAAATTAGTATTAAACTCGCTTTGCGAATATTTGTCATATATATATATATATATATATATATATATATATATATATATATATATATATATATATATATATATATATATATATATATATATATATGATTAAGGGAGATAATCTCTGTAGTGCTCGATCCGATTGAGCTGAAATTTTCGGAGAACATAGATGTATATAAAACGTAGGTCCATGACTTCACGACGTCCATGAATTCAGATATCTTAAACCTTTTGGCGGCGGGCATTTTAGTGAATTTTCAGGTACTCCCCAACTAGCAATTTTAGTGTGCTGCCACGTTGCTGACGCTAAAAAAAAGGCTTTTATAGTGGCAACAACCCGCCAAAGATACGTTTTCGCCACGTACGAAAATCGTTTATATTACCCAAATGGGGAATGAAAAGGTACGTTGGCATTTAGTGGCAAGAACTTTATTTTGTTACGTACGGTGACAGTTTCAGGATCGTGCCGAACACGATTCGAAAACCAAATTGATACTCATTAGCCAATACTACACTAACACAATAAAAGATTGATTGATTGTAACATTTCATGTGTTTCAATATGTATTATACCAACACAATGTATTCGTGTGGCCATGACGAAAAATTAACACACGGTCAAAGTTTCATTTTGAAATTTTAAGTTGAATTCTTATATAATGAGAATGATATTCCAAATTTCATAGCCAAAATGACCTACTAAATTCATCGTAAATATTCACATTATAGGACCGGAAATTGCAATGCGCCTGAGCAACGTGTTAAAATTAAAAAAGGATTTTGGCGAAAATATAACAAACTTAGATTTCATGTAAAATTTTTTTATGTTTTTCAGTTTTTTTTTTGTTCGTATCAATACCGTCTGTACGTCCCTTCACAAAATTTAGGTTACTTTTTCATAAGAGCACATTTTGTGTCGCTCAATAAAATAAATTTTCCTTGGACCTTCCTATTTCAGCTATAAAATGATGGCCGAGTGCTGATCTGCCACTACAAACTCATTGTTATTTCATAATTTTACTTCATAGTTCCCATAACCTGCACGAGTTTTCCAATCACGTAAAAATTGCAATTATATGGTATCTACAACATGGGCGTGCCGTGGCCTAAAATCTGGCAGGGGCCAGGGACCGAAAGGTTCAAAACATGCGATGATTTTGTCTTCCGTAAGGTACACGTACTGTTCATACAACTTATATAATTTACTAATACATTATATGTTTATTAATTTATTCTGAGTTATTTGCTAATGCATAATGCATTATCAAATAAACTCCGTGTCTGTGGATACGTATAAGCTACTGCCACATGCATATAATGTGAATGGTAGGTATGAACTACACAAGAATTATCTATAACCGCTAAGAAAAAACACTTGTATGAATTATACGGGAATAGAATGGAAATAATTAGAATTAAAGACTATTTTTTCGTTTAGAAGCTAAATATTTTTCAATTTATATTTGAAGAAGAGGATAGCTTAGTTTCAAAATATAATTGAAGAAATTGGAATATATTAAGCTTAGAAGGAAGAAATTTTCTTCAAACTTTTGTTACCTAGAAAACCGAGAAAAAGCAAAAATAATTTGCCAAGATGAAGAGTGCTGTAACTTACTCTTTTCGAGCCATTTGGTTTGCAGGGATATCGTTGCAGCCCTAACTGCATGTCCGAGACTAGATGAAACAGCAAAACCTTTGAAACTAGTGCTTTTTGCTGTTTTTCGTTTTCATGATCCTCTGGGAAATGTGAGATCCAGACAGTGCTTCTCTGCGAATGATTTAATTTTTTTCCCAAACTACATACAAGTTTTCTCGCTCACTTAGTAGCGTTTTAACTGTTCCATTCAGAAGATTTATCCCATCCCTAGGAGTTGCATTTTTAGTTTGGAAATATATGCTAACATGTTCGTTATAGAAAGAACATTCTGATTGATGAAAATACTTACTACAAACTTAGGATAACTGATTGAATGAAAGATCCCCAATGAATAAACTGAGTCGTTGTATTTTCCCTCATTCATTTCTTTCCCTGAAGTCTCTTTCATAGTCCCATAGCTATCGATCACATATTTGCAATTGTGAAATCTCATTGAGTAACGAGTCGAGCTTAAACTTCTCATTCCACGCCTTGTATTTAGACCAACTGCCTCTTGAAGCTGCTTCAACAATTCGTGTTGTGATGGCTTCGAAAAGTGTAGGTAAAGGGATTCGATGGCATTGAAAAAGGATGTAACGTTTCGATTGTGAAAAATGTGTCCAACACAACAAGGATAATTTTATGAGCTACAAATGTGGCTGTACAGCACTTTTTTGTCCTGACATGACACTAGCACCATCATAAGACTGTCCAACAACAGGCAATTCGCTAAGACCGTAGCTCTCTAACAGGCTCAAAATTATATCTGCTAATACGAGGCATTTCTAGCTCCTGAACAATCTACAAAGCTTAAGAACCTTTCTTCGACTGCTAGTTCTTTAGCAAATCTGACAAACCACGGAGAGTTGTTTCTTTTTGTGGGTCCTTGCGTGTTCTGCCATAATGGATATAAGTCCGCACTCTTTTATTTCAGCTGTATTGTCCTCGCAAACAATTTCAGCAATTATTTTTATAAATTCATTTTGTGTTTTGCCGCTACAGTAGTTCACAACCTTGCTTTTAAAATTATTTTCAAAAGTTGAATCATGCTTCGCGAATAATGCACAAAATTCAAAAAAAAATTCAGGGTTATCAATGGCACCACTTTCATCATGTCCTCTGAAAGCACGTCCTTGGCGACTGAGACACGTCGTAAGGTCGATAACTTTTTCCAAATAATTTCGATTCAAATTTACAAGACTCATCAATGGGCATAAAAAATAAGTTTCTGTCATTTCTAAATAATGTCTGGGCAACCTTGTAGCTACCATAAGTACGTAAACACAAATCTTTCACACCATTGACTCTCTAGTATTTTTTTTGGCGTTTAGAATAAAATGCAAATGACTGATGAAATTACTCTATTTATACAGTCAAATCTAAACCTGTAAAATTCCTAACCGCACAAAAATCGCACATAATTATTTATATTTTTAGCACCTGGAACTTGCGAACGGATACAATTCATAGGATATACTGGTCTTGAGTAGATACAGGTCTGACAAAAGTTTAATGAAAAGTTTAACAACCATGTGGCGGTTGCGTCACTATGAAAAAACGCTCGGTGCAATTGAAGTGCTATGCCTTTTAACTTCTGATGCAGTGATTAAAATATAATGAAAAGTATGTCATATATAGCATCAAAGTGGCAGGGATGCCATTTTGATTCTCCAAATGACTTCGAAAATTGTATTCTACGTTAATTACTTTATTGCTTACCATTTTAATACTCAGACTATGTTTTGTGAAAAACATAATTGCATAAAACACCAGTTTACAAAAGTGTTCTTATCTAAATACATGTATATTGCTTAGTAGAAATGAATAAATAATCTTAATAAAAAAAGGATGATTGGCGAGACGCTTTTCGTCTTTTTCTTAACGTATAACTCGTCGAAATTAAATATTGCCGTCCATTTCTTGAGGTAAGTCCCATAACATTGTAATTAGTACCGCAAATAACACAGTCTCTATGTTATAAGTAGTGTGTATGCTTTGGTATAGGCTAACACTACTGCACTACACAGTTCTCGCTGTAATGCCTAGTACTATACTCTTCGCGAAACGAATTCAACGGTCAAATCCCATGCAAAAGAGCTTTACTGACGAATTGAAAAGCTCTTTTTGTATGGGATTTGACCGTTGAATTCGTTTCGCGAAGAGTATAGTACTAGGCATAAACACAAAAACCTAAGAGGCGAAAACTTAAGTGTTGGAAATATTTATTTTTCTGGGAGGGGCCAACCCAGGGTCTGGGGGGGGTCCCGGGCCCCCCCTGGCCTCCCCTACGGCGCGCCTATGATCTACAACCACACATGTGAAAAAATGCCACTCTATGGTACCAAATTTAACTTTATAGTCCCGAATATCCACTATGATGTCTATTTTGACTCTCTATTGACCCAACTGCAACTGTAAAGTGGCAATTGGAACTTTCTACCCAGTTTTTCTCGCCTCGAATGCTTTTTTCGTGTTTCGGTAGAAGGTCGTAGAATGCTTAAATAACTTTGGTCTAACACTTTTCATTTCTTAACGTTAAAATCGTTTGTGTGTATTTGCTTATATCACAAGTGCTACTGAATTCAAATGGGGTTTAAGAAAGATATGACAAGAGGATACCACAGTAAGAAAAGAACGTTTCTTATACTTTCTAGTAGCAAATTCCACTCACAATTGTAGTAACGAAAACTTTATAGAGTCTTTCATGAGTAATTGCCACTAGGCTAAACGCAATATTAAATTAGCACATTAGTTTTTGCCACCAAAACGAAAACCATAAATTTGATCACTTTATGGTGGCCAAATGTAACTAGTAGCAAAAACCAAGCAAACAAATAAATAAAACTCCTTTAAAGTGAACGGAATCTTCACAAGTTTTTAAAACGTTTTCGTTGCTTATTCTATACTATAACTGGAGTTTGAAATTTCGGATGCTTATGGTTCCAAACGTTGCCATCACGTTGCGAATGGGTGCATTGAGTGGCTTTTCACATTGTCGTGGCAAAATAAGTGAAAATAGCGTATCGATAACTGCGATATGGTGGCAGTTCACTATTATCTAGTATTTGACACAAAAAGTGCTAGTTGGGTCCTATATTTCCAAGCAGTGTAAATTTTTGTTAAAAAAGTATTAGAAATGAAAACTTATTATGTTTATAGTTTGCTCTATGATAAAGAATTGAAAATTTTGAGCCTGGTCTAGGCGCTGCGTGCCTAAAAGTAGACAAGGACTTTTTTTTCAAATTTCGATTTGTCATAACTTCTAAGAAAAACAATGGATCATCGTGAAATTTTCAGAGCGTATTGATGTAGACTAGGATTTCATACACATGTACTTTCAAGATTGTGCGAGCAACACTGTAGCTAAAGCAGGCTCCTGAAAAAAAATCCTTCAAATCATCGAGTCTCCTGAAATTTTTTTTGATTTTTGAAAATAATTTCAAACTATTGATAAATTTTGACTTTTGTCCCCCAAGTCAAATAAAAATTTCCAAAATTTCGCGGTAAACAAGAACGGCAACCCGTGATCAAATTACCTCAATTTTCAGCACTCAAAACTTCTGTTCACGAGAACTGACGATCGGATAATGCGATCAATATGAAATTTACAGGACATGTTTGTATTAGATTAGTTTATATTAGATTACTGATAGAAGTGATTTTGAAATACGAGCAACACTGTGGCAGTGGTGCCATTTGGAAAAATCGCAGAGAAAAAAAACTAGTTTTTGGCCTATAGCTTCCGATTTAGCCACCAGGTTTTCAGTAGATGAACGTTGCTCTAAGATAGGTTTCATAGAAATTTGGTTGAAAAATTAGCATAGGGTCGCCAGCTATGGCAATTTTTGTCTCCTTAATATTGTATATTTGCTCAGGAAAATAAATGTTTTTCCCTATAACTTCCGATGCAGTAACGAAGTCAAAACGAAATTCATGTGATAATTGGACCTTGCAGCATGTCAAATTCTGTAGGAACTTCGTTGAAAAATTGTGAAAAGGTTGCCAGCTATGATGAATTTCGTAATTTATTGACATTTTTTTATCGAGCGATGTTGTCATAAAATAAACTAAAATAAACAAATAATCAACAGAAGCTTTTATTTTGTATTCATAAGCAAAGCATTTACAACAAAATAAGCAACCGATATTTAATTTTTTCGAGTTTTGGAAATTTTTCGGATGGCAACCCCAGACATAGTTTAATCGCTGAAACTTTCGATGATATCCTCGGATGGAAACGAAATTCAAAGGATAGGTTGATTAAGCATGAGCATGTTATGGTAGATTTATTGCTGCTGTGTTGGACAAATGTTGCCAGCACTGAACATTTTCATAATTTGTGTTATAGGAAATGCTGTCAGAAAATATATTTGTTCCTTTGAGTAAGAAATGGTTGATATGATACTACAAAGAAGTAGTGTACGTTAAACATCGATAGTTGGATGTTTCGATAATATCGATATTTTTTTTAAAAATATCGATAGGCTATCGATAGACTATCGTTGGTGTATATGTGTTTTTGCGAAATTAGTAGATACACCCAGGATTCATAATTTTTTTTTAAAAATTACTGAGAATTCAATTACTATTATAAAGGAACACAGAAATATAGAGTTTTATTCATTTCCGAAATGCTGAGCATTTTGATTTAGGAAAATTAATTTGTTGAGACGCTTTGATACTTTAACCGGTTTTCGAGATCACTCTGAACTATACCAGTTTTCGAAAAAATTCAATCACTCGGAATAGAAGACGCAAGTATACATGAATGCTATAGAGCAAACATTCTCATTGTCTCAGTATTTGAATCAAACCAGTAGTCGATGGGACATTTGTCGTTTCCAATGGGAGGTTTTTCCAGGTTTTGTTATACTATATATCTATGTATTATTTCATCATTATTTGGGCAGCTATACGCTTTGCCTTTGAATATATTTTCAGGTAGAAATAATAACTAATTGGATTTTTTTTTGCTTTCAACTTTTCCTTCGTTAGTAAATTTCCACAGTTTCAACAGTTAAGCTGCTTGTAGATGCAATTGCCATAAATTCATAAGTACTCTGAGTTGAATCCTGCTTTTGTGTCATCAGAAAAGAAGTATATTCTATTTGAATTTTCATCGTCTGATCGTCTTATTTTTTGAGCCTTGGATCCAAAATGGTGGCTAACATCATAAGGGCTCTTTTCTCAAACGGTGTTAATCGTCCCCGCACTGACTTGCATAAAGCATTATAAATTTTCTTCCCAGCAGTGTTATTTATGTTTCGATAATTGTAATAACGGAGCTATATAAGAAAGAGTAATGTAATTTGCGCCAGATATTGTTGTCGTTGCCACATCAAACGGTTCTAATAGGAGAATAATATTCGGCACCACATTTAAATCTTCGGCGAGTAATGTTTTAGGTGCCTTCTCACATTCGGCTAGTGCCAAAGTCAATTCTTGCCTGATATCATAGAAACATTTGATCTTGGCGTATGCGTTATTCCAACGTGAACGGAACTGCTGAATAAGTTTCAATTCAGGTTTGTTGGACTGTCGTTGTGTAATTATCAGTATATCTGAAACAACTGAGCTCGATTGAAAATAAGTATAAATATCTTTGAACTTTTTTATGATAAAATGAAAATCAGCTGTGAATCATCATAAATATCAAAGTCAAATTAAAATTGGCATTATCAATTACGATCGTATTTATATTTGACCAAATGTTCCATTTGCTTAGTGTGTTTTTCGTCTAAACAAAAAATAACAAGATAAATACTCCCTATCTTCCAAAAACAACCTACTCAATGAACTCTGTGCCCTAAATTCTGTGAATATTTTCGAGTCAGAAAATTTTCCTTTTCAATTACACCAACAATAGTATTCATCAAACAGACATAAAATAAATATGCAACTTACTTCTGTCATTACCTCAAATATGAGTCTTCCTTTTATGTTAAATTCCGTTAATAGTGTAGAAATTAATTTACCTCTATGAAAAAGTGAGGTGTGATTGCCAGTATTCTTTCTTTGTTTCGATTTGTCCACATATCAGTAGTTAAAGAAATATGTTGAACTGCATTTATGGCATTTTGAACCTGCGTTTTAACGTCTTCGAAGTATTTTGGTACCAAGGATGTTTTCAATGTTGTGGTGTCAGGAATTGCATGTTTTTCGTTCAAATTAGCCACGAAATCACGAAAACCTTCATGTTCTCCTTTCCGCAAAGGCACTATGTCCAAAACAACCATAGGAACGTACGGTTTGGTTAGGTTAGTGAAGAGGGCTGCCGGGAACGCGGCCAGCATTAGGCCACCAGTTTGGGCCCATTTGCAACCCTCATAGACAATCACACGCATTCACACTTACAGCCATGGCGCTGGTGGGATTCGAACCCGCAGGCCCCGTAGCACGCCGCTTTTCGGCCTGACGCCTTAGCGAGCAGAGCTACCGGGCCCCCATAGGAACGTATAGTGCATCTAAATATTTTTTCCGGCAGAATCATCTGCTTAGAATTTCGCTCTTCCAAAATAATTTTTGATGATTGTTCTAGATTTTGTTAAACTGCTCTCAAAGATGTTACTAGGACCACGGGTTTTTGCTATAGGTTCAACAGAAAATAATTTCCACTATGATTTATGTTTCCGTTTTAAATGATCTGATAAATTTTTCGTGTTTTTACTTGTTTTGTATTGATCGCTGCATATATTACACTAATCAAAATCATTATTGGGAATTCTTTCTCTCTCAGTCTGAATTTTCTGCGCTTATGATTTTCATGTGCAATTAAATTTTACATTTTCCCTTCTTCGTGTTATTTCATTTTACAATAAATAACAAGTGACAAACCTAACCAAATATAAGAGGGGTATGCTATCTTTGGTTGGTGCTGTTTTATAATAACAAGAAAAGGAAATATTATTAAATGAGAAAAACGAAGCAAACGTAAAATACTCACAGTGGATGGGATGTGACACAGTGACAGTGGATAGGACTATCAAAATATTTCCTTACGCATTTTTTTCAGTTTTCAAAAAACAATCGATTGCAAAAAAAAACATCGAGGTTTTCGATAGTTCTAAACTATCGATAGTATCGATAGTACTATCGATGTTTAACGTACACTACAAAGAAGTGTATAACGTCTGCACACATTTTTGAATCCCTCAAAGATAATTTCTTCGAAAATTAGTTTTCTAGCGGTTCTGATGCGCTAGACTTTTAAAATATAAAACTACCTTACGAACTTTTTGTATGCACGCGCTGATGTCATAATCATTTGTCAGATCGAGTCTGTCTTGCAGGCGACCGGGCTCAACGTAGAAAGTAGATTCAGGGCCGTCGAAATCTTCGTAGTCGCTGTTTAATCTGGAATGAACCTTCTATTATAGAAAATATTACAAACTGCCAAGTGAATGTATGCACCAAACAAATATGTTGCTCTGTATCAACTAATTTGCCTACTTTTTGCCTCACGTTTGGCCCATCAGTTACGTTGGCAACAATGTCGTTTCTTAGAGAAACATCAAACTCAGTAAGACGCTCTTTCAATATCTCAGTAAGACGCTCTTTCAATATCGCACCAAGCTCCAGTAAGAATTTACTGAGTGGATGTTAATATTTTTATAGTGCCTATTTGCAGTCGAGGTCCACTCATCAAACATCAAACTGAACCGTTCACCTGAGATTCTAGCCTGTCTTATCTCACTTTTTATTATTTCCTTTATCCTGCTTGCTCTCCTATAAGCATCTGTGAACAAATTACTAAAAATATTTCATTAGTTTTGAATATGAAGGACTGCACGGGCCTAAAATTAGAACAAAAAAAAATTTTTTTGTCGATTTGGGAAACATTTTTTTGATTGAAAAAACGCGAAAAACTGGATAACCAATGTTCAAAAGTATACCAAATTTTTTCTAATCGCTTTAGGGCTCTTAATTTAGTGTTGTGAATACTTTTATAACACCTGTTGTGAATATTTTTATAACACCACATTAGGCCCGTGCAGTTTTTTATATTCAAAACTAATGAAATTTTTTAGGTAGTTTTTCACAGATGCTTAGTTTGGCCAGGAATTTACGAGGCGAAATTTGCTTTTTTCGGCGAAGCTGCGGCGATCCATTGAGACGGTCGCCATTTTGTTTTCTTATAATTTTTTCCAATGAAAATAAAGATATATGTAAAGTTTCAAATCGATGTCTTGAATAGTTTTTTTTGGTAGCTGTTTAAAAAAAAGTTCATTTGGAGCAGTTTAACAGTGGACTAGCCTCTTAAGATGTTCCCAAAAAATAAAAAAGTTACGGCAGTTTACGTCAGACCACTGCTTTTAATTACTGCGAGAAAAAAAGATGAAGAACGCATAAGTCAGGCGGAAAAAGCGGCAAAGGCAGCGTCAAAGGAAGCGCGTTTGACCAAAAAAAAAATGCCCAACTAGCTTATGAGGACTCATGAGCACTTATGTATGGTCCAGGGATTGCAGACTGAGCAATTGCAAGTGATAAAAATATATTTTTTGAATAGTGATAAAATGAAATAGTGAGCAAAAAAAATGAATAGTGAGAAATAAAATTCTCGAAATGACGTTTTTTCAAACTGCGGACACTTATTCTCCGGATTATCAAATTTGGTGTGCTACTTTATTCAAGTATTCTGTGTGGTAATCTACCACAATGTAGGCCAAAAAATCACCCAAAAAAATTTGGCAAGCGAAAAAAAGTGAAAAAAAATTAGATTTTTCGAAAAAAAAATTCAAACATCCGCAATTTTTTTTCGTCATGTTTTCAAAATATTGTGGTAGAGTAACACGTAAGAAACATTCTTCTTTAAAATGCGATTTGGTTTTTTTTTGTTTCCGATTCTTCATTTCTGAGATTATTCGTCCGCAGTCTGACGAGGAACTTTTCGAGACATTAACTTTGGCGCCTTCTATAAATAAGTAGAACATTGAAAAAATAAAAAAATAACTTTTTTGTAATCTCCAAGATGTGTATTTTATCCATGCAAATTTTAAAATGTATACATAATAAAGGAGCTGAAAAAACATTGAAAATTAGGCTGTTTTTTAGCATTCTAACCGGTACTACCCCCTTAATAAACATAATAAAAAAACATGTTTTATATGCTAACGATGAGTCGCACTATTAGTGTTATTAGTAACGAGATGATGAGTTTTCGCCAAGTACCTTAGGGCGCGAACTTATTATCAATCGGCAAAATTGAGATAAACGGGTTAGGTAATTAGCTTCTGCAGTATGTACATAGACTAATCACAGTTTTCAACTTAAACACAATTTATTTTTAACTTACTTAGCTTTTTTTGCTTTTACTTAGTACTTTTGTCATGATTTTAAACTTGTTTATGCTCTATTTTTCTCCATACTGTTCTGAGCAACGCTTAAATATCTGCACCCACAAGCAGTGCTATCAAACTAACTGCCAAGAAGTATTTCAGGTCGGTAGTAGAAAATCAAGGATGTCTTTTTCACATTTTCTTTTTACGATCTTGAAGAGCAAATATGCTTATATAAGTTTCCAAGAAATTGAGTTTTGTACCTGTAAGTTTACAAGAGAGTCCAGAGGCATAAATAGTAAAACAATATTTGCGCAACTTTTGCTCAAAATCAATCGAATAAAATCAGCCATAACTTTTCATGTATAATTCAAAAATGCTAATGATTGGCTACTAGTGTCTACAACTTATAATTTCGACTACAGATTGCTTGCGAATACAGAAAGCTTTATATCAGAATGAAAGTTTCCCAAGAAGATGAAACATCATATTTGAAGCTTTATTTTGAACCCGTCCCCAAGTATACATAAACTAAGAATACATGTTTATATGGGCGAGACAAAAATAAGATATAAGCTTACCGAACGAGATATTCATGCTACTGATAAGATATAGATTTGGGGAAACTTTCAAGTGATATAAGATCCCTCTGGATTACAATTTGGGAACTCTGATGCAAATCTTTGCCTATATTTTGGCACGACTAGCACACAATTGAAAAATAGTTGCGTTATAGTTTATTAGATGGGTTGATTACTAAGCAATGGAAATATCAAAATAAGGTTTTGCAGAGAACGTTACTGTAAAAGTTGTTTTAGAATACTACTCATACTACTATCATCATACTAGTATTGTAAAATATATCATTCTAAAAATAGCAATTTAATATGTATTTATATTGCTACTTACAAGGTGATTGTGAAAATTGCTATGACTTTCGATGCGAGAACGAACGATTGTTGATAAACCTGAAATAAAATTTAAACAAAATGTGAAAAAATTTTAAAAAGAAAATTTGAAGAGATGAAGTTTAATATTTTATAAAAATATCTTATGGATTTTAGTAGCTTTAATTCTAATTACATTTGAACGAGTTTTCGGGTACCTCGTGATTGACAAAAACTATCAAGCTTATTTGAAATGTTCAGTTTATTCGATATTGTGGTAATAAATTTAACCCTTAATCAATGGTGGATCAGTTATGGTACAATGTGACTTGCAACGATTTAATTGATTAAAGCCATACAATTACTTCGTGTCAAAAAACCATTGTTAAACCAAAGTTACTCGTTAAGTAATGCAAAGGATAAAATAAAAGCAGACTGGGAAAATATTCGCTCGATCAGGTGAGATTGAGCTTTGTTCTCAGCAGCCGCGCTAAAAAATCGAGTATTTATGTATATTGAATATCTTGGAAATGCGTTTCATCAATTAATAGCGGAAATACATTTAAAGTAATAAATATCAGAAGCAAATTACACGTTGAATGCTATTTAGAGCCAGTACAACAACGCCATGGTTAGATATGCCAGGTCAGCCCTGCTAAGCTGTTCTTAATTTCTAAATTAAAGCGAAATGAACAAAACGTCTAGTGCGTAGGAGCCGCCGGAAAGACTAATTTTCTAAGAAAAGTAGAGGATCTGTGTAGATTTTGAATGCTTGTTTTCTCAAACATGCTCCTTATTACAACCAACCTATATCAAAGGTCAGGTACCACTTTTATTCGACAACTGCAACGAAATTAATGCGTCAACGAGTTTTACAGAGTTACCACTTGCATGGATTTTAAAATCCAATTAAGCAAACAATTGCTACATATTTTCAGGATAGGATATTTATCATGTGAAAACTTGTTCGCAGCATCTACTAGTACAAAAATGAGACATACACTCATTGCGGGCACTGCAACCAAAAGCGTTCTACAATTGCTTCAAGTCAAAATCAACTCACACTTTCATCCCATGAACGTTTCGAAAGTCGCAGGGATGGAAACATTTTTGGGGTTGCTATTCGCAGAATTTCTAAAATTTGGAAAATTTAAACGTTATTGAAATAATTTCATAGTAACTGTTAATTACATCATTATTAAATGGAATCGTCTGTTGGTATGAAAATAATACAATTTCTTGGTACTGACAGCCCTTGGCTAAGAGAATTTAAGGGTCACCACCAGCGAAAATGTTAAAATTTTCGAAATCAAAACTATTATTGGTTACTCCAACCAAAATCCTACCAAACTTGGCATCGGAAATTATAGCCTATAAAGCATTTATTTTTCATGAGTTTTGCCAAGGTGGCACCACTGTCAAAAGGTTACCCAAATTTTCAAATAACTTTTATCAGACCCACTCTTATTCGAAATCAGTCGATTCAGTAAATTCTATATTGATCTTCTAATTCAACTGTGAATGCTAAACAAATTTCGAGGGCTAAAAAAATATGCCATTTGGTGAAAGGTTGCCGTTTTTGGCAGACGCGAAATTTTGAAAACTTCAAACTGACTTCAAACACAAAGAATTGAATTTGTGACTCATTTACCATTTTTTCCGAACACTAAAAACTTTTCAGGAGGTGGAATAATTTGAAGGATTTTTTTACGTAGCTGCTGTGGGTGCAGAGCTGCCCGCACACTCAAATTAAATAATGTAGGCACAATTTTTGTCAATTTTAATATTTTCTGCCAATTTCGTAATGGTTTGATGTTTCTCTACTTTAATTTCTGCATTTCGAAAAAGTTTTTGACCGAAAATTCATTAAATTTGCAAATGGGTATGATACTGCAATGGCAATTAACAACAAATATTGAGGTTTCGAAAATCCAAAAAAAAAAATTTGCGCGTGGATGGTAGCCTCAAACATCGTTTAATCGCTGAAATTATCGATGAAATACTCGGATGAAAACGAAATTCAAAGGATAGGTTGATTTTAGCAAGAGCTTGTTATGGTAAACTTATTGAGAATTTTTTTTCCTTGTTTTGGGTAAGAAATGGTTGATATGATACTACAAAAAAGTGTATTACTTGTTTCCACGTTTATTGGTCACTCAAAGACAGTAAGACAAAACAGTTTTCTAACGGTTCTGATGGGTTAGAGTTTTTACTAAACTACTAGTTTTTACTAGCATTAAAATCACTTTGGCCAAAAATGCAAATTTCTATACATACGAGGGTTGATCCAAAAGTAATGAAAAAAACCAAGGTGATTAAACTTAAAACAAATATTTATTTTTCAACATAGTCTCCTAACAAGCTAATACATTTAGTCCTTCTTTTTTCCAAACCCAAGATACCCTTAGAAAAATGATTTGTCTCTACTCTCCCAAAACGCCTCAACAGCGGCCATCACTTCGCTATCATCTTCAAATTTCTTTCCGCGAAACTGTTGCTTGTGCCGATGAAAGAAGTAGAAGTCACTGAGAGCTAGATCTGGCGAATAGGATGGATGTTCAAGCAGTTCAAATTCTGTTTCTTGAATTGCAGCAATTGCAACTGTAGCCTTGTGAAGCGGTGCATTCTCTTGATAGAACTGAGCTTCGGCTCGCAGTTTGCTGCGTCCTTAATAGCGTCCAGTTATCTTCTTATTTGGTATGCGTAGTAGGTGTCAGATATAATGGCTCTCTTTTCTAAATATCCCACCATAATAATTCTTTCAGCGTCCCAAAAAACTAATGCATAGCCTTCGCTGCCGAGTTTGACACTTTGAATTTCTTCGGCGCTGGTCAAGAGAGTCGCTTTCAGGTCATCATTTGTTGTTTGGTTTCTGGATTAAAATGGTGGAATCAGGTCTCGTCCATGGTCACGATACGTGACAAAAAATTCTTCTGGTCTACCTGGAACTTTTCGAGATTCACCCTAAAAATGTTGACTCGTTTCTTCTTTTGCTTGTCGGTTAACGTTCTAGGCACCCAACTCGCAGAGGCCTTCTTATTATAGATCCCTGTGACTTCAGCTACATGCCTGATGGTCACTCTTCGACATGCCACCACGACATCTTCGACTTTTTTCACGTTGTTTTCAGTGAGGGACATGGATGGACATCCTTCGCGGTATTCATCTTCAGTGGACGTTCTTCCCAGCTTAAACTCCGTGGCACATCGTGCAACGGTGGAATATGGAGGAGCAAAGTCCCCTAGTGTTTCCAACATGTCGTTGTCTGCGTCATTGGTAGATATTTATTTTCATTTTTTTCGTATTGAAATGAATGTACCTCTCTGGAATCGTGGTCTTTTTATATATTTTTTAATCAACAATTTTCAAATATGATTTGGCGCCATATACGTTTCTTTTTAATTCAAATAATCTGACCTCATTTCAATAACGCTGTATCAAAGTATGTCTTGTTTGTTTTAATGTTTTATTTTTCATTCAATGATGAAAAATTTTGATATGAAAATAAAATTTTTATAACAAAGTGGAATTCAAATAAGATTCGTTTTTTATTTAAAAGTGTTTCAACTTTTGATTTAAATTTGACTCTATTAAATGAAATTTTTCTGAGTGTACAAAATCTAAATCGTATTCTTTTTCATCTAGAAATGCTTTTAGCTCATCTACGAATGAGTCAGCTGAGGCAACGTTAGCAGAATTCGCGACTTCCATGTCTAGATTTAAATCTTCCTAGCCATCCACAGCTCGCCTTGAAACAAGTATCACCACCAAGCTTTTTCACATAAAAGAGGTGCAGATATGGGCTGCCCGCATGCTTTCCTTTGTAAGAACCTAGCAAAAACTGCGTTCTCCAGAATTTCATTATAAGATTTTTTCATGGCTTTACGTTGCGAGCTTCCATCTTCATTTTCAAGCGTGCAAGTGAATTTCAAAATGGAATCAGAATTCTTTTTGAATACTGATATCGTAGAAGCTCCTACATCATAGATTTGCGCCAAGTTACTGCCAGATTCACCATTTTTTAAACTCTCAATTATCTTCACTTTGTCGTTAAGAGATAGCACTACTCTTTTTCAATTAGACATTATAGATTTCTAACGGAAAACGTAAACAAAAATAAAAGACAACCTATCAGTTGAACGCTATCAAATGTAAAATGAAACAATAACAAACACTATCGCGCAAACAAATGAGAGCGGGAGTACCTACACGTCGTATGCGGGAATAAACTCGTCGTAACATGTCTCATTGCGCCGTCAAATCATTTCAAAATCGGTAATTAGAGCCTTGAAGAATAAGTCCGGATAATCGAATATTCGGATAATCGATGTTCGGATAATAGAGTACTGTATACACACAGTCTGTCAAGAATGAGTTTACACACAACACGAAAGATCAAAAATTGAATTTTTTTCCGATGTATAAGCTCAGTCTTGACAGACTGTATATGCAAATGTATAGCATCATCAAAATTCAGTGAGTATTTCTCAAAAACGCGATATTCGATTGAGCAGCGATTTTCAGGATACATTGGTGTATATGCAAAATAGATCCAGGTCTCACCAAATGTTAATTATCTTTAACCCTTTTGCGCCGGCGGCCATTTTAGCTATTTTTTATGTATACCTCTGGCAACAAATAACATTTGGAAAAATCATGCTAACGAAATGAGTTTTGAACGTGTTTGAAATGTGAATATGATAATAATTTCGAAATTTGTGTGCGCTAGGCGCGTAAAATAAGATTCGAAAAATTGGAAATTTTTTTAATCGAGATAACTTTTGACAACGTTATCAAATCATTATGAAACTTACGAAACATATTGACATTACTAAAACATATTGACATGGTTATAGCATGTTGACAACCCTTTAGCTTAAGCAGACACTGAAAGTGAAAGCCTTCAAATCATAAACTCTCCTGAAAAATTGACGCTTTTTAGAAAAAAAGCAGCTCATATGTGCGTATGTATAAATTTTAAGCCTTGTCTAAGTAAAACATTAGAAATTCTACATCGGGCAAGAACGACAGCCCTTCCACAATTCACCTACATTTTTAGCATCCAGATATATTGGTTTTGAGTAGGACTAGGGCCGATAGAAGCGATTTTGAAGTGTGGGCTACCTTGTGCCAGTGGTACCATCTTGAAAAATCAATTAGAAAAACAAAACTGCTTTTTGCCCTATTAATTCTGATTCGGTCACCAAATTATGACAAAATTCACAAAGTAGCTGAACCTGACTATAAGACAAATTTGGTAGTAATTGAAAAATTAGGTTGGACCTGCCAGCTACAGTAATTTTGGTGTCTTGAACATTGAAAATTTACTCAGCAAAACAAAGCGTTTTGCCATATAACGTTCACTGCAGTCATGAAATCAAAAAAAAAAAAATTAGTTTTGTATATGGACCTTATTGTAGGCAACATTCAGTAGGAATCTGGTTCAAAAATCATGACAGAGTTGTAAGCTATAGTTGTTTTTGTATTTTTTGCCAAATTAAAATTTTCAAATGGTGATGATCGTGCAGTGACAATTAACAACATATATTAAGATTTCGAAAATTTTAAAATTTTTGACAGCGGTAATGTTGCAGCTACTCCCGAAAATGAAAGGCCAACAACAACAAAAAAACAAATTTAAATTATAGTTTACCTAAATGTAGATTATATAATATGTAAACGTAAAATTGAAATCTGATCTCAATTACAAAATAATGATTTGAATAAACATTTTCATTTTTGAAATGTGGCGTCTTTTTCAAATTTCAAGTGACTTCGGTAAACAAGCAACAAATGAAAACAAATGGAAAGGAGACGACACGAGTAAAAGAGATAAATATATGAGAATCTCCAAATATCTTTCAAGCTCCACTCAAATTATAGCAACTCTAAAGTGGAAAAGACATCGCCTTTTGCCCTGAAAATAAAATTATGGCAAAATGTGATTTTTTATTATAAACTAATCAAACGAATCATGAAACTTAGCAAATAATGAGAGTAAATTAAATTTGCCACCACTTACGAGAAAAAAATAAGCTATTGGAGCCCAATAAAAGGCGGGATGAGCTCTACAATCTTCCTATTGCAACCAAAACCATCAGAGCAAACCATTCGATGGTATATTGCTCCTTATGTGGAAATTGCTGCCCTTTTTTTCTTTTTTCTTCAGATTTTCGTATACGTGTGAACGCATGCCTAGTCAGGCTATTTTCACACAATATTCAAATTCCAGCATATAATAAAAGCTGTTACGATTTAAACGTGCAAATCCATAAAACTTAAATTAAGTAAATGATACATTGGTACTTCATTTGTAAAATTGCATTGAAATTACCGTTTCGTATGGTGTGTACGTATGCTTAACAAGCCATCATCATACCGCATTCAAACGGTAAATTCAATTTGACTTAGTTAATATATTTTTTTAAAAAGGACTAAATGTTGTGAACTTTTTATTATTTAGAATTTCAAGAATGTGAATTAATTATTGTTTGAGAAAGAAGTTTATTTGTAAATAAAAATTGGATAAGGAACTAAACGATATTTTTTTGTCCGCTACACATCTCAAATATTCCTCTTCATTATTTTTTTTAGTGTTGTTCGATTACATAAGATGGTGGAACAGGTAACGTTAAATTTCTTTATACCCCTATAACTTGCAACGCAGTCACCGGATCGAAAGGAAATTTGCAGCGAAGGTTGACTGCAACGTGAAGCAAATTTGGTATGTTGTTGGTTTTAGTGCCAGCAAAGCGTTACCAGCACAAGGCATTTTTGTCATTTTCGTATCAGTAAACGCTTACGTTAATTCATATAGAGAAAATTTACAATGCAAACAAGTAGTCAATTGTTGTGTACGATTCATGACAAAACGTCAAAACTGACAAACGTCAACAATCGCTCCAACTTGTCGACAACAGCGACAACCAATCTAAGCGGTTAAAAAGTAAACCCGCATGAAAAATAATTAATTATTTTTCATTTGAAATCCGAAACCAATCCATTCACTGATCGCTTGAACTAAAATGTTTGATATCTATAGCCCAGTGAAATCCGACATAAAAATGGCGAGATTTCGGAAAAATTAGGGGAAAGCTGAATTTTGGTGTGAACCTTGATACTGACGTGTTGAGCAAAATGTCAAAAGTCCCCATCGATCCGAGTGCTGCGTCGCTTTTTATACGGGGTCAAAGGTCACCAAAAGTGACCTTTCCTAAATATCTCAGTAACGGTCACGTCTTCAGAAAAACAATGTAAGACGAATTTGTAGCTTAGAAAATTTCCAACAAAAAAGATTTTATAGTTTTTTCCTGTAACCATAACTGTTTTTGAGATATATTGATCTAAACATTTGTTACTAACAGCACCCTCATTCTCATCGGCATGTTGATATTATCCGATTTTGATTACGACTTGGCATGTTTGTGAGTTTGGTTTTCTATGTTTAAGAGGCGCATAAAAAAACATTTACACAAACTTATCTACCAGACTTCAGGGTAGGTGGAAAAGTGTACTCCGAAAAGTTACCACCACCCTCCGCCCCCCTTTGCCATAAAACTTGTAGGGACATCGGTTCGCTACTCTCTTCTCCGAAAAAAACTGTATTGCTGCATCATTTATGGGATATTCCACGAAATAGCAGCACAAAACAACAAAATTGCAGGTGAAAATAGGTTTTGTAACATATCATGGGCATAGGAGCATGAAAAAGCAAGATAATATCATGGCATAATTCTGTAAACGCTCATTCTTGACATTATAGGAGCTCAATCCGATGCAGATTATCCCCGAATAATCAGTTTTTTTACCAATCCTGGGATGACTGCATAGCGCCAAAGAGACATGACACGTCTCGAAACCAATTTGCACCTGAAATTACGTGACCTGGCCCTGATTGTTCATGGGATAAGACGGAATGGAAAAAAAACGAAAAAACCGGGTATTTCGGGGTGGTTCGTTTGCGGGGGTGGGTGAGGTGTGGGAAGGGTGTGGATGTAGGGCTGGTCCTGCGATGTCAAGAATAGGCAATTAACAGGATAAAAAGTGACCCTATCTTGTTTAGCAGTGGGCAAAGAGTAGGCAACGAGCTCATTTCTGAAGATTTGGGATGGATGCTCAGGGATACCATTTTATGGCAAAGGAGGAGGGGGGAACTTTTCGGAGCACACTTTTCCACCTACCCTGGAGTCTGGTAGATAAGTTTATTTATATGTTTTTTCGATGTGCCTCTTGAATATAGAAAAACAAACTCACAAACATGCCAAGTCGTAATCAAAATCGGATAATATTGACATGCCGTGAGAAAGAGGATGCTGTTAGTAACAAATGTTTAGACCAATATATCTCTAAAACCGTTATGGTTACAGGAAAAAGCTATATAATCTTTTTTGTTGGAAATTTTCTAAGCTACAAATTCGTCTTACATTGTTTTTCTGAAGACGTGACCGTTACTGAGATATTTAGGAAAGGTCATTTTTGGTGACCTTTGACCCCGTATAAAAAGCGACGCAGCACTCGGATCGATGGGGACTTTTGACATTTTGTTCAACACCATGTTAGATTTCCCCGGACTACTATATGAGAAAAGTGATGGAATAAAGCACAGTCAGTTTTCGGTATGCCAAACCACTCGACGACCAGCCAGACTGATTTCTACAAACAACTTTTATGTCATTTATTTCAATTACCACTCAAGCAGTTTGGAGCGATTGCGACGCGGCGGTTAAATTCGCTACGCAAGAGCGACAACTACTTTGAGAATTAATACCCTGATAAGGCCAAATTGGTGCATCCCAGAATAACGATTGACTTGCGGTTAGCGTTTCGGATTTGCGAACTGCTGATTGACAAAATGTAAATCTATATAAAAACATATTTATTACACCACACAATGTTTGAATTTTCCAAGTTCGCAGAATTTTTCGGATGGTAAGCCCAAACATAATTCTTTCGATGAAGTCACCGGATGGAAACGAGGTAATTAGGGTAGATTGATTTTGACGGGAAGCAGTTGTGGTAGACTTTTAGTTGCAGTGCTGGCAAAGTATTGCAAGCACGGAGCATTTTCTTCATTATGGATATGCTATTTTAAAAGTTTTGTAACATAAGCAACCGACGTTGAATATAAGTAGCCATGTTTAACTTTCCTAAATTTTGAGATTCATGGAAGTGGTAGCCCTAAAAACCTTTCCGTACTATGAGTTTCAATGCATTCTTGTGATTAAAGCGGTACATATCCCTCGAAGCAGGCTAGCTGTAATAAGGCACTCAAAATCTGTACGATTCCTCAACTGCTCATTGAACATTAGTGTTTCTAGCGGATATGGTGCGTTAGCATTTTTACTATATATATATATATATATATATATATATATATATATATATATATATATATATATATATATATATATATATATATATATATATATATATATATATATATATATATATATATATATATATATATATATATATATATATATATATATATATATATATATATATACAGTAGACCCTCGTTTATCCGTGCTAATTGGTTCCAGGCAAGGCGCGGATAAACCGAAAAAACGGTTGATCGAGGGAGCCAATTTTTCAGAAATAAAATCACTAGTAATTACAGAATAATATGTACATATCTATATTGCACATACATATATATAAATATGTAGATACATATTTTTCCCAAGCATATTCGTAGGACTTTATTTAACAACAAAATGACAAAAACTGCAATCAGTACGTGTGATAGTTCGAATGAAAATGTGCATTGTAAATCATTTTTGAAAGAAAGACGTAATGTTGGTTTGACTGATGCGTTCCTGCTGTTCTTTAATTACTTCCTCTCTAAACAATATTACGGAATGATAAAATTGGTTGTAGTTTTTGCCATCTGATGAATCAATGAACTTAATAAGTAAATCTAATGAATCGCGTGCGTCCTTTAGTTTAATTTTTTCTTCAGTTTCTGTCTCTCCAAACAAATCGTCATCCTCTGAAACGTCCTCTTGGCTTTTTGAGATATGCTGCGCGATATCATCTTCACTCAAAAAGTGATAGCCGGGATCCTGCATATCCGCCTCCAACCATTCCTCGATGTCGTCTATAGTTACCCCGTTTTCACCAGCTGACGTTAACATTTCATCAAAATCGACTGCAGTCAAGCCTTCATGATTTTCATTGTAGTCGTCGTCGCTGTCATCTTTTAAAAGCATATTCCAACCATGAAAGAGAGTGGTTTCCTTGACATCTTTCCATGCTCTGTCCCAATTGAAAATGGCGGATTTGATTGTGTAATTTTTTAAATTTTTTAGCGTTCGTTCTCCTTACGTCAAAATATAGAATTTAACATAAAAATATATCAACACTAATTAACATACCCCTTTTATCAACTTCTTCGTCGTCATCTTGAAAATATACGAGGACTTCTGCTAGCATCTTTTTTCTGTACAACCTTTTGGTAGCCTCGATAATTCCTTGATCCATCGGTTGCAAAACTGACGTCGTATTGGGTGGTAGGAAAATGCATCGAATCTGTCCGTCTTCGCTACAAAGTTCATCTTCTCCCGGATGAGCCGGGGCATTATCCAAGACTAATAACGCTTTAATATCTTTTCTTTCAATCTTTCGATTTTCTTGAAAGCTTCGCACTTCCGGGACGATCAATCTTTGAATATCGATTGTGTAAACCAAGCCTTGGTTGAATTGTAATAAATTAAGGGCAAGTCATCCATGCAATTTTTCAAAGCTCGAGGCCGCTTCGATTTACCCACAATTACTGGCTTTACACGATGGCTACCGTCACTATTAGAACATACCAATGCCGACAGCCTCTCTTTACACGCTTTGCGACCTGGAACGTGGCTTTCTTCCTTAGACGCTTGTGTATTTTGTGGCAAAGACTTCCAAAATAAACCAGTTTCATCAGCGTTATACAACTGACTCTTGTTAAGCCCGGTAGATGACATAATGGATTTTAGCTTTTCGCGAAATGGCTCGATACTTCCTACATCAGCGCTCATCGCCTCACCTTGAATACGAACGTTTCTGATGTTGTGCCTTTTCCGGAACCGCCACAACCACCCTTCACTGGCTTTAAAATCGGAACACCCAAACCGTTCCGCGAATCTTAATGCAGCACTTTTAAGCTCAGGACCACGAATTGGGATGCCAGAGGATCTTTGCTGCTTATACCATTTTAACACAGCATCCTCTATATCGATGTTTTTCGATGTTCGAAGAGTTTTTTTAGAGGACGAACTATGCATTTGGGCAGCGCGAATTTGACTTTTCTTTTTTATTAAGTCCCGAACCGTACTTTTACCGATATTAAAGTCTTGTGCTACACCTTTATCAATCCAGGAACACCTTTATCAATCCTATCCAAAATTTCGTTCTTAGAGCCAATGGACAAAACCGTTCGTTTTCTTTTGAAGTTATTGATATTCTTAGACATTATTCAGCCGTTACAAAACAGTGGAAGAAAAAGAATTTAAATGCACGAACGAATATGACGACGAATGAATTGCCCAATAGAAAACTTTTGATAATCGCAGAAAACTCTCTCAGAAAACGTCTCGATATATGTATACAACGTATATGACGAATGAATTTCACAATAGAATGCAATGTACACGACATTCTCCCTCGTTTATCCGTTCATCAGTCGGATGATTGAAGGAGATACATACATAGTTTTAAAAAACAAAGGGAGCGGTTAAACCGAGGAACGGTTAAACGAGGGACGGATAAACGAGGGTTTACTATATATATATATATATATATATATATATATATATATATATATATATATATATATATATATATATATATATATATATATATATATATATATATATATAGACATATATATATATATATATATATATATATATATATATATATATATATATATATATATACATATATATATATACATATATATATATATATATATATATATATATATATATATATATATATATATATATATATATATATATATATATATATATATATATATATATAAATTCAGTGACTATTTCTCGGGAACGCGCCATCCGATTCAGCTGAAACTTTCAGGATACATTGGTGTATATGCAGAATAGGTCCAGGTCTCACTAAATGTCAATTATTTTTAACCCTTTGGCGCCGGCGGCCATTTTAGTGATTTTTTAATATACCTATTTTTCCGTCCACAAATAATTTTTGCAAAAATTACGTTAATAAAATAAATGTTGAACGTGTTTTACATGTGAATCGGATAATGTTTTGGCATTTTTTAGCCCCATGGGTGCGCTAGGTGCCTAAAAACAGGGCGGGAAAATTTGAAAGTTTTTAAATTACGATAACTTTTGATGGAGCTATTAAATTATTATGAAACTTTCAGAACATATTGGTAATATTTAGTTGTAAATTTGTATAATGCGCATGTTGGCAATCCTGTAGCTAGGGCAGGCGCTGAAAGTGAAACCCTTTAAATCATCGAATCTCCTGAAAAATTATTGCTTTTTGGAAAAAAAGCCACTCATAAACAAGTTTTATGCTTTGTGTCTATAGCCAAAGTAAAAAATTTAAAATTTCACAACGGGCACGCCTGGTAACCCTTTCCAAATTTACCTATATTTTTAACATCAAAAACTTCTGTTCACGGAAACTCACGATCCGATTATCAGAATTAATTAAAATTTACAGAATGTATTGGCCTTAAGTAGGACCAGATCTGATAGAAGCGATTTTGGAATGCGGGCAATTTTGTACCAGTGGTGCCATCTGGAAAAATCACTAAGAAAAATAACTCCTTTTGGCCCTATAAATTCTGATTCAGTCATTCGATTTTAACCAAATTTACACAGTAGGTGAACCTTGTTTTAAGCCACGTTTGATGGAAATTTGGTTGTAAAATACGGTTGGAGCTGCCAGCTATGGTAATTTTAGTGTCTTATATTTGGAAAATTCCTGAGGAAAATAAAGCTCTTTGCCCTATAGTTTCTAGTACAGTAGTTGAATCATAACGAAATTCAAATGGCAAATTAAACTTATTGTAGGCAATGTTCAATAGAAATTTAAGTTCAACACAATGACAGGGTTGCCAGCTATGGCTATTTTTGTATTTTTTTTGGCATACCATTCGTTAGCGATTTTAGCATATAATTTTCAAATCGTAGTGATCTTATAGTGAAAATAAACACCAAATATTAAGATCTAGAAAGTTTGAAAACTTTTGCGAATGGTAACCCTAAATTTCTTTGCATTCCTGTAACTTCCAATGCAGTCATCGGATCAATACAAAATTCACAGAACAGGCTGACTTCAACGTAAGACAGATGTGATATATTTTTGGCTTCGGTACTAGCAAAGGGCTGCTAGCACTAGGCCTTTTTGTTATTTTCGTTCCAACAAATGCTTGCATTAAGTATTTTCATCGCTAACATTTGCAATGAAAATAAGTAAACATTGTTTGAATTTTCTAAGCTCTGGACATTTTTCGGATGGCAGCCCCAAACACCTTTCTACCGCAGTAACTTTCGATGAAGTCACTGAAATTAAAATAAACTTAGATTATATTATTACTTAGGGTGTATTAGTTTTAAGTTGGAAAAGTAAGTAGTGGTAGAATACACACTGAAAATCTGCACAAATCCTCTACTGCTCTTCGAACATTAGTGTTTCTAGCGGTTCTGATGCGCTAGGGTTTTTTCGACTTAAAAACGTCTACTTACATATTATTTTTAGTAACTGATGTTAAAATTTTTCATTTTGATGAAAATGTAAGCTGTGGTTTTCTTAAATAAAGCACAAGAGCTTACATTTCGCCTTTATATCAATAGCATTACCCGGCAGCAGCCACTGCATACTACTGACCACATTTGCTAACATTTTTATAGTTTCTTTGGTCATCTTGAATATGGAAAATCGCTTTAACGTGTTCTATTTTTCTATTTTGTTCTATTTGCATTAACAAGCGCAAGATTAAGATAGTTGCTCTGAATAATTCATTGTGGAAGGTACAAGCAAACAATATCGCCTTCCATCTGATGTCCTTCAAATTTTGACATGCTTTGCTATTCTCCCCCACAGTTACACTCATTGGGCATCTAACCTAAATAGATGTGCCAAACTTCTTACCTTCGTGATAGAACAATAATGAGAAAACCCCGAACACTCTCTCACCAATTAATCTGCTTGTGATATAATTGGAATTGAAGTGTGATGATTATGTGTGTCTTGGCTGTATGAGAGAATCAGGTGATAATTATTTTAACGCTTCAATAAGATTAGCTACGAAACGAATTTTTTGTCTTATCGTTTTTGCAAATAGTAGGGGAGTGTGCGATGTTGATGAGGCTGTTTGCTTACCTGCGACACAAATGCGTTGTTGAACGTGATAATACGAGCTGAGTATTCGGCCAGTAGATTCCAGTCAGATCGAATTTTCAATACTGAAATATTCTAGGATTATTGGCACGTGAGCCATAGTAAGCATCTTTCGCGGAACGTTGGAACGTTTTTATTTGTATCTGCCACTCTCTCAGCTATGTCGACGATATCGGCCATATTATAGCCGCCCGCACAAAAATTAAAGGGCATCGTGGAACATGCTGCAAGTCTTCCATAACACGAAAATAGATCATGGTGCCAATTACTGGAATCGGTTTAGCAGATAGAGAAGAAAATGTCAATACTTTGTATCCACCATATTATCTGCACTGCTAAGTCCGATGTAGTAGATCTAGTTATCGATAGGCAGTCCCACGCTGGTTTTCAATTAAAGTATCATATCTGGCATTTAACCTTTTCTCATTACTAAATTAATACGTTCCGCTTAGTTTAATACCAGCCCTTCAAATTAGCAGTATTTTTAACAAACAGAACATTATGTAGAGATGTGCGCACGTTTTAAAGATATTTTTGAAGCGTTTCGTTCAGTAAATGTTAATAAGTCGTGCTAATTAGTAATCAATTATTATTGTGAATGAAGAGAAGTCCTGAGTAGGAGTCTGAACATTTTACTAAGTAAGAGAAGAGTGTTGAATAATACAAGTTTCAATAAATTCAGAATATGTTATGAGGCTCAACATCAGTTTATGCAGTTGATATTATAGAATCCGGAATAAATTTTTAAAATTCTTTCATGTTTTTTAAAATTATAATCCGATGATTCTCGTTGGTTTTCGCGACGATTTTTATTGTGTCAGCACCCCTAATAACGTTACTCTAATGAAGATTTTTACTTATTTTCGAAGAAAATTAGTATAATAATCACATATATAAATAAGTCAACACAAATATTCAGTGGAGTTTTCTCTGGATCGCGCCATACGATCGAGTATATATTTTCAGGAGATATTGATAAGTTGTAGTTGTTTTTAAGTTTTAGTGAATTTGTAGAAAAAGAAAATGTTAAAACAACCAAAGAAAATCAGGTTTCGACTTAGTTACGGTAAAGCTTTGGACATTTTCAAGTGCCCAACAATAAATAGATAAAGAAAAGGTCATTAAATTTAAAAACTTCCAAAAAATCAGATAATTCGGGAATGTACACATTGACAGGCATAAGATATATCCTTGCGTGATGAATTTATGATATTTTATAATTTATGATATTTTGATAAATGTGCTGGCAGCACTGTAACAACGGCAGGTACATAAGTAAATAAACTATCGAGTCTCCTTCACAAATTTTGCTCTTTGCAAATAAATGCGAAGTCTTGATCAATTTTAATACCAGTCAACAAAACACAAACTTGTTTAGCATCCAGAACTTGTGTTCGCGGAAACTCACGATCCGATTATCAGATGAAACTGAAACTCATGGAATATATTGGTCGACAGTAAGACCACATCTGAAATAAGTTTAATGAATAAACTAGCAACCCTGTGACGTTGGCACTATCTTGACATAAGTCACAACAAAATAAAAACTTTATGCTAGCTCGATATGCTTGCTTTAATAAAAGGGTGTAATCTAGATCGCCTCATCGGTGCATCCTGGATAACGCTAATTGATGTACATTCTCCATTTGTGCACCGACCACTTTTTTCTTCGGACTATTCTTTGTTCACATGATTTTTGGCCTGCCACGATTATTTTGGTGATTGTAACATACTGTACCTAATCGTCTTAAGGCGCATTAGCAACAGAGTGAAATCTGCTTCGTTAATGGCTCCAAGTTAGTCCCGTTAAAACCCTGCCAGGCCTAACAGTATATTTTATGTCTCGTTGCCATTAAATTGGTGGTGTAGGCTCAATTGAAGCGCACTCCTGTCTCTGATCACATATCCCCATTAGGGCTTGTGACAACGCTTGCATGGCCTCCCTGCTTGCATAGACAAAGACAACCAAGGTATTATTATAGGTGACCACACATTCAAATTACGATACCGGCTCCGAGTAGGACGGAGTGGGACTCGAAAAATCCAAACTCATTAGACAAATGTTGGGTCATTGCATCATGAAATACCGATTAATACTTATGACGACTTTGACGCCTGGGAATGTAAAACCGCGCGGGTTGTGGATATATTGTAGATGAGCCAGCTCCGCAGACTGTTCGACGGTTTTATTGATCAATGTATGAGTGATATCAATGCTTTGGTCACCAAGTATGAATGATCTCAGGGCTTTGGCGCGGGGAAAACTCAGAAGGCCGTTTGCAGCCAAAAAGGCGACCAGGTTACGGCAAAGGAGCCAGCTCGACCGTTCAAAAGTGCTACCTTCAACGTCGCTTCCTGTTTAGGCAATATACTTTCACCCAAAAACTTCGCTCCGTCTTACGGAAATAGATGCACACCTTTTAAAGTACTTTGTAGACTGCAAAAGGTTCCTCCTGAGACGTTGTCTCATAAGGACAAACAGTTCATCCCATGAACAAAACGAATAATTAAGAAGCATTCGCTTCCTCTAAACATTGACGGTTCTGTTCAGAAATGACCAAATTGAGCTGCGCATAAGAATCAGAGCAAGCAAATATCTAAGAAGCCTAAATTCATAGCGACCGCTCAAGAGCAAGCTTGGCTATTCAACGCAATGGTCAAATAGCAATTAATGGCAGCAAAAGAGATGGAGTCATCTCTTCGGAAAATTGGCTTAAGATAAGGCAAGCAATGCTTAGACTCTGCTGCAAGCTGCAGATATCCATTTTTGCCGTCCACTCACGTTTAATGACGCGGATCGATGCAAAAGAGTTAGGATGTTAGCGTGTAATGATCAGCTGGGGAAGCGTTAGTCAAATGTAGAAATGCTAATCAGCTTTGGAAATCAAAGGTGGAAATCCTAGTCAGCTTAAATACAGGGCACGGATTCCCTGCTTCGACTATGATCCAAAGAAAATTATGTAGATTATCAGGTTCTTTAGCGCTGACCGTATCTTGAAAGATTAGAGGGTTGCCAAAACTGACGAGCCTGTTAAGAGCCAACAGGAAATTTTCTTCATACTAAATGAGGAAGCGATACTGCTCCTGGAAGCTTGCAACGGCATCATGTATGGATTTGAAAAATTGACTTTATGTACACATAGGAGTGATAGGTCAAAAGGCGCTGGATCGACAGATTCTGAGACCGCTATCATCCGAACCTAAAGCAGATTGTTCTAACAAGATAACATTCTAGCAAAGAGTTCATCACTCATTTAGGAACTGCATCTGAGGCAGAATCAGATGCCGGAAGGAAGGAAACAGCTATTGTCTCTGAAGAGGGCTTTGATGGACATGCTGATTTGTTTTCTGCTACAGAGCGAACGAGAATGGTACAAACTCTTTAAGAATTCAGCTACAGGGATTTGTGTGATTCTGTTTTTGAGTGTAATATACATTATGACTGTAACATTCATCATGAAACGTGAGGTTACCCGGACACAAATTACAGGTGCATATCCTTTAATGTAGGCCGCCGTAGCCTAACGGAGTAGATAACCTTCATAAATAGGAAAGAACCGATTCTACGAAGTTCCAATCCTTCTTTGTAGAGGCGGCCGTAGCCCAACGGAGCAGATTACCTTCATTAATAAGAAAGAACCGACTCTACGAAGTTCCAAACTATCCTCCCAGGGGAGTATCTATGGTCACCAGGGTCTGGGTCTAGCGGCAAAGAGTGTAGGAAAGAGTTCAACTTTGCAAAAACATCTAATTACTGGTCATTGGATAAATCAAAATTGAAGGCTTTTAAGTATGCCATACGTGAGGCGAAGAGACCGTCGTGGAGATCCTTCTTTGGCAAAAAGCCTACTTAATCGCCTCTTCGAGGCCCAAATCTGACTACCGAGGGGAATAAAGTGTATCCACAGTGCTAATGGCATCTCAACTAATTTGAATATCGACACTTGAACTTTTTATGGACTCGCACTTCTAGAAAAATAATAGTCACCCAACTTTAGGAACTCCCTATTGAGTTCAGCTGTAGGTTTTCTCGAGCCGTTCGTATCCACGAACTTTGATGGCGGTCTTCCGGATGACATTTAGCAGTCTGTATAATTGACGATACTGTGGTTGAAAGAGATTTATAATGCGCATCTAGTACATCCATCCATGTATTCTTGCCTAAGCAGAGAAAATTTCGCACGTTAAACTTTAGGATTATTGGCTATTCTGTTAAAAAGTTAATCGATCTTACGTTAATCTCGCAGTCACAGTATATTTATTCTGCTGAAACGGCTCAGCACGTCCTCATTAAGTGAGTTGAAAAATCTCTCGTGCATAAGGACTATACGTTTGCCACCTGCCTAGACCTTGAGAAAGCTTTCACGAACATCAAGTCTAATGCGATTGTGGAAGCTTCTTTTATGGAACAACTCCTCAAGAACAGGATGGTGAACCCTCCTTTGCGTCAAGATAGTCCTTGGGTCGAGGCGCGCTTCAAGGTGGTGTCTTCAGTCTCCTTCTGTGTAGCGTTAGGTAATACTATCCCCTTCTGTGTAGCGTTAGGTAAATATTCTGATCAATCTTATCCTGAGGAGACTGGGCCATGCGTGCATATAACGCAGACTACATAATCATAGCAATGTCAGAAAAGTATCTATCTACCTTTTTTGAGAGGCTAAACTACTCCTTTGATATATTTTCATGTTAGGGTCGACGTAGCGACTTCAACGTGAGCTCCAGTAAAAGTAGGGGCTAGTACTTTTTAGATGAAAGTACAAAGTTTCACTGTTCGATTAATGCAAGGAGTTTTCATTGACCTGAGCTAGAGGATCAAATATTTAGGTCTGATCCTCGATTTGAAGTAACATTGCAATGAAAATGTAGCAGAAAGTGCGTGGAAGGCTTTCAGTGCACTTACCTGCAGCAAAAGAGCTAAAGGAGCGTGTTGGGGTTTTTATCCTCGTATTTTCGTTTGGCTTTAGTCACCAGCTGAAGTTTAAAGAAGTACGAAGGCTGACCACACTATTTGTGACAGGTGCACTTTGAACCACCCGTATGTAAGCACGTTTCATTGTTTACCTACCAATCTATTCATCCAAGAGTAAGTCAATATTACTGCTGTTAGGCTTTATTGCATTTCACTATGGACTAGAACATAGTTTGGCCATGCTAGAACTTTATCTGAAGGTGTTGCCGGTCCAGCGGTATTTGACTACGTAACTGTGGATATTTGAGTAGATTTCGAGTTTTTATAATGCACAAGATCAGAGGATTACGCTATGGCGGTAGGGAGACACATATGAGAGAAGCCGATTGCAATTTAATCCACTATTCTTTAAGTGCCACACTTTTTTCTTGTGAAGTGCTGGTGTTATGTCCAGTCACCCTTTGAGCTATGATTTGACACTTAATTAGTGGAACGCAGTCGCCGGCTGTTAATACAACCCAAGACGATCAAATAAAACCATGAGCATACGGCGGGATTAGAACCCACGGCCAGTAGATCGCTGCATTGGACTGGCGCCTTAGCGAGCAATTACCAACCATAATATCAGAGAGGAAAGCCAAAAACACGATGAATTGAATAATATTTTATTTTGAGTTCATTTGTACATTTTTAGCCTAACTTAAGCACTATTAACAATAAAAGCTCACAAACTAGCGGCTATAGTATTTTAGCCTACTGACTCTTGTCATTTTTATTTTATTTGTCTATGTCTTCCATATTTTTTTTAATCTGACACGCTAATTATCAACCGCAGCCTTACGCTATAACTTAAGTCGCACTTCTACCAAACAGCTTAGCTTAATTAGACCTAAGCCTTAACGTAAATCTTTCGAATACCTCCGCTTCTGCCATGACAGTTTTGGAAAAGATAATCTAGGATGGGTATGCATAAGTTAGGATAGGTCGGATGAGAGTCTGATAGCGAATGAACTTAGCTTTGGTAGTCATGCCTATTTTTGTTGGCAAAAAGATGTCTGATGCGTTAAAATGTGGATTTTACGCCGTACATAAGAATAAAACCACAGGAATTCGTGGAAGTCAGCAACGAGGTACTTTCGAGAAGAGCTAGGAGTAATATTAGAGGTTCAGAACGAGACTTGCTGTGAATAGTTTGGAATTCCCGATCCTTAGAGAAATTGCACACAGAGTTATGCCCTACTGCTATTTGGTTTGATGCCCCATTCGCCAAAGTAGACTTAGTTCTGCCAAATAGTATTCCAGGATCTTCGCTATTTTCATCGGGTATTCGCTCGATGCGAATAAGAGCGTGTCGTCGGGATATTGGAGGACTTGGACTTGAGGTTGGATCGCTGGAATAGAAAGATCAGCAGTGAACATGGTATAAAGAAACGGTCCAGTGTGATACTTAAGATACTCTTGACCTCACAGGCTTTTAAGAGAATTTGTTCCAATAACACTGACATAGTATTGTCAGCTAGTAAGAAAAATTGCTGCGAGCCTTGTTACCTCCTCCAGGAACCCAAACTCGACAGCCTTTAACAGAAGATCTTCGTGCCATACTGAATCGAAAGCCTTCTCAATATCTAAAGCATACACCGCCGTTAGATTATTTGCCACATTCAAGTGAGACACAATTTGATTATACAAGTACGAGATATTAGACATCCCATCATGTCCAGATGATTTCTTGCTTTTTATGCCACGCAGCAGTTGCACAACTATCTACTATTAGTAGAGTGGAACTGGTAATCTGTATTTCGTGGATCATCTGAAGGATTTTCGGATGTTAAAGTGGCCAATGGCCCAAAACCTATAGAAACAGCGATTGACTTTCTTTTATACCATTTGGCTGTTAGGAGCTGAGCAGACTTGCAGAGCAGCATTTGGAATGTCGATTCAAACAACTTAACTTGACGATCAGAGTTGCGCTCACCATTATTGTCAACCGCTACCGCCATCTTCTGGCTTTTGTGTTAGCCAGAAAGCAGATCGATTTCGTTTCACTTGTAGGGCGAAATGTCTCTCACTTTCTTGTGCTTAACAATTTCCGGCGATAGCATATACTTCTGATGTTTGCCAACTGCGTCCAAACGTGTATTCTGGATAATGGTCTCGCATGTGATTTCATAAATGGACTCTATAGAATAAGTTTATCTGACGATTTTTAAGTTAATCGTCACATAAACATCAAGATATACTAGCGCAAACTCTATGCCGCGCTGAAATTCGCTCCAATCGGTGTTTTTGAAAAACTTGGACATACTTACGGGTCTTTCCATGAAGCTGAATAAAGAGCGGAACTAAAGTCGAAGCTTCACGGCAAAGTGACCAAACATACCTGCACGCGTCCAGCTGTTTGGAGGATCAATGCTGCTGTGCAGGCTATCTGACAGGAGAAGGGAATCAATTGTTGAGCTACTACTTGGTCTGGTTGGTGAATTAGCAAGAGAATCGGAGGACTGCTTAGTTGCAGCCATTCCAGCAGCACCATGGCGTTTCCACTTGCCACGAAATTTCCCTATTGTGGATGTTTTGAGGTCAAATCGCTACTGGCAAGCGAATATTTGTATTGAGAAGCGATTGAGTTAACGACTACGAGATCGTGCAATGAATTTAACCTCGAAAGTATATTTGTAGATATAACAAGGATTCATCTGTTGTCATCCATTACTTTGATCACCGTTGCATCCAGAGCTGTCTTAGATCAATTTGGGGCCCTGGGCACTTTGAGATAAATGTGGCCACTAAGACCTAGGGCTATTAACTACAGGCATTTCAAAAAAAAAAATTCTAGATATATTTATCTGTTATTTTTATTTATTCAAAGTCACATTAAATCAATAGGTAATTATTATCCGGAAAAGAAGCTCTTCAACCATTGTACGCAGGTTAGTAATTAAAAAGTGTTGCAAAAGTTTCAAAAGATGATAGGTATATTTCTTCATTTTCCTAGTCTGAACACTTTTCAAGTATTCTGTTAAATGCAAACATTCCGTTTCCAACTCATTCTCGGTAACGTCACAAGGATAGAATTCTTTGCAACTTTGTCCCAAGCGAGATAAAAAACCGAGCCGATGTCTTATTTTCTTGTGCGAATTCAACCGCTGTTTTAGATGAAATCACAGGGTATCAATTATGGGAATAAAAGTTTCTACTTTGAATTTCTCTTTCCCATTTAGTTGGACTGATGGCACAGAGGCATCAAATAATGCCTGACTTAACTTCTACCTTTTATTCTTTGAGATAGGAAATTGTAGTCACACTCCGGTTTTTTCTCTTTGGCACACGATTCGAAGTCATCAAATTTATCCCTGACATCAACAATACAATCATCCAGTGAAGTTAACAAATTAGTTGGAACGTACATTGTTAAAGTATTTTTCTGAAGATAAGTACTTGTTTTGCCTATTCTTCCCAATATACTGTTCCAAATTTCTGTCGGTAAAATAAATTCCAGGTTTTCCATTTTTTTAAAGAAACTTAGACCTTCGTACCTAGTTTCTTGTCGCTTCTCTGCATCCTCCGCGATAGACGTCAAGGCTTCTATAATTTGTTTGTGACCTTGATGTAAGGAGCTTACTGCATCAGCTCGCGCAGAGTATCTGGTTTCAGAAAGACTTTTAACAACTTTTTTTGAACCTAAATGTTCAGTCAATGTATTCCATCGGCGGGTAGAATCCGCGAAAAATTGTACAGTTTCTGAAACATTTGAAAAAATTTGTTGCCTCTTGTACAAACGCAGCGGCATGAAGATATACCAAGTTTAGAGAATGTCCCGCACATGGTACAAAGGTAGCAAATTCACATTTCTCCTTGATTTTCGCTTCCAGACCAGCATACTTTCCTGAAATATTTGAAGCATTGTCGTAGATTTGCCCTTTGCAATCGTTGATTTCTACATCATCATTCTCCAAAAAAATCAGGATGGTTTTCGCTAAATATTCTGATTTATACTCTTTGATATGCATAGATTCCAGATCGAGCGTGCTCTCAACGCTAATCGAAAAATATTTAGCTAATTTAGCTTCATTTAGAACTTTTTTAGGACCTGTTTTCCCATTAAATGTATCCCTTTCCAGGATCCCCAAATTTGTTTAGGTGATCTGCAAGCAATTCAGGAAATTCACTTAACAACTTCCTACATCCTAAATAATTTCCATACTTGGGAGATCCAAAGATTTCATTGTCACCTCGCAACAGAAACCCCCTCAGTGCCATAAATGTTACAACTGTGACGACAACCCGTTTAAGTACACTTTTCCAGGAATCCACTTGTTTTTGATATTGGCATAGCATGTCCGCATCTACTGTACCAACTGCTTTACTTCATGCCAGATAACCAGCAAGAAAAACAAAATACAGATTTCTTCGAAGCCGAATACAGCAACCAATTTCTTTCAAATATTCTTTAATTTACGAGTAAATAATGCTTTATTGGGATACCTAGTTGCTGATTTGCCATCTTCTTTGTCTTTGTAGGCTCTGGACGCTTTGGAAAAGTCACAATCTTTATTTTGAAAATATATGGGCCCTTTACGAATTCAAATTTCGCGGTTTTTCGGTAAAATTTTCGTGAAAATAATCGGCAGGGTCGTGTGAAATATTTTCTGGGTCGGATGACTGCTGTTGGTCAATTAAAACAGTTGTTCATGAAGTTATTGCATTTTTTTCCGTAGGGACGGATGCCTACTGTGCAATATGGTTCACTGAAAGAAAAACACTTGGTTGGTTCAACTATTTTTAATAGTATTGCAACGATTCATTCAAAATCGTTTAACGAACTACGGATAATAGTTATTTTTACTATGTTAATATAGTTAATTTAACGATATAAAAGTAGTTGGCTCTGGTTGTACAAAAAATATCGCAACGTTCATGAAATCAACTGTTTTAATTGTTTCATAGTCACGAAAAATAGTTGATCAATAGAAAAATATTCATCAATTCACTCAAAACTTTCGAATTATCAACAGTTTTTATGGTACTTAAACTACTTTGCAATAGTTGATTTCAACAAACGTAATTCAGTGAGCAACGTCTTTGGAATTATTCTACGCAAAGTAGAATGGTTTCAACATTTGGACGTTTTTCATGCTCCGAATGAAATTTTTATTGTTTATGAACCACGCGTCATGGTGCATAAAAGTAATCAACAATTTTCTTATGATTGTTTTAACTATAGCCCTAGTTGGTGCAAAAACAACTAAGGAAAACTGTTGATTTTTCATACTCCTCATACTCATACTCCTATTCTATCATTGAAGTTTCATATGCTACATGGCAAAATTGTGTTCAGTTTGCTGTTCGATATAATTCATATTCATGTTATGCTGTGAAGCCTTTATATTACGTTGTATGACGCTTTTTATGCAGTTAATATATGTATGTACATCATGGATCACATGACACGCATTGAGATGAACATGAGATTAACACACTGAAAGAAAAAGTTGTGGTTGATTTAACTATTATTTTTAGTAATGCAACAATGCATTCAAATTTGCCGAAAAAATATGGAAACCTTCGAGAATCAACACAGTTGAATCCTCGAATTCATAATTACGATAAATAGTTGATCTACAGGAAAATAAGCATCAACTCATTTCACACTATAAAATATTGAATTATCAACAATTTTCATAGTAAGCGAACCATTCTACAATTGTTAAATTCAACAAACATAATTCCACACTACATACTATAGTCATTTGCTATTTCGTACTATGTATATTGTTGGAATACCATTGTTTCTGGTTGCTTACTTTTTTTGCACCACGGACGTTGTTTATCAACCACGCGTCATGGTGCATAAAAGTAATCAACTATTTTTTTATGATTGTTTTAACTATAGCCCGGAGTTGACGCAAAAACAACTAAGGAAAATTGTTGATTTTACCAAGATTTTTCTTTCAGTGTTCAATATCTTTTTCTGAAGTGATAGGATTTCGTGAAGAACAAGTAGATTGTGAGGTTCCCTGAGTTTTCGCAATCTGTTGTTTATATGATTCATTATGTGGATGGCTTATTACTTGGTTACTACTCAAAGAAGCTCCTGGTGTAAAATATGAAGTTGATTTCGGTAATTTATCAATTACTTCTTTCTGATATGCAGTTTTTTTTAATTTTTTCATAGCCCAGGATATGACCGTTTTGACATTTTGTATATATAGATATAGTATTCAATACTTATTCTTTAATTGCACTGAAAACAATCGCAAACATAAAATAAAACACACCGTTTGCAAGTTTAATCTTGAGTGAAATGATTTGATTTTTAGTGCCGGACGGAAATGCCGCCCCGGCCATGCTTTTCAAATAGGAACAGCAGAAATTAAAATGCCCTCCTCATAAATTGAAGGGGTGCACAGATCGATTTGGTTATGTTTATTCCAGTGAAGCTCAAACTCCACACAACAACAAAAGTCTTTACAGCAATAACACATAAGATTGTTCCCAACGGAAAAGTAATGCATCAGCATACATATATTCGCTAAATTTTCCGCGTAATGCATGGAAGTATTACAGATCCATAGTCTGTTAATTTATTTTTAACATTGCATACACCTGCAATAATTTAGGGAAATCACCTACTAGTAAGCAAATAGAGTAGCCAGTGTTAGCCCCTGGCTCATGAGATTACAATAAAGATAGATAATTATTAAGTATAGTCATATACTTATAGTTTAATTTTCGCAAAACAAATATATTCATTGGCTGATGATCTGGAAACAACGGCCCCCATAGATCGCGGGGCCCTGGGCACTTGCCTATTGTGCCCATGCGCAAAGACGGCCCTGGTTGCATCAATAGCACAGCACAGTATTTTTGATTGAGCATCGCGACGTACAGATTACTCCTAATCAGTTTTGGATTGCCAAAGATAGTGGTGAACCCCCTAAAGTTAACCTTATGAAATTTCGAGAGTATGGTCTCTGTTGTCATTATTAGATCCTATTTCAGTTTATCCAGGAACAGACACTCTGCACCATCGAAATGAGCGAAGCACTATGAAATGTAGCCACTTCAACCAACTTACTTAAGAAGGGTAGTTATCAGTTTAAGAGTTGCAACCGGCTACTCAGCATCAGCTCTCTCTGCCAATACTTGGCTAATAAAGTCATTTATCAGTCCAGTTGACATTGACTGGAGATGACCCCGTGAAGGTTGGAGCTCTTTGAACGCTAGAACCAGGAGGAGCAGTAGTTCCAAGTGTCTGTCCAAAAACACGTTCAATTCTAATCAACAGCAGTACTTCATAAGAAAATATGAATGGCAAATATAAAACCAGTTTGATGCCTACATGTCTCTAATATTTTTTGATACTGAAAATTACCGTATTTAAATTATTCACAATTTAGATGTGCTAATCATCCTGTTGAAAACTCACTTGAAATTTACGTAAGTTGGATTCTGATAAAGTAAGTAAACAGCAAAAAGTTGAATTCCAAGTGTTGTTTGAAATTTCAGATGTGCCACCTGAGCTCGTAATAAAGAATCAAGGCTTCGACGCTTCGAGAGCTTGAGTTGAGTCGAGTAAATAGTAAGAGTAAACAGCATCAGTTGATAAGCTTTGCGCAGCGTCCTCAATAAGTTTTGAAATACCACCGATAACAACTACAATTTCCGAAACCAGAAGTATGAGCTCACCCAGCTGGATTATAGAAAATTATCTGTTGATAGCTGATTATTCCCCGAAACAATTTTATCAACCAATATAAATACATTGGCAATATGTCTACAAATGTTGCAATTTGGATTTTTCGAAATATTTGTGTACAATTATTGAGTAATAAAATTAAAAAGCCACGAAGATTCGATTTTCCTCGCGTCTCATGTTTGATTAGATTTCCCAAATGCTTTTCGGCGTGTTGAAGCGATGAACTCGGCATGCGAAGCGTTCGTGTGCGTTCCCGCGGCTTAAGTACGAATTATAGTTAACAATTGGCCCCGGAATTCCGCAGACGAATTAGTCTGCCCACAAAACAGGTTTTACTGATTGAAGATGCTTAAATAATGGAATGATTGAGATGTGAAACTTCTGTTTTATTTAGAAACATACATACATAGCAGACTGCGAATGGCCGGGAAGAACGCTTTGATTGTTGTTAATAAAATACTTTCAGATGCAACCTATTGTTATCATTGAAATAAAGTATCTAACACATGAAATTGAATACATCTCATGCGCATTGTGTATTTGTAGTTGGTGTATAATATTGCTGCACAATAGTTATCTTTCCCCTCCGTTTCGACTTTGATTTGAAATCGATCGCCCTGCGACGTGATCGTGCAAGTATCACACATTCCATCTTGCGCGAATATTAACAATCGGAAACCGCATTATGCAATGTCATTTGCATGAAACATTCTATACTTAATTTACTAACCTGTATGCTGTGTTAAATGGGTTAAATTGATCTGCCCAGATGCACTGCACGCACAAAATTCGGAACAGCTGTTACGTATCAAAGACAAGCGGCGGTTTGTGTTAAGCACTCGAACTCGACGCAATAAAATTATTGACCGGATTTGCTTGGAAAACGCTGCTGCTTGACAAATATTTATTGAAATTATTTGTGAATACACCGTACTGGTAAGAAACCGGGCAATACGTTTTTTCCTCGAATCGACACTGAAATTTACTTAACGCACAAAGCTTCCACGACGGCGCACTTAGAACTGACTTTCGGCACCAGCGACAAGCCGAAGCTTTATTCGGCATTGCATGCAAAGATTGTATCTGTCTGAAGATCGCGCCAAAGCTGATTAACGGCACGGCGGCACGACGCGTCGATTCGTAGGTGTGCAACTGCCGGTATCTTGTTTTCCCATTCAAATGTGTACATGTGTAAATATTTTGTAAGGCTCAGTGGCGTCCATTTGTTTTGGAGTTCTCAAAGTGGGCTGCTAAAATTTTTGTTCTACAAAAATTGCAGGTAGTCGAAAGCTTGGATTATAGACAAAATACAGTGGCTCACAGCTTATTTGATACAGTGACTATTTAAAAATGCAAATCACTGTAACTTTGAAATTAAGAACCCTATCCAAAAAATTTAAACGTATTTGACTAGTTGCATGTTCAACGAATACAATGCAAACCTAAAATATTTCTGCAATATTCCTCGGCGTCCGGTAAAAGAGAAATACCACTGGCGCAGAAAAATTGCAGCTCACAGCTTATTTGATACAGACACTTGTCGCGCCGTTAATCTGTCTTGTTTTCGTTTCTTGAATTTTTGATTGCGTTTAGAAATTGGCTTAAGTAATTTTTAGCAACATCTTGTAAGCTGAAGTGCCAAAATGAGCCAAAATTCTAAAATGGGTCATCATAACGCAATTGAATAGCGCGAATTCGTATTATACCACTTTAAATAAGGACAAAGTGTTCGGAAAATCGCTTTAAATGTGAATTTGAGTGTCTCTACAGTGCAGCATATAATTGAGCGCTTCGTACACGAAAAGCGGGTAGAAAATAAGAGGAGAAATGCGCCAAACAATATTTTCACCGTATCCGACGAACGATGCATTGTAAGGAAAGTGAAAGCAAACACAAAACTTTCCGCTCCCAAATTGGTAACTGAGGTTCATCGTGAATTAGGGAAGTCATGTAGTGCTGAAACCATCCGACGAGTGGCTCGCGACCATGATTTCAACGGGCGAGTAGCTTGTAGGAAGCCATTCATTTCCAAAAAAAATACAATAAGCCGATTTGCCTTTGCCAAAGAGCATGTGGGAAAGCCATTCGCGTTCTGGAATACGGTTATTTTTGCGGAAGAGTCCAAGTTTAACATTTTTAGCTCCGACGGAATGTCATATGTCTGGCGCAAGGCAAACTCTGAGCTAAACAAGGAGAACCTTATAGCTACTGTGAAGTATGGTGGTGGTAATGTGATAGTTTGGGCCTGCACGTCCGCAGCCGGTGTCAGAAATTTAAAGTTAATTGAGGAAACAATGGACCAAACAAAGTACCTTAATGTACTCAAAAACAATTTGCTGCAAAGCACTGAAAAACTGGGTGTTAGCAACCGATTTCGGTTGTACCAAGACAATGATCCAAAGCACAAGTCAGGAATTGTGCAGTCCTGGCCAATTTGGGATTGCCCTCATTTGATGTCTCCGCCGGCACAGTCACCAGATATGAACGTCATTGAGAATCTGTGGACTTTGTTGGATAACGACATTAGAAAACACAAGATTTCTAATAAACAAGACTTGAAGAAAGCACTGCTAGAGGAATGGAAAAAAATTACTCCTGACATCATAAAAAAAACTCGTTGACACAATGCCGAATAGGCTCCAGGCTCTGCTTAAGGCTAAGGACTATCATACGAAGTATTGAAATCAATTGGAAACCTCATAATTCACAACAATTTTAATGCTTAATCAAACTGTATCATATAAGCTGTGACATAAAATTTGTTATTAATTTTAGTTTTTTGCTTTTTAAAATGTAAAACAGCAACTTTGTAACAAATATAAACTTGTTTAATAAACAACAAACATTTTTCTTCAAAATGGTGTTCAAATTTTTTTGATATTGTTATTATGTTTGAGTTATTGCAACTTAATTTTTTAAAGAAGCACTGTATCAAATAAGCTGTGAGCCAGTGTATTTCTATCCAAATTTTTATTGCTTGAAGCAAAAAAATACAAAAAAAGCTAAATAGCAAGCACGTTAACAATATTTCAAGTTGTAACACCTACAACATTGTGAATTTAGGCATAATTATATGTATATTTACGTAGTTTTTTGGTTTATGAGGCTATTGACTGTTCAAAAAACCAAAATCATAGAGCATATTGGGTTTGTGTCGTTGTAATGTAGTTATACGCGGAAAAATTCACAGTATGCACAGCTAATAAACGCATTTTTTCTCCAAATGAAATTAATGGAATGCATTGGTTCGGAGTAGGGCTGTTTAATAAATACGCTAGCAGCCCTTTTGAAAAATCACTAATGAAAATAAATGCTTTGATATCCTATTACTTCCGATGCAGTCATCAGATTAAAACGGAATTTGAACAATAGATAGAACATACTGTAAGCCAAATTTGGAGACCTTTGATTGGAAAATTAAGATGACGCTGCCGTATATGTACGATATGTTTGTCGTTTTTTTCTAAGAATATACCTAGTAGTAAAAGGAAACACAAAATAATTCAAATTTGACAATTTTCAAACGTTTTTGCGTTCGTCGGACCGGTACAAAATTTACAATGTGGCTTGTAGTGGCAGTAAAGCTTTGCCAAAAAAGTGTCGCCATCATTGAACATTTTTGTAATAAGAGATGCTGACACTAAATTTGCATATGATAAACATCGTTTAATGAAAATTAGTAACATGTGGTTTACTTCTCTAAATTTTGAAACTTATGCCAGCGTTAACCAGAAATGGGTCGATATTAATGTTTCGTGATATTGCCTAACACAAATACATATACTAGTTTAGCGGTATTATAATATATTTGCTAATATCAATAATGAGAAGAATAAGTATTATACGCTTATTTGAGTTTCAAGATCATGGACGAAAGAGTTCATTTGGCTTTTTTGACAAGTTCTTTTAGACTTTGGCACCATATCTCCAATCGCAAGAGAGAAAGTGTGCCGTCTGCCATAAATACTGTGCACTGTGTGTTTTTTTATTGGCCTATTTCAATAAAAAAACAAGATTGACTATTAAAACGCGAACATTGGATCATAACCACGGTGCATATTTGATATATCCATATATTTGTGTTGGTTTTTGGCGGCAAAATGTCTATGATGAGCTAACTTTTGTTTTTGATTAATTGATTTGGAAAAAGGCACGGCATTACGAATAAACTAACTGATGATTTTGAAACCTAATATTTAAATATTCGAATATCGCATATTACGATATCACTAAACAATAATATGTTCAAATATAATTTATATATTAACAAATATGAACATATTAGTCGCATCTTTAGTGATGCATTCACCGAACCAAAGTAATATATGTATAGTATAACCTTCAAATCCGGTTTATTGTTATAAGGAGCACGTTTGATAGAAACTGCATCTAATATTTATCCCTTCGAAAATCAGTGTTTGTAGCGTTTCCTATTTGCAAGATTTCTTTCTTACTATAACTTTTTTGAGACTGCCGAAATTCGCCAATGAAGAGAACGTGCCAATTACCACATCAAAAAGAATTGTTTTTTTTTGTAATCTTGTTTGTGATAGTTTGCGACAAATGCATGAGCTTCGGGTAACTTCCCTTCATATGGTTCGGAGAGAGGTTATTACTAATGTTCGAAGAACATTAATATTAAATTTGATTTGGCCAAAAATGCATATGTATATATATGTATATATATATATATATATATATATATATATATATATATATATATATATATATATATATATATATATATAGATATATATATATATATATATATATATATATATATATATATATATATACATATATCAAAAAGAATTGTTTTTTTTTTAATCTATTTACATATATATATATATATATATATATATATATATATATATATATATATATATATATATACATATACAGTAGAATCCGCTTATAACGACTCCGTTTAAAACGTCTGACTGCTTATAGCGACTTAGTTGAACCGGCTTGGTTGGTTTCTCATACAATATTATTACAAAACGTTCGCTTAATACGACTCCAGTTATAACGACATACCGTTTATAGTGACGTAATTTACCTGAATATAGCTCGTACTTGTCCGGTTATAACGACGAAAGTTTGTTGTTTTTTCGTAAGGTCAAGCGGACGTGTCTCAGCGCCCCGTTGATCGCTTGTTCATTGTTTCCCCGCGACTCCGAGCCACCAAACCAAATGCCGTTACTTGTCTAATTTGTGTGCGCAAAAATGTCAATGCCTAAACAACGAAAGTGTGTTACTATTGAAGAAAAGAATGCGATAATTCAACGGTGAATCAAATGTGACTCTTGCGTAGGAGTTTGGTGTTTCTTACTCTACCATATCAACAATAAAGAATAGCAGATGTAAGATTGAAGAGCTGTTCAATAATAACGTTTTGAGTTTTTTGAATTCGGGTGTCCACACAGGATCAAGTGGATCAAGCATTGCTTCAGTGGTTTAAAGTGCAAAGAAACCGGAGAGTACTCGTCAGCGGTCCTATTCTACAGCAGTTATTTGCTTCGCAATTCAATGCACCGAATTTCACATGTTCACCAAGTTAGATCAATTGCTTCAAAACTAGACACAACATTGTGTCTGGCAAGATAAGTGGAGAATCAGTGAGTCGAAATTATGTTAGTGATTGGCTTTGTACCGTTTGACCCAATTTGCGTATAAGTTTCACAAACGACCGAATCTTTAACGCCAATGAAACTGGGTTGTTTTATAGATTAACACCAAACAAAACTTTAAAATTTAAAAATGAAACGTGTGCTGGTGGAAAATTATCTAAAGAAAGGATAACGGTTATGGTTGCGGTGAACATGAATGGCACGGTTAAAAAACTTATCGTGTAAAATATTGTCACCAAAGGACGTGAAGGAGTCGCAGAAGACGAAAATGGTGACGATGATGAGACTGAAGGAGTGATCGAATCATAGCATCGAAGAAGCTCTCAAAGCTGCAAACACTCTTAATTCCTTCGTACATTCTAATTAGGAGATGACGAAACAAAATTAACAATGTCTCGTCTTATTAATTTATTACGTAATTCTTATTATGAGGCAGAAGCCAATCAGAAACAGATTAAAATACACTTTGTTTTCAGCTGCTAACTATATAATTTATATCTGTAAGCTTACAAAACTTTAACATGTGTCTCACATTCTGTAAAACAACCTTACTTCGTGTTTTTCCAATATATTAGTTTTTCTTATGATAACATTTTGTGTGTCATTTGTATTTACTTTAATATGTGCTCTGCTATGTAGCCAAGCAGTACTATGGTTAAAATGTATACGTACATTTCGAAAATCGCTTATAACGTCGTCCGGTTACTACGACGGCAAACGTTCGGTCCCTTGGCCGTCGTTATAAGCGGACTCTACTGTATATATATATATATATATATATATATATATATATATATATATATATATATATATATATATATATATATATATAGATATATATGTATATATATATATATATATATATATATATATATATATATATATATATATATATATATATATAGCATCAAAAAATTCTGTGAATATTTCTCGGAAACGCGCCAACCGATTAAGCTGAAACTTTCAGGATACATTTGTGTATATCCAGAATAGGTCCTGATCTCACTAAATGTTAATTATCTTTCACATTTTGGCACCGGCGGTGATATTTCGATATGCCTATTCTATGATATGCCTATATCTCTCTATTAATAAAAAAAGTTTTGGAAATTTGGTCGGATTATATTTTTATTTTTCTCTTATAGTAGACACATAAACGTACGAAATCCGACGTGTATATATATATATATATATATATATATATATATATATATATATATATATATATATATATATATATATGTATATATATATATGTATGTATATATATTTATATATATATATATATATATATATATATATATATATATATATATATATATATATATATATATATATATATATATATATATGTATATATATGTACTGGGACTGTGAACTTTTATTGATTTTCGCACGGCTTTAGTACATACGTCCAGTAAAATGTACAATTTAAAATCGTAAATGGTCTGGGGGCTGGCGAGCGAAGCGAGCAGGGGCCGAAGCCCCCTAGTTCTATCAAAAAATAGTTTTCAAAAAAAACTAAGTTTGTGAAATGTGTTTCGTACGCGTTTTTACAAAAGATTTGGTAAAGCATTGGAAATTTTTAATCCTTTGTTTGCCCTAGGTGCTTTAAATGAGATCGGGCAAATTCGAAATTTTTTGAACTGCGATAACTTTTGGCCAAGCTATTAAATCATTACAAAACTTACAAAACATATTGGTGTTACTAAGTTGTATACTTGTGTAGTTTTGAATGAACGTGCTATTAGCCCTGTAGCTACGGCAGGCGCTGAAAGTGAAAACCTTCAAACCATTGACTCTTCTGAAATATTTTCGCTTTTAAGAAAAAACGTTACTCATATACAAATCTTATGCTTTGTCAACACAGTCAAAGTAAAACTTTGGAATTTCCATGTCGGACAAGAACGGCAACTCTTCCCCAATTTACTTATATTTTTAGCATAAAAAACTTCTGTTCACTGGAACTCACGACGCGATAATCAGATTCAGTTGAAATTAACAGAATCTATTGGTTTGAAGTAGAACCAGCTTTGATAGGAGCAATTTTGAAATGTGGGCAATTCTGTCTCATTGGTGCCATCTTGAAAATTCACTTAGAAAAATAGCTGCTTTTGGCCCAATAAATTCTGATTCTGTCACCAAATTTTGACGAAATTCACACAAAAGCTGAATCTTACTCTAAACCACGATTCATAGAAATTTGGTTGAAAAATTCGGATGGAGCTGCCAGCTAGAGTAATTTTGGTGTCTTAAATTTTGGAAATTCGCTCAGGAAAATAAAGCTCTTTGCCCTATAGATTCCCAGTGCAGTCATGGAATCATAACGAAATTTATATGGCAAATTAAACTTATTGGTCTAGGAAGTTTGAAAACTTTTGCGAGTGATAACCCTAAATTTCTTTATATTTCTATAACTTCCAATGCAGTCATCGGCTCAATACAAAATTCGCAGAGTAGGTTGACTTCAACGTGAAGCATATGCGACATATATTTGGCTTCGGTGCTGGCAAAGCGCTGCCAGCACGAGCCTTTCTTTTTATTTTCGTACCGATAAATGCTAACATTAAATATTCAGATCGCAAACATTTGCAATGAAAATTAGTAAACAATGTTTAAATTTTTTAGGGTCACATTTTTTCGGATGGAAGCCCCAAACACCTTTCTATCTCTGTAACTTTCGATGAAGTCATCGAAATTAAATTAGCTAAGGGTCGATTATTACTTAGGGTGTATTGGCCTTAAGTGGCTAGTGGTAGAATGTACACTCAAAATCTGCACAAATCCTCTACTGTTCTTCGCACATTAGTGTTTCCAGTGGTTCTGATGCGCTAGGGTTTTTTTTACTGATTTTCGAAGAAAATTTAGTACTAAACTCGTTTCGCCGAAAATTCATATTTCTTTATATATATATATATATATATATATATATATATATATATATATATATATATATATATATATATATATATATATATATATATATATATATATATATATATATATATTTCCGATTGAGCTGAAATTTTTGGAGGAAATAGACGTATATATTGGGTAGGTCTACATAAATGTATGTATTGGGTAAAGATATCAAATATCTTTAACTCTTTGGCGGCGGCGGGCATTTTAGTGAATTTTCAGGTACTCGTATATTTCCAAGCAGTGTAAATGTTTGTTAAAAAAAAGAACTGGGAATGAATACTTATTACTTGCTGAGTTAGCCCATGATAAAAATTGGAAATTATGAGCCGTGTGTGGGTGCTGAATGCCTAAAAGTAGGCAAGGATTTTTTCAAATTTTGTTTGTCATTACTTCTGACAGAAACATTGGATCATCATGAAAATTGCAGAGCGTATTGATGTTAATACACGTGAATTTTCAAGAAAGTGCAGGTAATCCTGTGACTATGGGAGACTCCTGGAAGAAAATCCTTCAAATAATCGACCTTTCTGAAAAATGTTTGCTTCTAGACAAAACATTCAAATCATTGATAAATTTTTACCTTTGTCTATCATGTCAAATTGAAATTTTCAAAATTCCGATTTGCACAAGAACGGCAACCCATCACTAAATGACCTCTACTTTCAGCACTCAAAACTTCTGTTCACGAGAGCTGACGACCGGATAATCCTATGATAATGAAATTTACAGAACATGTTGCTATTTACTAGGACCAGATCCGATAGAAATGATTTTGAAATGCGGGTTACCCTGTGGCAGTGGTACCATCTTGAAAAATCCTATGGGTTCCGATTCAGCTATTACATTTTAACAAAATTCACACAATATTTAGACCTTACTCTAGACAATATTTGGTGAAAATTTGGTTGAAAAATTTGATTAGAGTTGCCATCTATGGTGATTTTTGTCTCCTAAATATTGCAAATTTGCTCAGCAAAATAAAGCTTTTTTCCGTATAACTTCCGGTCTAGTCATGATATCAAAACGAAGTTCATGCAGTAAATGGACCTTAATGTAAACCAAATATCGTAGGAATTTTGTAAAAATTCATGAAAGAGCTCCCAGCTAAGACCATTTTTGTAATTTTTTGGAATTTCTTTACTAAGCGATTATGTCATTAGATTTGCAAATGGGAATGATCCTGCAATGAATATTAACAAGAAATATTAACGTTTTGAAAATATGAAAAGTGCTAAGGGTGGTTACTCTAAAATACTTTTCACCAATATAACTTCCAGCGCAGTGATACAATCGAAACGAAATTCACAGGGTGGGATTAACTTAACGTGAAGCAGATTTGGTATATACGAGTAATTTGCTTTGCTGCTAACACAGAGTAACCAGCATCAGACATGTTCGTAAATATTGCACCAACAGTTGCTTCAAATTTCATACTCATATGCAAAGCATTTGCAATAAAAATAAGGAACCAAATTTTTAAATTTTCCTAGTTTTGAAAATTTTTCGGATGGCAGCCTCAAACAACGTTTGCCCTCTGAAACTTTCGATGAAATCCTGCGATGAGAACGAAATTCAAAGGATAAGTTGATTTAAGTATGAGCTTGTTATAGTAAATTTATTGCTGCTTTGTTGGAAAAGTGTTGCCAGCACTGAACATTTTCATCATCTATGTTATAGTTGGGTTTTGTAGCTTTGGATAAGGAATGCTTGGTATGATACTACAAAAAAGTGTATAACGTCTTTCCAATTTTTTGGTCACTCAAAGACATTTTCTTCAAAAATCAGTTTTCTAGCGGTTCTGATGCGCTAGATTTTTACTAATGCTCGAAGAACATTAGTATTAAAATCGATTCGGCCAAAAATTCATATTTCCATACATATATATATATATATATATATATATATATATATATATATATATATATATATATATATATATATATAAGTATATATATATATCATCAAAAAATTTCAGTGAGATCATCTTGGGAACGCGCCATCTGATTGAGCTGAAACTTTCAGAATACATTGGTGCATATGCAGAATAGGTCCAGGTCTCACTAAATGTCAATTATTTTTAACCCTTTGGCGCCGGCGGCCATTTTAGTGATATTTTTAATATACCTATTATTCCGTACAAAAATAATTTTTGCAAAATTAAAGTTGACGAAATAACTAACGAACGTGTTAAACATGTGAATCGGATAATGTTTTGAGATTTTTTAACCCCATGTGTGCGCTAGGTGCCTAAAAAGAGAACGGGAAAATTTGTAAAGTTTTAAATTGCGATAACTGTTGTCACTGCTATTCAATCATCACGAAATTTTCAGAACATATTGGTATTATCTAGTTGTAGATTTTTGTAGCTTTTAATGAGCGTGCTGGCAACCCTGTAGCTAGGGCAGGCACTGAAAATGAAAACCTTTAAATCATCGTTTCTCTTGAAAAAATGCCGCTTCTTCAAAAAAAAGCCACTCATATGTAAATCTTTTGCTTTGTTTACATAGACAAAAAAAAAATTTGATATGGTATAACGGGCACGCCTGGTAACCCTTGCCCAATTGACCTATATTTTTGGCATCAAAAACTTCTGTTCACGGAAACTCACGATCCGATTAGCAGAATTAATTGAAATTTGCAGAATGCATTGGTCTTAAGTAGGACCAAGTCTGATAGAAGTGATTTTGAAATGCGATCGATTCTGTGCCAGTGGTGCCGTCTTGAAAAATCACTAAAAAAGATAGCTCCTTTTAGCCCTATAAATTCTGATTGAATCGTTCGATTTTAACGAAACTCACACAATAGCTGAACCTTACTCTAAAACACGTTTGGTAGAAATATGGTTGAAAAGTTCGGTTGGAGTTGCCAGCTATGATAATTTTGGTGTCTTAAATTTGAAAAAATAAAGATTTGGAAGCGAAAAGATTCAAACCGTCGAATATCCCAAAAAATGTCCGTTTCTTACAATAAAACCAATCTGTATACAAATCTTATGCTTTATCTATACGTTCAAGGTTAAACTTTGGAAATTTCATGTCGGACAAGAACGGTAACCCTTTCCCAGTTAACCTATATTTTAAGCATCAAAAACTTCTGTTCACGGGAACTCACGAACCAATAATCAGATGCAACTGAAATTTACAGAAAGCATTGGACTTAAGTAGGACCAGATCTGATAGAAGCAATTTTGAATTGAGCGCAACTCTGTGCCAGTGGTGCTATCTTGAAAAATTACACAGAAAAAAAACTGCTTTTTGCCCTATGAATTCTGATTGAGTTACCAGATTTTCATAAAATTGACACAGTAGCTGAACCTTACTCTTATCTCTGTTTGGTAGAAATTTGGTTGAAAAATTCGATTGGTGCTGCCAGCTATGGTAATTTTTGTGTCTTTGGTTTTGAAAATTCGCTCAGGAAAATAAAACTTTTTGCCCTATAGCTTCCAGTGCAGTCATGAAGTCAATACAAATTTCATACAATTAATGGAACCTTTTATAAACATTATTCAGGCCAAATTTGGTTGAAAAGCCACGATAGGGCTGCCAGCTATTGTTGGTTTTGTGTTTAATTGCAATATCTTTATTAAGCGGTTTTATCGTAGAATTTTCAAATGGTAATGATATTGTAGTGACAATAAACAGCAAATATTAAGTTTTCGATTATTTGAAAAAACTTGCTGCAGGTAACCTTAAATTTCTTCATACTCCTATAACTTCGAATGTAATTAAACAACGTGAAGCAGATGTGATATATTCTTGGCTTTGATACTGGCAGAAGGTTGCCAGCACGAGTCGGTTGTACTACTTTTGTATCAATAAATGCTTACAGTTAGTATTCATACCGGAAACATTTACAATGCAAATAAATAACCAATGTTTCAATTCCCAAAGTTCTGCAAATTTTTCGGATCGCAGCCCCAAACACCAACTTCAGTTACAGTGCTGCAGGCACTGAGCATTTTCTTCATTGATGTTATGTGAGATGCTTCTTTCAAAATTTTGTGAAATAAGCAACTGATAACGAATATAATTAACCCGTGTTTTGCTCTCATAAACGTTGAAATTCATGCCAGTGGTAATATCTGATATCTTCCACTTTGTAAGTTATAATGCATTCTTGAGACCAAAGTAAAACGTGGCGTTTGACACAGTTTGGCCGTAATAAGCAGCTCATGTGGTGGAATATGCACTCAAAACCTGCACGATTCTTCTACTGTTCTTCGAACATTAGTGTTTCTAGCGGTTCAGGTGCGCTAGAGTTTTTTATTTTATTTTCAAATACGGATGCATCACAAACGTCGTCAAACGTCAAGTCACTGTTTGACTGCTATTGAACTTAAAAAAGCAGCAAGAAAAATCTATCTACTTTCTCTCAATTAAACAGTGGCCAAGAAGTATACAATTCCGGATCGGCAGTCACGCTACTATCGATTGAAATATGCACATCCCAAACTGATTGATTGATGCGGTGACCTAATATGCCTGATAAAATTCAGATTCACGTTCAGCCTTATTTATAAGACAGCCTTCCCAGGAATGAACGTTTATCAAAACTTAATATTCTTGGACTAGTAGCGGAGGAATTGCGTTGATAAATGTTTTCGTTTTAAAGTTACTTGCGGCTGTTGGTCATCATTAGTGAAGTGATCTTACACTGAACGCTATCTTGACAGGGTGATTAGAAAAAATATACTGTTTTGATGTAACCTTTTGCTCATTCGGAAGTTTATTTTTATGTACTTGCTTCAAGTTTACTAAGGACTCATAATAATCTTCAGCTTGGCTCTCTCCCGCAGTTGGTAGTCCAAAAAACTGCTTTTAAGTGCTTTTCTTACTTCTTTTATTGCTTTTCCTTATTTTTGGACTTTATTTTTACTATTTCATTATAAGTTAATTTTGCTACAATTTTTTGTATTACTTTAGTAATTACGCTGCTACCATGTTTAATGAAATTGTATGAATAAATAGCCAAATACCTTAAGGCTGGTTAAGATACTGGCCAGTTTCTTCAACAATAGGTGACCATTGGCTACGCACAATGATGCTTGCTCAAGGTCTATGTCTTTGATCTTATTTATTCCGGCTTTACACTTAGACCCTCAAATGGTAAATTTCAAACGGACAAGGCCTGTTAAACTCCTCAGACCACGGTGTCGACTCCGTCAAAGCGTTCAGTTTTTTCTGGCTGACACTTGACCACGCATAGACAGATTGGCCTGTAGTGACGTCCACCTGCAAATGCTCACCAAAACTGGGTTATCCAGTTTTCCTAAGCGCCGGGCAGCAACAAAGAAAATGTTGGATTGTTTGTGAGACCTCAGGCTCCTGAGATTTCTCGCAGGTCTCTCTGGTTAAGTGTTGCAGTTTCATAGCGCTTACTGTTACAAAGCTGTGAGCAGTATTGATGCCGACCAGCAGTTAGCGGTAAGCTTAGGTGAACGTGAGTAGAAATTCAGTTGCTGTAAGATTGTATGCCTTTAATATCATTTTGATTACCCTGCAGGGTTGTGTTTGTACCATGTCAAACCACAATCTACATCATATTGGAGTCAATCAAGTATTACGTAATCCGTATAGAAATTGTGATGGCTGCTGCAACGTGCATACAATTTGAAAGGATCAAGTATTTTGCGCAAAAAGATTTAGACTCATAGAGCTCTGATTTCTAAAGTATGCCATCAGTTTTAGCAGCCAAGTACTTTTAACGGAGATGAAGGAGTCACCGTTAAAAGTCCACGACTGCTAAATTTCTGTCACGTTTTAGAAAGGAGTCACTAGGATACTTTTTGCATAGCTAGACCAATAGCTGAATACTTTTCGCCATGTCAGTGAGGCTGGTTTTTTCCATTGGTGGTTGCCAAGCCACAAAGCCATAGCTAGGATTGACTTTGCTTTCGCCGTGTGAGCCCAGTGTGCTAGAGCAGGACTGATGCCCTATTTATTTCCCAATGCTGGTAACTTGCTGGTGTATATTGCATTGCTGTCCTCTTTATTCTTTATTCTAGGCTCAGCTAATAGGCGATCTGACTGTCTAGGATAGTACTCGAGGACTCGATGGGAAAAGTGAAAGGTGAAAGTGAAAAGTTCTCTGTGAAAAGCACAATATCAGTTTTTTTCGGAAGTGACAGCAAAGGATTCTCACCAGTTCATTAGCCAGTCCCAGATCATATTTCAAAGACTATGAGGCTAGGAAACATCATCGTCATACGTTCTAGTTGTGAGTCCCTTGCTCTTCAATTTAACTTCAACCATGTTACACACTAAGATATAATTTTCTATGTCTTCATTTTAACTCCTGTTGTTCATGCCAAAAATTAATCATTGAGATTCAATAGAAAGAGCACCGGTGTTATTGAAGCAAATATATTTATATTATTCAAGACAGTACAAAGGCTTTTGATCAACTGAATTGAAAGAACTTTTAACATCTAATGCATTCAAGTCAGTGGCAGCTCTACATATGAGACTAGTGAGGCTTAGCCCCACCATCTTTTTTCATTATATATATATATATATATATATATATATATATATATATATATATATATATATATATATATACATATATATGTATATATATATATATATATATATATATATATATATGTATATATATATATATATATATATATATATATATATATATATATATATATATATATATATATATATATATATGTATATATCTCGGCAAAATGATTAACGTTGATAATCTCTGGAGCGGCCGATCCGATTGAGCTGACATTTTCGCAGGATTTTATTTTTTATTTGCTAGAATTCAGATATCTTTAACCTTTTGGCGGCGGCGGACATTTTGGTGAATTTTCAGGTACTCCTATATTTCCAAGCAGTGTAAATTTTTGGTAAAAAAAAGTATTGGGAATGAAAACTTACTATGTTTTAAGCCTTTCTATGATAAAGAATTGGAAATTTTGAGCCTTTAGGCACTGAGTGCCTAAAAGTAAGCAAGGGTTTTTTTTTCAAATTTCGATATGTCATAACTTCTAAGAAAAACAATGGATCATCGTGAAATTGGCAGAACGTATTGATGTAGACCAAAATTTACCACACATGGACTTGAGAAAAAAAAAATGGTTTAGTGCCTATAGCTTCCGATTTAGCCACCAGATTTTAACAAAATTCACGCAGTAGGTGAACCTTATTTTAAGATAGATTTCTTAGAAATTTGGTTGAAAAATTAGTATAGGGTTGCAAGCTATGGCAATTTTCGTCTCCTAAATATTGTAAATTTGCTAAGGAAAATAAAGGTTTTTTCCCATAATTTCCGATGCAGTAACGAAATTAAATCGAAATTCATGTGATAAGTAGATCTTGCTGCATTTCTAATTCTGTAGAAATTTCGTTGAAAAATCATGAAAGAGCTGCCAGCTATGATGAATTTCGTAATTTATTGACATTTCTTTATCGAGCGATGTTGTCATAAAATTTCCAAGTGGGAATGATTCTGCAATGACAGTTAACAACAAATATTTAGGTTTCAAAATTTTATGATAATGGTTACCATAAAATTCTATTCACTCCTATAACTTCCAGCGCAGTCATTCAATCGAAACGAAATTCATAGGGTGGATTTAACTCAACATGAAGCAGCTATGGTGCTAACGCATGATTGCCCGCACCAGACAATTTCGTAAATATTGCACCAACAGATGCTTCTATTTTGTATTCATAAGCAAAGCGATTACATTCAAATAAGCAACCGATATTTAAATTTTCCGAGTTTTGTAAATTTTTCGGATGGCAGCCCCAGACTTAGTTTAATCGCTGAAACTTTCGATGACATCATTGGATGAAAACGAAATTCAAAGGATTGGTTGATTAAGCACGAGCATGTTATGGTAGACTTGTTGCTGCTGTGTTGGACAAATGTTGCCTTGTGTTATAGGAAATGCTGTCAAAAATAGATATTTGTTCCTTTGAGTAAGAAATGGTTGATATGATACTACAAAGAAGTGTATTACGTCTTCACACATTTTTAAGTCCCTTAAAGATAATTTCTTTGAAAATCACTTTTCTAGCGGTTCTGATGCGCTAGACTTTGAAAATTAATTCATGTCTCGTCTCTTTCAAAATCTGTATTTCCTTACACAAATTCTAATGTATGCAATTCAAAAGAACTTACTTCGCCGATGCAATATGCGCGCAATGTTTTTTCATATTATCTTTCCATATTCAGTTCCACATGGAATGTCCGCCGGGCTAAGGTGAACTAGCCCCAAAAAAGAGAAGAAACGAATGAAAAAATTCAATGAGCGCAAAGTGTGTGCATGTCATACGCAACGCAATGACCAAAAGAGTAATCATTGGGCTAAGTCCTAAAATTAAGCTTCTATTTTTAAATCGCTTGTTCGTCGTTCGCTAACTGAATAAAGTGTGTGTAGTACCAGTGGGTTAAATTAAGCTAATTAGTTTTTGCGATTGAAGAATAAACGATGGGTTTGCTTTTACAGTGCGTGTTGATAGTTCTGTTCGTACGAATTTTATACAATATAATCGATCTTTGAAGACACTTTTAAAAAGTATGCATGTATATATTTTATTCATCCGTAATATTTACATTGTTCATATTAACTTCACAAAATTATTTAAGAGATTGAGCAATAGCTCTTGCAACAATAAAGACGTTAATACCTTGTTTTCAACAACAACAACATTTTTTTATGAGTACCAATATCAAACTTGATTTCCTAAGCAAGAGGGAACTGGGGAAAATACTTCTCATACAATTTTTTAAAAATAAAACTTAACCTAACTTAACTAACTTAACTAAAGGTGTTTTAAGTGTTATAAGCTCCAATATATATATCCGAAAAACCTAGACGAAGGAAAGTTTTAGTTCTCTAATAATCTTGATATTAATGGATTTTGTGCCAATCGTCAAGAAGTTTCAAAAATTTCTTTGCATACTTCAATTTTTGTGTTGACTTTTGAGACGCGATGGAGAGCAGACGCGGAAAAATAAAATGGAAGATTTAACATCATTTTTAATATTTTATTCTGCTTGGTTTGCAATTTCTTTATGTGCGATTTAGCACAGGTGCACCATGCGGTTGTAGCGTATAAAAGTACTGGCTTAATGATAGTCTTATAAAGTAAAGGCATATTTTCCGGTGACAGCGTTGATCTTCTATGAATTATAGGATAAAGAATTTTCATTAGCCTGTCACACTTTTTTATTGCAGTCGCAATACTTGCTTCGAAAGTCATTTTTTATCGAGAACAACCTCTAAGCATTTTACAATGCAATTGTTCCAGATTTATAAACATATATATATAAAATATATATATACATATATATATATATATATATATATATATATATATATATGTATATATATACATATATGTATATATATATATATATATATATATATATATATATACATACATATATGTATATGTATATATATATATATATATATATATATATATATATATATATATATATATATATATATATATATATATATATATATATATATATATATGTATATATATACAGATATATACATGTTATTGGTGGAATACACCTTAAAGTTTTTTGTTGTTGACGTTTGCTTGAATTTTCCGTATAAGAACACCTATTGTCGGCGAAAAGTGATCAGCGCTCTAAGTACCGTTCCCCTGGGCTGGAATGAAATATTGCTAAGAATTTATAATACAAGCAAGTCCTGGCTCTTGCAGGCTAGCCCCACTTACATTGATTGCCACTAGCCGCTACTGATTCAAGTACATACATAAAAAAACTCTAGCGCACCTGAACCGCTAGAAACACTAATGTTCGAAGAACAGTAGAAGAATCGTGCAGATTTTGAGTGCATATTCCACCACATGAGCTGCTTATTACGGCCAAACTGTTTCAAATGCCACGTTTTACTTTGGTCTCAAGAATGCATTATAACTTATATGGTAGAAGGTTTCAGATATTACCACTGGCATGAAAAACACGGGTTAATTATATTCGTTATCAGTTGCTTATTTCACAAAATTTTGAAAGCAGCATCTCATATAACATCAATGAAGAAAATGTTCAGTGCCTGCAGCACTGTAACTGAAGTTGGTGTTTGGGGCTGCGATCCGAAAAATTTGCAGAACTTTGGGAATTGAAACATCGGTTATTTATTTGCATTGTAAATGTTTCCGGTATAATTTTATTGATACAAAAGTAGCACAACCGACTCGTGCTGGCAACTTTTCGCCAGTATCAAAGACAAGAATTTATCACATCTGCTTCACGTTGTTATATTACATTCAAAGTTATAGGAGTATGAAGAAATTTAGGGTTACCTGCAGCGAGTTTTTTCAAATAATCGAAAGCTTAATATTTGCTGTTTATTGGCACTACAATATCATTACCAATTGAAAATTCTACGATTAAACCGCTTAATAAAGATATTGCAAACAAACACAAAACCAACAATAGCTGGCAACCCTATTGTGGTTTTTCAACCAAATTTGGCCTGAATAATGTTTATAATAGGTTCCATTAATTGTATGAAATTCGTATTGATTTTAAGACTGCACTGGAAGTTATAGGGCAAAAAGTTTTATTTTCCTGGGAGAAGTTTCAAAACCAAAGACACAAAAATTACCATAGTTGGCAGCACCAATCGAATTTTTCAACCAAATTTCTATCAAACAGAGTTTAGAGTAAGGTTCAGCTACTGTGTCAATTTCATGAAAATCTGGTTACTTATTCACATTTCATAGGGCAAAAGGCATTTTTTTTTTCTTTGTAATTTTTCAAGATGGCACCACTGGCCCAGAGTTGCCCAGACCTGGTCTTACTTAAGTCCAGACCTGGTCCTACTTAAGTCCAATACTTTCTGTAAATTTCAATGGTATCTGATTATTGATTCCCGTGAACAGAAATTTTTTATGCTAAAAATATAGGTTGACTGGGAAAGGGTTACCGTTCTTGTCCGACATGAAATTTCCAAGGTTTTACTTTGAACATGTAGATAAAGCATAATGTTTGTATACAGATTGGTTTTATTGTAAGAAACGGACATTTTTAGAATATTCGATGGTTTGAATGTTTTCACTTCCAAATTTTTATTTTTTCAAATTTAAGACACCAAAATTATCATAGCTGGCAGCTCCAACCGAATTTTTCAACCAAATTTCTATCAAACGTGGTCTAGAACAAGATCCAGCTACTGTGTGAATTTCGTCAAAATCGAACGATTCAATCAGAATTTATAGGGCTAAAAGCAGTTATCTTTTTTAGTGATTTTTCAAGATGGCACCACTGGCACAGAATCGCCCGCATTTCAAAATCACTTCTATCAGACCTGGTCCTATTTAAGACCAATATATGCTGCAAATTTCAATTAATTCTGCTCATTGGATCGTGAGTTTCCGTGAACAGAAGTTTTTGATGCTAAAAATATAGGTAAATTGGGCAAGGGTTACCAGGCGTGCCCGTTATACCATATCAAATTTTTTTTTTTGTATATGTAAACAAAGCATGAGATTTACACATGAGTGGCTTTTTTTTGAAGAAGCGGCATTTTTTCAAGAGAGACGATGATTTGGAGGTTTTCACTTTCAGTACCTGCCCTAGCTACAGGGTTAGCAGCACGCTCAGTAAAAGATACACAAATCTACAACTAAATAATACCAATATGTCCTGAAAATTTCGTAATGATTGAATAGCTTTGTCAAAAGTTATCGCAATTTAAAATTTTCAAATTTTTCCGTTCTCTTTTTAGGCACCCAGCGCACACATGGGGTTAAAAAATTCCAAAAAATTATCCGATTCACATGTAAAACACGTTCGAAATTTATTTTGTCAACTTTTTTTTTGCAAAAATTATTTGTGTACGGAATAATAGGTATAATAAAGTGATTTTAATACTAATGTTCTTGTTCGAACATTAGTAAAAATGTTTAAAGAAAGTAAGCTATTCAAGCCAAAAGAGCGCACATTTCAACAACTACAATATATCCATGGAAATATAGGAGACAATAGAAGAGCAAGAAGAATATGAAGAGGAAAGATACACATAGAAATAGAGTCTGACCAGAAATAATTATTGAAACTAATTGCTCCTGTTTTACGGAAACCAAAAAAGAAATTAACGAAGAAATTGATAATAATATTCTAAAAATTTGGCATTTTACAAACAAAAACAAACTTGACCTGGTTCTACTGGGGATATCACATTAAAAAAACGCGGATTGTACTCTACTTCAAAGGTGGTACGGAAAGAAGCACACGTTTCATGAGAAATATAAAGGTTACCAGATTCTGAAAAACGGTAACCGTTAGAAGAAAAAGTTATGTAATCTTTTTACTACTAAATTTATTAAGATACCAATTTATCATGCATAATATTTCTAGAAAAGTAACCATTGCTCAGATATTTGCGAAAAATCTCTTTAGGTGGCCGTGGACCTCGTGTGAAATGTTTAGTAGCAGTGGGATCGATGGGGTCTTTTAAAATTTTGTTCAGAACGACAATATCAAGGCTCATAGCAAAACACAGCTTTTCCCTAATTTTTCCGTAGTTGGGCATTTTGTTGTTTAATTTTATAGACTAGTAAGGAATCACGTTGATTGCTTGAGTGACATGTCCTGCGCCGAATTTCGGGGACTCAACAGAAAGAAGAAACACTTTCAAAGAAAGTGATGTACGCTACAGACTTGGCTGTTATTCGCGTGATGATTGCCGCCGCCCCAAAAACATCAGAGGTATCTGCCATGTGGCTCCGAATCATTCGACAGTCTTAGGAGTAAGCTCCATTGAAGCTCATTGCCTCAATAGGAACCAAACAGTATAATATTGTTGCTAGCTAATGGATGTAAGAATTCCTGATGTAAGCGATGCTGAAAATCAGTAGGCTTAAGATTGTAATAAAAACTTAGCAATGCACGTCAAAATATTCCGGTGATTTGGGAAAGTATTGGCAAAGATTCTTTTGGAGGATACATGGTCTTACAAGAGTTGGAACAAGATTGATTTGATCTAGAATTAAAAGATGTACCGGTGATATTGTTACATATATCATTTTATATAAAATAGTTCAGCCTCAAACATGGATATGATTCCTAAAGTAAATGGTCCTGCATATGGTCCTTTGTGTAGTTCAGACGAAGAGACATCATAATTTTTTTTTTGCAACTAATTAACAATAATCAACAATTCTCTGTGTTGCTGACACTTTTGCTATAATTATGATGCATGGAGCATAATTTGTTTTTGTACTTATATTTAGGCATTTTTATAGGCGATGAGCTTCCAAATTTTCTGTTTTGTGGATTCTTTCTGAATAGTCGGAGTGTCATAATTCCATCGATTATACTTGCCCATTGATTCACACGACATATTTTTAAATGTTGCTTTTGCACCTTTTAAAATCGGTTTAATCAAACAGACGTGTGTAAGAGAAAAATGTGTAAATAATCTGTACAAGTGGTAAGAATAGAATCATTTTAGCTTACTCATTTGGCGTGGTATTGAAAAAAGTAACCAGGTATGTAGTGAACTGATTATTTGTATACCAAGGAGGAGGATCACGCGGGGTCTGAAAAGGAATCGCAATCCGTCCAACGGAAGTTCAATGTGTTGATCTACATTCACTGCGATTTCTTTAATTGGCTTTCGAATTTTTCAAAAGACACTCGTCTGCCGTTTCTCCAGCTGGACACCATAAGAACGAAATCTCGTACCTACATGACAGAAACACGCTTGCTATTAACAGATAAAAACCGCTATGTCAATTGTATGTTGCCAAGTATTTCGCGAGATATTTTCATAAATATTTCAAAATTATTATCTAGCACGGTGTCCGATGGGCTCCGGGGAGTGCTAAAAGACCACCATGAACTGTAAACTAGTTGAGAATGTCTGGGTCGCGGTCATTGAATGTCCAGATCATTTAAAGTAATTGCAGATGGTCAGCATTGTCGGAATATTATCCTTTGCGATTAATGGCGATTGCAGCCATGAAGACTAAGTAGCCTGTTTGCTAACTAGGGATACGGACAAGCAATGTAAAAACATAAATACACAAGTCAGATGCATTACTACATGACACAGGTATGTTGAAGTGAATTTGCGCTAAAATTAATTTAATTAATTATCATCTTGCTCTGATAATGAAACGTGAGAACATTTTAGCGCTGTTTTGATTTATTAGCTTTCACATTGTGTATAAAGGGCTGCGTCCACAAACATCTTGAGTGACTTTACTATTTAATTTCAAAGCCATCAAATGTATGGTGTAAGAAAGCACTGTGCTGTCAGCATTGAATAAATCAAGGTAAAAATTTAGGATGGAATGAGCTAAAAATATGTCGTGCTAGAAAAATCGGTAGATTTTATTTATGAAGAAAATAAGCCACCAAATAAATTTTTATGTTTTTGCATTTTTAGCATGATATTTTTTCCGATTTCTGACTGTAGCGTAAAAAAACTTGTTGGCGTTTTCGAAAAAAAAAATATTTTCCACAAAAAGTATCTGTCGCTGTACATGAACTTCGTTTTTTTTTTCATCCAGAGTTGAGTAGGTACACGGATGCATAAAAAACAATGCGGAGTAGCATACAAGTTTATACCATTCCTACTCGCTTGGCAGCAGTGTGTTTACTAGACATTTGCCAGTTTAAAATTCACATTTTGAAATAACAAATGTCTAGCTAAAAAATTAGAATCAGTTTAATTTCTTTCTTGAACATGATTGAAATTTGTAGACTGTATTGATTTTTTCAATCACATTCATCCGACTTAATTTTTCCTGACTGTCAGATTGATGGGGAAACTTTGAAGAATTTATTACTGAGGCAAACTGTTTCAGTTTATATGACTTATCAAAATACATTCCACAAAGAACAGGGGTATGAAATCCACTGATTAGAATTCATGCTCTAGATATTTTTGTTGTTTCGACTACATTACCGCTGTTCAACACTACTCTAGATGTGAAAAAAACGCAGCTATTATTGTTACTTGCAGCGAATATCAAAACTGAAATCTTTTGAAATTAAAGAGTACAGTTCAACCATTAGATACGATGATATAACGCCAACATATCGAAGGCCCAGCGTTGGAAAATTCATTCCCGATATCACCATGGCATTGGAAGGACTGACAGCCCTCATCGCTGATTGGAAGGTAATGGAGGACTACACAGGTAGTGACCATATAACCACATCACTTTCTACATCGCTGGGAGCAGACACAGACAACACCACTCATTTTGGAGAACGCTTGGTTGGAACGCAGCCAGGCTAAACGGAAGTGAGATGGTAACGTCAATAAACCTGAGCCTGAAGAAACAAGCTCCACTAATTAGGGTGAAGCAGTCGAAGCTACTGTCATTAGCACTGTGGGTCTGATTTGCAGAGCATGCGTTGCTTCAATGCCCCAACGGCAACCTTTCCGTGGAAGGAGGCAGGCTTACTGGTGGAACGATGAAATCGCTGAGCTGCGACGCATTGCTCTAGCATGCAGAGCACAGCGGGCCAGAAATAGACCACAGGCTGCCGAGTTTTCTGCGGCCCACAAGGTAGCAAAAATAGAATTGGCCAAAGCCGTCAAGAGGAGGAAGCGCTACAAGTGGCAGGCTTTTTGCGAGGATGTCAATTTCTAACCGTGTTGTGAGGGACACAAATTGGTTACCGGCAGACTTGGTTCATGCGGTCTAGCGCTCCAAGGGATGTTACAACCTGCTAACGCATTGTCGGCTCACTGTTCCCGGCAAACCCGCTAAGGATGAATGGTAGCATCATCGTTAACTGGAGGGGGACGTTCCTTTCTTTACAGAGGAGCAGCTGATCGCCACGGTGTCTGGGATGAAAAACTGGATGGCCCCAGTCCTGATAGAGTGCCAGTTGAAGCACTTTAAAGTGACGTCGAGAATCAATCACGACTACTACTGGATCTATGTAGTTGATGTTTAATGGCGAGGGACTTCTCATCGGAAAGGAAAATTGCTCGATTGATGATTATCGATAAAGGGAAGGGTGATTCGGAAACCCCGTTCGCGTACCATCCGCTTTGCATGCCAGACATGGTGGGGTAGCTCTTCGACAGACAGCATGGCTTTCCAGTCGATGCCATCTTTTCATTGATTGGAATGGTGGCAAGAGTGGAGGAGGCATGCCACAGCGCCCGGCCGGTTGCTCTGCTGGTGACGCTAGATGTCCAAAATGCATTCAATTCGGCGAGGTGGACAGATGTGCTCTGGCCCATTGAGCATAGCTTCCGCATTTCTAACTACCTGTTGATCATGATGCGGGACTATCTTAGGGACCGATGGCTGTTGTTCGATACCGAGGAAGGTGATCGGATGAGGCTTATCTCTTTAGTGGCAGCACAGGGATCTATCTTTAGACCTGGCTTCTGGAATATCGTTTACAATGGACTGTTGCGCCTGGAAATGCCAATGGATTTGTTTCTCGTGATGATGTGGCAGCAGTTATTACTTCTAGAAGTGCCGAGTTTCCCAACTCAGACTTAGTAAAGACATGAGGAGGGTGGAACGGTGGATGACCGACCATTGCCTGCAGCTGGCACTGTAAAAAACAGAGATCGTCATGCTGAAGAAACGGAGGATACCAACTGCCATCCCGGTGACAGTGGGCTCTGCAGAAGTCCAGACCAGTAAGTTCGTAAGGTATCTGAGAGTGACACTGGTCTCTAAGTTGTGCTACTGGGTCAGCTCGCTGGGCAGGTTGGTGGCTAACATCAGTGGGCCCGACAAAATGAAACGGAGGCTGCTGATGATGACAACCAAGTCCATCTTGCTTTACGGAGTGGAAAATTGGTTGGACGCTCTCCAAACGAAAAAGTTACGAACGCACACTGCCAGAGTGTAGTGTAGAGGTGCCCTGTGTATCAACAGTAGCTACCGTACGGTGTCGGAAGATGTCGTGCCGTGAGTAGCGAGAGTGATATTGATAGAATTGCTTGCGTGAGAGCGCAAATAGGGTACCTCAATCGGTCTGAGCCCAAAAGAACAGAAGCTCTAGCGCACGCACGTTCGCGAACACTCAAACTTTGGCAGCAACGTTGAAGCGCAAGCAACAAAAGCCAATGGATGGCAAGACTGATCGGTATTTTGGGCCTTGGTGTCAACCTTTAGCTCTGGCAATTCTTAACGGGGCATGGTTATCCCAGAAAGTATCTTCACAAAATGGGTAAGGTGCGTAAACCGTACTATCGGCACTGTATTAATGATCACGATGATGCATACCATACATTCTTTGCGTTTGAGGAGCAGCCTCGAGTCCACCATTGGTATGTTCACGCAGGAGATGGTTGTGGAAACGATGTTGCGTAGTGCCCATAGCCCATAGTCTCAACATATGTTGAGAAGATATTGCGCACAAAGCGAGAGGTGGGTAATTTTACCGACCCGTGGGCTGTGGTAAATTCTTGTGTAAATAGGCACCGATAGGTGAGCAAGCACAACCGAGTTGAAGTTATGCCAAAGCAGATTCCGATCCGGGCCTTCATGGCTTGTAGATTATTTTTTTAGTAAGTAAAAACCTTATATAATCCGTAGTTTTTTGACCCGGGTATCTTTTGAAGATTTTTTTGACCATCTATAATGAAAAAAAAATACCGCCAGGAATGAAAAATGGTTCATCTGTGGCGTTCCACGCTATAATTGCAGCCAACAAAAATTATGATTCCTCTATACTTTTAGCAGACTAGGCTGGAGAATATGAGCCGAATTTGGATATTATTGGGTTCGAAATGGAGATTTACATTTGTAATGTTTATAAGTATGTAATACATTTTTTTTCCATATCAACACCTCCCTTAAAGATTGTTTAATCAATAAAATAACATTTTACTTTGAAAATCAAACTGCTATTGCTTTATTATACAATTGTATATTTCATTAATTTACTTAAAAGACTCCAATTGCTAGCTCAGAACTTTTTTTTTGAAGCATAACGTATCTAAAATAATGCAATTTTTTCTACTCTTTAAGCATTTTAGAAAGTTCGTCAAAATTTGGAATGTGGACAGGTAGATAGAGCTTTATTTAACACTTTTCTTTTGATTTACAGTCTTTATGTTTACATGCTTTGATTAGAAGTTAAAACTTCGTCGTAGTAGCACTACAGCTTTCCTCAGGCCTTGGTTTTTTGCAGAAAATGCCTTTAATTGTCTATGTCCAACGACCTTGTCCTCCCATTTTGAAATCCGAGCAGCAATGTGCAGTCTTCATCAAAAGAGTTCGACCAGCGTTTCTTGAGTTTTCCAACTGGCCTTCGGCCCTCAGTTTTTCCATTGAATACTTTTTTCGGCACTCGATGTTCACCCATTCGCTGCACGTGACCAATCCGTTGCAGATTCCGCAGTTTCATTACTGTGGATCTGTGTGTCATTAAAAATTTCATACAACTCCTAGTTGAACTTTATTCGACACTCTCTTCCGTTTTGCTCTAATTATTCGCCGCAGGTCCCATCTTTCTGTTTTGCATCCTTAGTACAATACCGATCTTATTATTGATGGGAAGATTTTGAGCTTTGTTTTCCTATGTATGCACCTGCTCTTCAGAAAAGTCGAAACGGAGTAAAAAAGTTTCCGTCAAGAATTTATAGGACGTACAAAGTAGTGAATCGTTTCGGTAATTTTCGGACCGTAGTTTATCTGCTTCTTTGTGGATATATGTTGGATAACTTTATGGATGGCCTTCGTGATGGTAAAGTTAAAGCTTAGCAACTTAAAAATTAATTTTATACCTTGTTTGGTTTTGCAAAGAAAATTAACAATAAACTGTGATTTTGAAAGAAATATACACTAATACTAGGTACGTTTTTTTGCACAAACAATCAGATCAAATGTTGTTAAGAATATTGAATACAATAACAAAATCCTGCACATGCCGCGTCCCTCCAGAATATGCTAGGCAGCGGTTGTTTATGGGCTTACATGTAGTGTGTGCTGATAACAGTAAGAGTGTTCTAAACGGTCCGTACTAGACATGGGTAACGCAGCGCTGCGCCGCGCAATTGCGTTGAAGCATTAGCCATGATACCACTGCGCTGATACCGATTGTCGGTATCAGTAGCGAAGTAACGCACTTCGGTATCAATGGTGTTGGCGCTGCCGCTTTGCAATGCAAACACCATTGGGCTTGGCGCCAGTGCTGCCACTTTGGATACTTTCGTATCATTTTGGATACGAATCGAATTTGAAAAATCTGGATGATACTATGATACGTTGTCCCCAAAATGGATACTTTTCTCATCAATTTTAATTGTGTTCATAACAATTACTTTTTTCTCATTTCCATTATATTATATTTCAAATAGAAAAGTTTGATTATACAATTTGACCATACTGTTATATTCATCCACTTCAAATGGAAGTAGCAGCATTTTCTTTCGAAAAAGTTTGGCGTTCTATTCAAAATGGGCATTAGCATGATGTTACTCAAGAAACGGGCAAGAAAGCAAACGTATCTGAAGAAGTAGCTCAGGAACTATCAAAAATTTACAATCATTTATAATATATAATAATTCATAATGTACAATAATTTATATAGAGCTAAGTAGGTGACCCTCAAAATACAAAGGCCGCTGCTGAAACATATTTTATTCCAGTTCTGAATGCATTTCCCATCTTACCTAAGAGTTATGCAGCAGTCTTTGAGGAATGGCGAGTGATTTCGTTGGAAAATTCTTTACAAAATCTTAAGCAGGACAAAGTTAAGACTTATTGGACGATAGTCCTTTGGCTTAACACGAAAAACTTTCCCTGCTTTACGGATAAATACAGCTCTAGTTTTCCCCTAGTCGGTGGGAACATACGATAAGCGCAGGCTAGCGTCATAAATCTCTCTGAGCCATAGAAGCGATACTTCAGCAGTAAGGACGCCATCAGAGGCCGGGAATTGAAACGGCTCAAATGAGTTAATAGCCCTCCTCAGTTGAGAATCAAATATTCTGAATGACGGTGTTGAGCTCGTAGCTTGCTCCGTTCGGTGCACCGCTTCCAGAGCATTAGAGTCAGCCCTTAGAAAAAGAGGTACACCAATTTTCATGGCCTTAGCCACAACACCCTTGACAATGTCGCAAAGATGGCTAGTGCCATGATCATGTGCCATATAGCAGGAAACAAACCAGATGATCTTTGATCGATTTCCACTGCACAGAAATTGTGTAGTAAAAGGACATTAGTGGTTTTCTTGACAACAATACAGACACGTGGCTTGTGTAAGCCGTCGGGTACTATCAGTCTGCATCCATTGGTACGTAACCTGCAAACCGGTTGTTGGCAACCCATGGTTATTGGATTAAGATTAGCTCCTCCTCTGTCCTAGAGAAGCGGAGAAGCAGGGTATCTGATGCTGCTTTGGCATGGTGTGGAGATCTGCAGTACCTTTACTATCATTCATTGTTGAAAAGGGTTAGGTCGAGGTCCTCCTCCTCAAACATAGAAGCTGCCCAAGTAGATTCCTCTGCATCCAGAGTCATGAGGTCCAAGCAGCCACCCAACTCGGAGGTAGTCCCAACGCTGACCCCATTGGCATAGAGGATTCCACATCCGATTCTTCCTCTAACGTCGCCCTCAGACCAGGGACAGTCCCCTCTTCAAGTAGTTCCCCGGCCATTCGAGCCACGTGTTTTGAGTCACATTTATCGGATCTTTTAAAACAGAGCTCTTTGGCCTATCGCTTCGACAGATCCGTAGAGCCCATTTTTCAACCTCTTACCTGATAAAGCCCTGACAGGGCATCCAAAACTGGCAGTGCTTCTTCATTTATAATGAAAAGGGCCTCCCGTCGGTTATCTACTATTAACAGAAAATTTGAAACAGAAATATTTTTAGCTTCTGCCGAATTTTATGCATTTGATTTGTTAAAAGCTGAATGTGATTTTTTGATTAAAATTTTGATATTTTTTCAAAACATATGTTCCATTTTACTATATGCTGGGGCATGAATCGCCGATTTACGTTAAATGCCGAAAATGAAATTTTATATTTCCAACAAAAATGGCTTTACAGAGCCATGCAGAGCTATTATACCAAGGTATCAATTTAATACGCATTGCTAAAATTTTGGATACGATGGATACGTTTTTCTTACTGATTTTGATGAATTTGGATACGATATAAAAGTTCTGAAGTGGCAGCACTGCTTGGCGCTATGCTACGGCGCGGCGCAAAGATATGAGTTGAGTATCTCAAGTCAGTTTGAGTTTGATGCAAAGCAATATGCCTACGCGTACGCACGTTTGGAAAGATACCTGAATGGGTACATACTATAGCCTGGGCATTTTAAGGTATTTTATATCGGAAAATTAGTAAGTTCAAATGTGGTTTGCTCTCGTCCCATACAAGCTTTTTCAATCATTCTTTTTTGAGTGAATCATGTGAATCTGACTTTATTTAAATATGATATCACCACTGAAATATATTTATTAGGATGAGTAGTAAAAATATTAAAATTTAGTTTTAAATTGTAAACGTAAATTTTCGCGTATCATTTTCGCGTATCGTATCACCGTTGCGTATCAGTGGATACGACAAACGTATCTTCGTTGCGTATCAAAATTTTATACAAAGAAACGCAATGAACTCGATCGGTCACTTGGCGGTTTCTTGCCGTCGCATCAAAGGAATGATCGATACGAAGTGGAGTCATTTGTGGACACGTTGCGTTGTACACTTTAGATTAGTGAATAAAAGCGTTGCAGCTGCGTGTCGAGTTTTTCGCAACGGATCGTATTGATGATACATGGAATATTGAGTAGTGTGGATACCGTATCCGTTTAGTGAATGATACGCAACAGGGATACGATACGGAAGAAATGCAACATATGGATACCTACCTTTACAGGCTGCATGTGTACTTCAAGCAAGAACCGCAAAGTAAACATTATGAAAAGCGATGCGATCGTGGTATCATAGCGTCATGGTATCAGCGCAATGCTGCCAGCCCAAGAAACGCAGTGAGTATCACACATAGGCGAATGAGATCATGGTATCATAGCGCAATGGTATCAGCGCAGTGCGCTGATACCACTGCTGGCGCCGGTATCAGTGTATCAGCGCAGTGCGCTGATACCACTACTGGCGCCGGTATCAGTGTATCAGCGCCTCAAAGTTTGCTGCGTTACCCATGTCTAGTCCGTACCACTGCTGTTGATTATTGTGAAACCGGCAGTTTGAATTGAATGAATTGGCATAGCACTCTGTAATAGTCAATTATTTGACATCAAATCTTATAGTGTGCAGACTGTTTTTGAGTGTTTCAACGCATATTGCATTGTAGATTATTTCATATGCAAGTTACATGTCTGAGTTCGATTAAAACCTACTTAAGATTTTATTCGGGTTTTTTCTATAGGAGCGTTTTTTTGTACTCTTAGGCAGGGTAATTTACGGTAAGTTAAGCTCTTTATGACAGAGCTTTAGGTAAGTATATTGAACATAACAACAATCGCTCACTCTGTAACTTCCCTGGCGCATCGATTCTTGTTGTATTCAGTGTACTTACCTAAAGCTCTGTCATAAAGAGCTTAACTTACCTTAATTAACCCTGCCCAAGAGTGCAAAAAACGCACCTAATCAGCGATTGTTTTTGTATTCAATGTATTTACCTTAACCTCTGTCATACAGAGCTAAACTTACCTTAACTTACTCTGCCCAAGAGTGCAAAGAAAACGCACCTTATATGTCATTCTCATTTAACAACTAACCTAAGTGAAAGCTCAGCGAAAGCTACAACATTTTCGAACAATGCAATTTTTCTGCTTGGGACGTTTTTTTGCAACCCTACGTTAACTTCCTCTGCTAGGTTGCAAAAAAACGCACCTATTATTTCGCATTAGTTGATTTTGCTGATTCGTGTGAATATTTGAGTTGATTTATTGCTCATATTTACAATGCCATCAATTGGCAGCAGAAAATTATTGGGTAATGTGAATAGGAAACGATAAAGGCTTTTATACCGAGCGATCATGCGAGCTAAACGATCATTCCGTAACTTTATTAGAACAGACCGGGCAGTATGTGAATTTGTAGACGTAAACGATTTTTAATAGTGCAAACAATAGTAAACAGTATTTTTGAACGTATGTTACGTTGTAACAAGAACTCGGGGCCTAACCAACGACCAATCGACAAGCATGTACGGGCGTACACCTCGCAATGCCGAGCCGTTTGCCATTAAAGAAAAAAAAAAAAATTGCAACCCTTCCCGGGAAGGGTTGCCCATGTTTAAACCGCGAAACCACCACTCAAATTGATAGGCTAACAAATGTTGTTTGGAATGTCGCATCCGACTTGTGTCGTGTACTAGTCGGATGTCGATGATTTAGCACTAAGCTAAAATAATGCTACTTAGTATATAGATATACCTTACATGCCGTAGAGATAAGACTAAATTAAGAATTAAACTAATTAAATCTAAGCGACGCGCTGTCGACGGAGTGGCTGAAGCAGGGTCGGTGCGTTCACTCGCTGGTAATCTCGGAGTTGGCTGTGTTGCGGGTGAGCCATCACCTGAAAGAGAGCTATATAAATTTTTCATGTTCTTCAATCACCTACCCATACATACTTACCGGCAACCTCCCACGGAACTTCCGATGACTCGCCAACCGCCGGGCAACGAGGCGTTCGCCAGGGACTCGCGGTGGATCTCTTCACGTCGACCTGAAATGCATGAGAAATCCCACAAAGAATCGGTCCGGGAACACGAAACTGAAAGGAATACTTATCTGAAGGAATGCACCACCGACCGGTAGCTGCCAAGTCGTCCTCCTTTGTCACCGTTTCGCCAGCCAACACCCAGCTACAACCCGCCACCACCAAATTCCCAGGACGCAACGCGACGAACCACCGTATGTTAACACCCGCGAAACGGATGCATATACGCGAAACACCCCAATCCACCGTACGACTCAAATCAATTCAAATTCAAATTCAATTCAATTCAGTCAATTCAACATATAAACATCCCGAGATCTGTCACTGCGCACTAGATCACAATCACCTGCACAATTCCGAAATCAGCTGGGTTCCATGGAGTGAGTCGAAGCAGCAGACATTCACGATGGATTCGAAATTCGAACAGGTGGAAGACGTCGAATAGGTCGAATATGTCGAATATTCGACACGAGCAGCGAGAGTAGCGGTACGTGTCGGAGAACCGCTATTCGAGGACAGAATGAGAAGAACAGCTCGGAACGTTCTTCCCTTTTACAACTGGCAGTGGAAGCGGACGGACGTTATCGAATCGACTTAGTGAAGGCGCATGTGGCGCATGTGGTAATTTAGCTTGGCTTTCGTTTTCCTTTTTTACAACTGGCAGTGGAAGCGGACGGACGTTATCGAATCGACTTAGTGAAGGCGCATGTGGCGCATGTGGTAATTTTGCTTGGCTTTCGTTTTCTTTTTTTTCAACTGGCAGTGGAAGTGGCCGGGCGTTCTCCAATCGGCTCAGCGAAGGCGCATGTGCGAAGGCGCCTGTGAAGATTGGCGTGGTTTCCACCTGTTACTACGTGCGATTGAAGTGGCCGGGCGTTCTCCATTTGGCTCAGCGAAGGCGCATGTGCGAAGGCGTTGTATCAGCGAAGTATCGCAGGACTTTTTTTGGCCACGGGAATTGCGAATAATACAGTGTAACACATTTGGCAATGAGGAAGGCATTTTTTTTACGTAAGTGAGAAGACAAAAAGAAATTAATTTTTATTTTATAACTATGATGAAATATGAAATTGATTGAAATTGTGTAACTGTATATTTACGCGAAGCGCAATCGAAATGACATCTTCTTAATGAATGCTACGTCGTCGGTATAAATGCTATCAGCTGTTGTCGTTTTGGACAAGATAAAAATATTCATGAGTCTAAGGAAAGCTAAGTTATTATTTGATCCATCGAACGCGGTAGAAGCTGTCATTTCATGATTTATTTCTTTGATAATAACATTTTCGATTAAAAGTTTATTAGAAACAGTTCAAAAACCCAAAAAAAAAAAGGTTAAATTAAAATGTATTAATTTACTAAAATCTGAACGAAAACATTTTATTGTGTCATAGTCGGCTAAGATAAAAGAAGATAAAAATATACAAGTAGATTGATTGGGACAAGTAGTTCCGGCAACACACAAAAAAAAAAGATTTGAGTGGTGGTCGACGAAATAGGCAGCTTGTGGCAGGTGCTCGTTCGCTTATATATAGACGTGTAGGTGTATCGCCCCGTAGCGGAGGGGTGATTGTTCGCGAAGGAGTATCCGGTGAGCCGAACCTCACTCAGCGGCTCTCGGCTCAATATTGGGTGAGTGAGTGGCGCCCACGACCCGTCTCCGACGAGTTACACCCGGGACCCAAACGAGCCGAACCGGAACTCGACCCCCCCTAGACCGGGAGGGTAACAAATTGGCGCCCAACGTGGGGCCATAACGGGGAATATAACGGCGATCGAATCACGTTTTTTTTGATAACTTTGGTCAACATCAATTTTCTGTTAACACGTTTTGAAGTGAAAGTGCCTGTGATAGTGCCTGTGAAAAGGGATCAAACTCTGAGGGTCTGACCGATAGACAAGGACGGAACTGGAGTGACTAGAGAGTACCAGGTAGGAGTTGCCAGTTGCGGATCAAGAGGACTCTGGTTTATAATAGGAAGATAGCGAGCCGCACGGTAGCCGCAAACAATTTTCTCAATACTGTTTGAATTGTTATATTACTTAATATACTTGAATAAACTCAAAAGAATTATTGCTTTTCAATTTAGTTTACAATCTTTCTCTAAGCGTGGAAAAAAAAAAACCTACTGTAAATCATGGCCCCTACATCGAAAATACTAATCGACCGGCTGAGCAAAGACGAGCTGACCTACGAGCTGGAGATCCGGGGTCAACCCGTCGGTACCGTGGAAACAATGAGGAAGACCCTCCGGGTGGCATTGAGAGCGGAGGCATCGATGGACGCATCCTTGGTGTCAGTGCGGGATTATCCCTATACCCTAGACGAAGACATCAATGCAGTGAAGGAGAAGCTGGACGAGATCCGAGCACTGACCGCGGCTTTTCCAGGAAACGCACAGGCGTCAGAGTTTTTGAAAATCAAAGCAAAAATTGAATTTGGGGTGAGACGACTGAAAAATGCCCAATACGAAGGAGGAGAGATGAACGATGAAGCTCAGAAAATCAGGGCTCAACTGATAATGGCGATGGGGGAGCTTCTAGTCAAAGCAGAGGGAGAGGACGGATGCGGAGATTCAGAAGGAGCGTTAAATGATGGTCACGTGAGCGACCGGACAGCAGCACTTGGCGGAGTTGTTGCAGCCGAGCAAGAGGCTGCTATAGCTAGCGAACCCATACCAGAGGTGGTTGACCCGGGTACTCCTCTTTTTTCTACACCTAGGACTTCTTCTGTGGTTACTAAGGGGCAAGACGTCTCCAAATGGGGACTACGTTACAGTGGTGACTCTGGGTCTTTGAGTGCATTCCTCGAGCGAGTGGAAGAGCTTAGGGAGGCAAGAGGAGTCTCCTCTCGACAACTTTTTCAATCGGCGGTGGAAATGTTTGAGGGGAAGGCGTTGGTCTGGTTCCGTGCGAATCGTTCCAGGGTGAGTTCATGGCAGGAACTAGTACAAGAGATGCGGGCTGAATTCCTGCCGCCCGACTATGATGATCGCTTGCTTGCTGAGATTGTGAGACGCACCCAGGGCCCAGAGGAATCAATGGGAGTATACGTGTCGGTTATGGAGGGATTATTCCGACGACGTGCTATACCCTGCTCGGAAGAGGAAAAGCTGAAGATTCTCCGGCGGAACATCGCCCCGTTCTACCAGACACAGCTAGCTCTAACCCCTGTTCGGACGGTGGCTGATTTGGTTCGTGTGGGACGGACTTTAGAAGCTACCCGCGTAACGGTGGAGGCATACTTACCACCTCCTACTCGAAGGACCCAGCGGCTGTTAGAGCCGGACCTGGCGTACGTAGAGGGCCCAGAAAGGGGTAATTTAGCGTCAATGCAGGTAAATGTCAGCCACTGCTGGAATTGTCGACGTAGTGGGCATCTCTCCCGAAATTGCCCTGAACCATTTAGGTGTTTCGGCTGTGGTCGCATAGGCTCTCGAAAAGCTACCTGTTCGAACTGCCGAGGTGAGACAAATCGCAATAGCAGGGGGCAGGTGTTGGGGAATCATAATGAGAGGCCGGACTCTAGAGCCACTGGTAACAGAGAATTACAACCACAAACTACGGGAAACGGGGGGGCGTGTCCAGTAGGCGGCCACCTGGACACTAAGGGAGACAGAGATGGAGCCGCGGAAAGGGGACAAGTGGATTATTTGCTGGCTAGAAGGCAAGGGGACAGTCGACCACACCTACAGGTGGAGATATATGGTCGAAAGTTCCTTGGGCTTGTGGATTCGGGCGCGACGCACACCGTGCTAGGGGGAAAAGGTTGGAAGGCCTTAGAGGAGTTAGGCGTGGAACTCATGGCGGCCAATCAACCAACAATTCGGCTGGCTAATAGCCAGGGGTGTGCGGTCGCTGGGTCTGTCGTGATTCCACTAACTTTGGAAAGCAAAGTGGAGTGGCTACGTGTTCTAGTCGTCCCGATGATTCCGCAAAGCCTCATTCTAGGAGTCGATTTTGTCAGGCGTTTTGGTTTGATACTAGCATTGCAGAAGGAGAGCTGGAGTTTCCTGAGCGCCTTGGATGGAGAAGTGGGGGAACAGTTGAAGTCAAGGAGTCGCCTGACGGGGATAGAAGAGATGGCCCTTAGCCAATTATTGCAAGAGGAGTTCCGACTCATGGGGGACGGTATCGGCTGCACCAGTCGCGTGGAACATGTGATCAAAACTAACTCGCCCCCAATCAAGCAACGGTATTATCCCGTGTCGCCAGCCGTGCAAAAGCACATAGATGCCGAATTGAACGACATGCTACGGGATGGAATAGTGGAACCCTCGTCGAGCCCATGGGCTTCGCCTATTATCCTGGTGAAAAAGAAAGATGGATCATATCGCTTCTGCGTGGACTATCGTAAGCTGAATCGCGTCACCGAACATGATGCGTATTCACTACCCTACGTGACGGCCACCCTGGACAAACTACGCGATGCAAAATACCTGTCGTCACTGGACGTGAAGTCGGCCTATTGGCAGGTCCCCATGGCGGAACAATCCAGGAAGTTTACCACCTTCACCGTACCACATCGGGGGTTGTTCCAGTTCAAGCGAATGCCCTTCGGGCTACAGAACGCCCCGGCGACTTGGCAACGACTAATTGACTAGGTCCTCGGACCCGATCTGGAACCCTATGTGTTCACCTACCTAGATGACATCATAGTGGTAACACAGGACTTCGCGAAGCACATGGAGATTCTTAGAGAAGTGTTCAGGCGTCTAAGACAGGCCGGGCTGAAAGTGTCCCATGAAAAGTGTGAATTTTGTCGGTCGCAGATGAAATACTTGGGATATGTGGTAGATGAGAAGGGATTGAACGTGGACCCGGACAAGGTCCGGAGTGTGTCGCAGATTCCGTCGCCTACAAATGTGAAGGGGGTAAGGCAGTTCCTGGGAATGGTGTCGTGGTATAGGAGGTTTATACCCGACTTTGCCACGATGACGGCGCCACTGACAAATTTGCTGAAGAAAAACCAAAAATTTGTGTGGACCCAGGACTGTGAGACCGCCTTCACCCAGGCGAAGATCAAATTATCGACAGCACCAATCCTCACCTGTCCGGACTACACTCTCCCCTTCTCGATCCAGACGGACGCATCAGATTTGGGTCTAGGTGCCGTGTTGTCGCAAACACAGACGGATGGAGAAAAGGTAATTTGTTACCTTAGTCGATCGCTGACGAAGGCGGAGCGGAAATATTCAACCACCGAGAAGGAATGTCTCGCGGTTCTATGGGCTGTTGAAAAGTTGAGGCCTTATGTAGAAGGAGCCAAACTCACAGTAGTCACGGACCATTACTCACTCGTGTGGTTGAATAATTTGAAGGACCCGTCGGGGCGGTTGGTGAGGTGGGCAATACGGCTGCAACAGTACCCTTTCGAAATTATTCATCGGAAGGGAAAGGAACACCTAGTACCAGATGCGCTATCACGGATGTTACCCCAAGGAGAAGTGGCAATGCTGGAGACTGTGAGGGATACATGGGTCGAGACGATGAAGCAAAGGGTGCTAAACGCCCCAGAACGCTTCGCGGGCTGGCGTGTGGCTGAGGACTCTTTGTGGAAACATGTGCCGGGGAGATATCCAGAACTAGAGGGGTCTGAGGCGTGGAAACGAGTCGTTCCAAAGAGCGAAAGGAAGGCCATACTCCACCGGTGTCATGACGAACCAACGGCAGGTCATATGGGGGCCAGTCGCACACTAAGTCGAGTGGCGACAAGGTTTTATTGGCCCAAGATGTCCGCCGACGTAGTCAGCTATGTGCGAAAATGCAAGGTCTGCCAGGCGAGCAAGGTCGAAAGGAAAGCTCCCGCGGGATTCATGGTTTCTCGAAGCGGAGAACCTCGGCAGCCTTGGGAGATGGTATGCGTGGACTTGGTAGGGCCATTACCTCGGTCCCGCCAGGGGCATACCACGATTCTAACCGTCTTGGATTACGTTACCAAGTTCACCCTGCTCTTCCCTTTGCGGCAGGCGACGGCAGTAGCGGTGTGTCGTGTGCTAGAAGAGCAAGTGTTCTTAATGTTCGGAGCACCGAAGTGGCTTGTTTGCGATAATGGGGTCCAATTCCGGGGGACGTTACTTCAACGATTAGCTGAGACATACGGAACCGAAATCAAATATACGGCGTTATACCATCCTCAGGCCAATCCGGCCGAGAGAAGGAATCAGGATATAAAAAGGATGTTGCGTTCTTATGTAGCTGATAATCACCGAGAGTGGGATCGAAGTTTGGCCAAGATAGCATGCGCGTTAAGAACCTACAAACACGAAGCGACCCAAATCACACCATATTTCTACAATTTTGGACGCGAGATGGCAACTTTCCACGAAAATAGGGAACGACCCGAAGAGGGACAGGATGGTCTAGAGCCCACAGTCAGAGCGGAGGCACTAACGAAAGTACGTCAGGAAGTGTGGGAGAAAATGCAACAGGCAGCCCGGCAGAGTACGAGACGCTATAATTTGCGAAAAAGAGATGCGAGGTATGAAGACGGTGATCCCGTGTGGCGAAGGAATTTCACCATTTCGGACGCGACAAAATATTATTCCGCGAAACTAGCGCCTGAATATCTGGGTCCCTTTTGGATCGGCGAACGCGTGTCCGGCTGGACATATAGGTTGGTGGACGAGAAGGGTCAAAGCGCAGGAACCTGGCACGCGAAAGACCTGAAGCGGTATGTACACTAATGACACGGTGGGAAAGTAACAAGCGCGACGCGGTATCGGCAGGCAGACCGGTATCCTAGCCTTAGAATCTAAATCTTATATAGTAATCGTAACGCTAACAATTTCCCGTAAAGCCTAAACACCGAAAAGTCGCTTTCGGAATACCTTAAGCTATAAAAGCTCAGAACCTAAATCATCTCGGCGATGAGTTAGGTGAGTCCACCTGACGCGTCGCTGGCACTGGCGATCCTGGTACGCAGAATTTGGCCTTAATTCAAATGGCTTGGTAGCCGATCGCTCAATCACACATTCCTTCCTTCATGTATTCGTGGCGTTTTATCTAAAAACACCCCATGAAATTTGGAATTAGTTTCGAAAATTTTTCTGGACTTAGCTGGATTAATAAAATTATAGCAGGAATAGAGAAATTACTGGAGTTCGGGGTAGATTAGTAAGGCACTAGGAGTTAGTTAGGGGAATTAGGTAGACTAATCAGATAATAGAATGGATTAATAATATTAACTACTTGTAATTAAAAGGTGGTAGTTTAGGGCACAGAACTATTTGGATTCATAATATTCGCTACAGGTATTCATTAGGCGTTAGTTAAGATCACAAGATTACTTGGATTGTTAAAATTAATTACTCGTATCAGTAAGGGATTAGCTTAAGACACTGAATTACTAGAATTTAATTAATGAAAAAAAAAAAATTATTGGGGTAGGCTTCGCGTGAAATTAGGGTGGTGATTCAGGTTGAGGAGCGGAGATCAATCGCCGAGTTAGGTAGGGACAGGAGGGCTAATAAACTAAGGTTCGGTCACAGTTCGGATAACCGGGGCTAGCCACGAGCTCGGTTCTCACGAACTCAACATAGGAGGGTGGAGTACCCAGCCCCTCAGGTTAGGCTCTCTTAGAAGATAGCCAAAGGTAGGTAGCGAGAGTACTAATCCCAATAACCAAGCTGAAAATAAGGTGCCGGGGGTAGGAATAAGGTATACAAGTACGGATGCGTATGTGGATATATCTATACGTATGTATTTATATAAATAGGGTTAGGCAATCGGGGCGAAATAATTTCCATGGGGGAAATATATGAGGATTATCAGTTTTACCTCAGGCACTGATTGGCGCTACCTACTTTGCTTAATAGCTATCAAATTTAGTTATATCGCAGATAAGCGGATTTCGAGGAAATCCTCTTCCAGTAAGGGGGGAGTTGTTACGTTGTAACAAGAACTCGGGGCCTAACCAACGACCAATCGACAAGCATGTACGGGCGTACATCTCGCAATGCCGAGCCGTTTGCCATTAAAGAAAAAAAAAAAAAATTGCAACCCTTCCCGGGAAGGGTTGCCCATGTTTAAACCGCGAAACCACCACTCAAATTGATAGGCTAACAAATGTTGTTTGGAATGTCGCATCCGACTTGTGTCGTGTACTAGTCGGATGTCGATGATTTAGCACTAAGCTAAAATAATGCTACTTAGTATATAGATATACCTTACATGCCGTAGAGATAAGACTAAATTAAGAATTAAACTAATTAAATCTAAGCGACGCGCTGTCGACGGAGTGGCTGAAGCAGGGTCGGTGCGTTCACTCGCTGGTAATCTTGGAGTTGGCTGTGTTGCGGGTGAGCCATCACCTGAAAGAGAGCTATATAAATTTTTCATGTTCTTCAATCACCTACCCATACATACTTACCGGCAACCTCCCACGGAACTTCCGATGACTCGCCAACCGCCGGGCAACGAGGCTTTCGCCAGGGACTCGCGGTGGATCTCTTCACGTCGACCTGAAATGCACGAGAAATACCACAAAGAATCGGTCCGGGAACACGAAACTGAAAGGAATATTTATCTGAAGGAATGCACCACCGACCGGTAGCTGCCAAGTCGTCCTCCTTTGTCACCGTTTCGCCAGCCAACACCCAGCTACAACCCGCCACCACCAAATTCCCAGGACGCAACGCGACGAACCACCGTATGTTAACACCCGCGAAACGGATGCATATACGCGAAACACCCCAATCCACCGTACGACTCAAATCAATTCAAATTCAATTCAATTCAGTCAATTCAACATATAAACATCCCGAGATCTGTCACTGCGCACTAGATCACAATCACCTGCACAATTCCGAAATCAGCTGGGTTCCATGGAGTGAGTCGAAGCAGCAGACATTCACGATGGATTCGAAATTCGAACAGGTGGAAGACGTCGAATAGGTCGAATATGTCGAATATTCGACACGAGCAGCGAGAGTAGCGGTACGTGTCGGAGAACCGCTATTCGAGGACAGAATGAGAAGAACAGCTCGGAACGTTCTTCCCTTTTACAACTGGCAGTGGAAGCGGACGGACGTTATCGAATCGACTTAGTGAAGGCGCATGTGGTAATTTTGCTTGGCTTTCGTTTTCTTTTTTTTCAACTGGCAGTGGAAGTGGCCGGGCGTTCTCCAATCGGCTCAGCGAAGGCGCATGTGCGAAGGCGCCTGTGAAGATTGGCGTGGTTTCCACCTGTTACTACGTGCGATTGAAGTGGCCGGGCGTTCTCCATTTGGCTCAGCGAAGGCGCATGTGCGAAGGCGTTGTATCAGCGAAGTATCGCAGGACTTTTTTTGGCCACGGGAATTGCGAATAATACAGTGTAACACATTTGGCAATGAGGAAGGCATTTTTTTTACGTAAGTGAGAAGACAAAAAGAAATTAATTTTTATTTTATAACTATGATGAAATATGAAATTGATTGAAATTGTGTAACTGTATATTTACGCGAAGCGCAATCGAAATGACATCTTCTTAATGAATGCTACGTCGTCGGTATAAATGCTATCAGCTGTTGTCGTTTTGGACAAGATAAAAATATTCATGAGTCTAAGGAAAGCTAAGTTATTATTTGATCCATCGAACGCGGTAGAAGCTGTCATTTCATGATTTATTTCTTTGATAATAACATTTTCGATTAAAAGTTTATTAGAAACAGTTCAAAAACCCAAAAAAAAAAAGGTTAAATTAAAATGTATTAATTTACTAAAATCTGAACGAAAACATTTTATTGTGTCATAGTCGGCTAAGATAAAAGAAGATAAAAATATACAAGTAGATTGATTGGGACAAGTAGTTCCGGCAACACACAAAAAAAAAGGATTTGAGTGGTGGTCGACGAAATAGGCAGCTTGTGGCAGGTGCTCGCTCGCTTATATATAGACGTGTAGGTGTATCGCCCCGTAGCGGAGGAGTGATTGTTCGCGAAGGAGTATCCGGTGAGCCGAACCTCACTCAGCGGCTCTCGGCTCAATATTGGGTGAGTGAGTGGCGCCCACGACCCGTCTCCGACGAGTTACACCCGGGACCCAAACGAGCCGAACCGGAACTCGACCCCCCCTAGACCGGGAGGGTAACACGTAGTTATAGCGTCGAAAACACTTTCAACCCTCTCTTATGAGGTCACATTTGGTGGGTATAGTTTCTCTAGAAACATTATAAACTTAGTCATAGAAAAATAGAACAACTATACTATGAAGAAACGATAGACTGACTTGCGAAAATGAAAGATAAGAGGGTACATCCTAGCTAGTATAAAATAAACGAAGCTCTTCTTTTACGATTAACTTAAGGTCCAAATTAAATTTAAATTGTTTTTATTACTGCTATATTTTTATATTACTGGTCCGGACTCCTCCAAAAGGGAACTTTTAAGTTTTTTATTCTAATGGCTGTTAACTGTTGATTATCGTTTATTGTTACGGGATTGAATAATCTCATATAAATTATTGAAACAGCAAATTATGATTAGATATATATTTAATAGGCAATATAAAAACTTTATTTATTATCATAATAGTTGACTCTATATTGAATTTGAGTCACAAAAATGTTCAAGCAAGCATGAATTTTCGAGGCATTTTGCGTTTCTTTGAAATTTCAGAGCTTTTTTCAATTTTCCGATAGCCAGATTTTTCAACATAGCCTATAAATTATCAAATTCACCTCTTGAGTATAATTTACCACCTGACGGGAAAAGAAGGCGTAACTACTAATCATCTACTCAGGAACGAGAGCATGAGTAGTTGGTAGCAGCCAGAAGTACTCGCAAGTACTAAACAGTACGAATGGAACACGGGTATTGACGACAGACAGGCTTACCGACGGAAACGGGAAAACTTCGAGAAAAATTAGACAAGGCAGTGCTGCTATCGGATTGTAGTTGGCGTGGTATCCAAAATATTAAACACGTAAAATTCATAAATGTCATTTGCTATGCGAATGCTACTAACGACGGCAATCGCAACTATCGAATAGGGTCTCCAAACTAAGGAAATATATATATATATATATATATATATATATATATATATATATATATATATATATATATATATATATATATATATTTATACACTTCGAAGTGAAAAAACCCCCCCTAAGACCGAATCCTGGATCCACGCCTGATATATATATATATATATATATATATATATATATATATATATATATATATATATATATATATATATATATATATAAATAACCTGTCTGAAATCAATCATTTTCCCTATGGAATGAACAAAACCAATTGCCAAGAAAGAAGATTCTTAAAAATATTGAACATCCTAAAAATGACTTCAACACAGTTGTTTCCAAAAATTGACAATAAATGAATAAACTTGAATGGTCGCGTTTATTTGAAGCATGCGTAGGAGTAAGATAATGCCGAATTACAGTAAGCTAGAATGTATTTTCATGCGCGGCCGTGTGGAGTGCGTGGCAAGTAGTCTGCAATGGTAAAAAATAAGCCTAAGGAATTGTTGTTCCAATTGGAACGTACAGTGGCTCACAGCTTATTTGATACAGTGCTTTTTTTAAATAATTGAGTTGCAATAACTCAAAACATAATAGCAATATCAAAAAAATATGAACACCATTTTGAAGAAAAATGTTTGTTGTTTATCAAACAAGTTTATATTTGTTACAAAAATGCTGTTTTACATCTTAAAAAACAAAAAACCAAAAAGTAATAACAAATTTCATGTCACAGCTTATTTGATACAGTTTGATTAAACATTAAAATTGTTGTGAATTATAAGATTTCCAGTTAATTTCAATACTTCGTATGATAGCTCTTAGCTATAAGCGTGGGCCACAATGCTCCAGCACATTCCATTCCATTCCGATCCAGCACTCTCCAGCTCATGTCCATTCCAGCAAACTGAACACATAGTCTCCATTCCGTTTAATGTGCGACAATTTACTTGAAGTTTTAAAATTTCAGTTTTGCGTGATTATTTTAGAATGGATAGCAATTTTCTATAGCTATTTAGAATGCTAATAAGCTTTGTACCCTTGTACAAACAAAATCCACACCAAAATTTTTTTGTATTATTGATCCAGAAAAGTTGAAATTTGGTCAACTCGTCCTTTCCATTCCATTCCATTCCATTCCAACCTTATGTGTTCAGTCTCGTACATTTTCTATGCCGCCAACTTTGACGTCTATTCTGGAATGGAATAGAATGGATCATTGTGTCCGGCGCTTTAAGCAGAGCTTGGAGCCTATTCGGCTTTGAGTCGAGCTTTTTTGTGATGTCAGGAGTAATTTTTTGCCATTCCCCTAGCAGTGCTTTCTTCAGGTTTTGTTTATTAGAAATTTTCTGTTTTCTAATGCTGTTATCCAGCAAATAGTCAAGTTTTTTAGCACTTTGACTTAAATCACCCAGTTTTTTGGCACTTTGCAGCAAATTGTTTTTGAGTACATCAAGGTACTTTGTTTGGTCCATAGTTTTCTCAATAAACTTTCAATTTCTGACTCCGGCTGCAGACATGCAGACCCAAACTATCACATTACCACCACCATGCTTCACAGTAGCTTTGAGGTTCTCCTTGTTTAGCTCAGTGTTTGCCTTGCGCCAGACATATGGCATTCCGTCGGAGCCAAAAATGTTAAACTTGGACTCGTCCGCAAAAATAACCGTATTCCACAACGCGGATGGCTTTCCCACATGCTCTTTGGCAAAGGCAAATCGGCTTATTGTATTTTTTTGGAAATGAATGGCTTCCTACGAGCTACTCGCCCGTTGAAATCATGGTCGCGAGGCACCCGTCGGACGGTTTCAGCACTACATGACTTTCTTAATTCACGGTGAGCCTCAGTAACTAATTTCGGAGCGGAAATCTTCGTGTTTGCTTTCACTTTCCTTACAAAGTACCGTTCGTCGGATACGGTGAAAATTTTGTTTGGCGCATTTCTGCTCTTATTTTCTACCCGATTTTCGTGTATGAAGCGTTCAATTATGTGTTGCACTGTAGATACATTCAAATTCACACTTTCAGTAATTTTTCGAACACTTTGTCCTTATTTAAAGTGATTTAATACCAATTTGCGCTGTTCAATTGTGGTGCGTCGACCCATTTTACAACTACTCAATTTTGGCACTTCAGCTTGCAAGATCTTGCTAAAAATTACCTAATCAATGTCGAAACACAATCAAAAATTCAAGAAACAAAAACAACAAAGATTAACGGCGCGACAAATAGAAGTTTATTCCCATTGAAGTGTCTGTATCAAATAAGCTGTGAGCTGCATTTTAGGTTAATCACAATACAGCGTTTTCCACTGCGGCAAACCAATGGGCTGCGGCAAACCAATGGGCTGCGGCAAAGTGCTGTCAAAAAATTAGAATGCACTGTTTTGTATGGTAACGCGCGCAATGGCTGCGGCCGAATTTGGGGCAGCGACAGAATTTGCCAAATTTCTAATTTTACCGCACCGCTAGCGGTGATACCTACCATAGGTTGGCATCACCACTAGGTTGAATTAACTCTGTTTGAATTAGGTTGAATGGTCTGGTGGAATAGACAAGCGATGGCTGATGTGTATTGTGATAAGCCAACCTAATCCTCGTACAACAGGATTAAGCAATACAAAAGAAAAAAAATGATTTTGGTAGGTGCCTTGGTTGCATTGACAGCGACATTGTCGCTGCATTGTGATTCACCAAATTCAACTGCGGCATTCACGCCTTCCCCTATGGAGCACTGCGTTTGCCGCAGCGGAAAACGCTGTATTGTGATTAACCTATTTTTTCTGCGCCAGTGGTATTTCTCTTTTGCGTGACGCCAAGGAATATTGCTGGAACATTTTTTGTTTGCGTTGTATTTGTTGACCATGCATCTAGTCAAAAGCGTTTAAATTTTTTGGACAGGGTTCCTTATTCCAAAGTTACAGTGATTTGCATTTTTCAATAGTCACTGTATCAAATAAGCTGTGAGCCACTGTATAGCTAGATGCATTAAAGCTTTAATGATATGACAGGATTTCTTTACTATCGATGACTGCTTGTAGTCTTCTTGGTATAGAAGAAACTAGGTTTTCACAATAGGTTTGGGTGTACTTGCGTCACTCTATTTTTTTTTTACTACTGAGAATAGTATGGGTTTCTACATGGTCGATGCAGAAGCTTTTCCCAAAACTGCTTATGCCTAGTACTATACTCGTCGCGAAACGAATTCAACGGTCAAATCCCATACAAAAAGAGCTTTACTGACGAATTGAAAAGCTCTTTTTGTATGGGATTCGACCGTTGAATTCGTTTCGCGAAGAGTATAGTACTAGGCATTAATTGGAATGAAACTGAATGATTATGAGGACCAAAAACACGATCCCAAGCAGAAAAATTGCATTGTTCAAAAATGTTTTTATATTCGCTGAACTTTCGCTCAGGTTGGTTGATTAAATTAGAATGACATCGAAATCAGATATGGACCTGTTCATAACAAACGGGATTTATTTATACAGTTCAAGCTGATTGTATAGCCACAAAATAATCTTTCTTTCTTCCAATATCGTTTCTTTTCGCATCATTACCACCTCGAAGTTAGTCCCAAAATAAAATTCATGCAAAACTTTATCACCAATTCAGTAAATATTTCTGCTCTGAAATATAGTTGTCTGATTATTTAAATTCATTATTTTAGATCTCCAAATGCAGATTCTTATGATATGATTACACTAATAACTAACTTTCGCACCTACGTTTTTTTTTACTTAGTTTTGGTTAAAAATTTAAGCGGGCAACCAATCAAAGTCTAAAACTCATGTTTCCGTTGAAACTATACTATAAACTAGTGTCTAACATGTCAAACCACACTCTGATCTATCAATTTTAAAGTTACAATTCTAAATTTATTTGTTAAACTTGGAATTCTAGGTAATTTCATCTTATTTCATCATTTTTTCTCGGCACTCTATATCTATTACAAAAATATATAGATTTCAAACCAACCAGTTTGCTTCCGAAAAAATTAAAATTCACAAATATTGAAAGTTGCAATTGTCTTCACGCAAAAACAAGACTTTAAAGACTTTCGCAACTGTACGTCCATGCGATTATGCGTTTCGCATCTACACGAGTCAGCTCAAGTCTAGTTTTAAGAGCGGGGTGAACCGGAAGTGATCTGGTACGTTGATTTGTTTTTATAGAAATATATAGAAATATGTATTTTTAGGCGAAGTGATTCAAACAGTTCTCTTCGCAAATCGGTACAAAAATAGCAAGAAAGACAGTATACTTGATATGTGAATGTACTACCCTTGTAACAACATAGCCAATCTCTTTGTAGAACATTGTTTTATTTTGGTGCTAGTGCCGATGTTTTGTTTGTTTTATAAATTTGTATTTTCTTCATCACTAAGCTTTTTAACAGCTTGAGTAAAACGACATTGTTTTGCTGAATCCATTTTTAGTATCTTGATATATTTTCATTTTCGATTTTTGGTATCTTACCGTCGATTGCTCTTGCGAAACTTTTCGGGGATCTTTGTCATTACTACGGCACAATAAAACCCCGATATAATATATACACGTTTATTCCAAAAGTAAACTTAACTCTAACAATTGACCGGAAAACTGAACTGTCAAATGACAAGTCGCCATCTTTTTATAAATTCATGATCATACCAAATGCTGCCATATAACTTCCTTTTATGTTAGTGGACTGCCACAGTATTCCCCCTCCAATGGTGTGGAACACCTAGTTTTCTCTGTATCGTACAGGTGTGTTGATACAAATAAAACGATAGGTAGAGCTGTTGTCCATGTTGATTTATGTGCTCGCAGTGCCGATTTTAATCGCCTGTGAAATCGTTCTACTAAATCGTTTGCTTGAGGGTGGTACGCAGTGGTAGTTATATGTATATGTTATATGTTATATCCTGGTCACGGCACCACTTTCGGGGATCTTTGTCATTACTACGGCACAATAAAACCCCGATATAAAATATACACGTTTATTCCAATAGTAAACTTAACTCTAACAATTGACCGGAAAACTGAACTGTCAAATGACAAGTCGCCATCTTTTTATAAATTCATGATCTTACCAAATGCTGCCATATAACTTCCTTTTATGTTAATGGACTGCCACAAACTCATTCCTCATTTTAAACATTAAGTGCTTCCAACACTTATTTTTAGCTCGTCAAAACAAGACGGAAAAAATTCTGTCTTCTGAGATTTATGTAATCCATCAGGTGCATACAAACATGTGTCGTTGATGACTAACTATCAATGCTCACCATTGCCCATAACAGTTTGCAGTATTTTTTTTGTTTACTTTCAGTTACTAGAAATTCCAACCACACAACAAAGTGTGAGATTTGTTCAACCTCTTCTCATGGTGTTCAAGTCATTCACTGTTTGACCCACTTTTACCGGAATTTATTAAATTTATTAAATACGAAAATTCTTTTTCATAACATTTCACGTGTTCCGTCCCTTCGTTTTTGGCTACGAAAAATCTGGAAAAAACCCCGTTTAGGTTCTAAAAGATTATAGTCTCCGATTAGCTACACTTCTGAAAATGTGTCTAAAAATGGTTGAGTAAACGACGCGAACTACGAAAACGGAGATGAAGATTTGGCGATTAGCCAAATCATTCAGTTTTGGTGGTTTTGGGAGTGCGCGATTTGGTACAAAGTACAAAGTTCTTTTACGATTTTTGAAGCAACTGTTCAATGCTTTGAGCTGCGCTTGTTTTTGGGGGTGTCTTTTTTTAAACTAATTAATTTAAAATTAAAAAAAATTTTCTTCGATTCCTCCATTCTCGCCATTTTCGGCAATTATTGGCCAATCGGTCCCTCCTTTTCGTAGGTTTCGCGTCGTTTACTCAACCATTTTTAGAAGCTACATCTAATCAGAGACTATAATCTTTTAGAACTAAAACACACGGGGATTTTTCAGATTTTTCGTAGCAAGTCGAAAAAGTGCTAGAGTCACCCTATGCCAGCTTAATTAAGTTTTATAAATTGCTGGTGGTAGCATACGATATTGTGGAAGCTCGGAATCGGAATTCGAGCTGAGTCTAGGATAGACATTAATGCTGTGCTCAAATGCGAAAGTATTCAATCCTGATATCCGATAACTTGTTAAAACCTAAAAAGCTTAGTTCGATTGGTGAATCCGAAAGAATTGTAATCGTTAGAGCTTTTCCGATAACGTTTCGAAATTTTGAATTTTCTGGTGTAGTAGTTAAATGTCACCTAGCCTGTAGAATCAGCATAAGCGTGCCGTGGCGTAAAATCTGGCAGGTGCCACGGACCGAGAGGCTAAGAACAAGCCATGTTGTCCATAAGGCAAAAAGCCAATAAAAGAACGGAGAATAAAAGCAATTAAAGATATGTGGTATCTACCCATTCAAAAGCATACGGCAAACGTCAATGACAACTGCAGATAATTTCTCATAATTAATTTCAAATAATTTCTAATTACTAATTCGTAAATGGAGCATTTCACGTAAAGCGGACAACGAAAATAAGTCGAGGTTCTGGATTTCGTTCATATTGTGCATAATGGTACTTCTAGAAGATATGAATGTGGACGCACAAGTTTTTGTTTCTATGAGGTTTAGTTGCCGAGTTATGGGCTTCTGAATAATTGACGAAATTGATTAAAGGTTTTTTTGGAAGCGGATTCTGCTATTCAAAAGAAAATCTAAAAAACATGAAACATACTGATTGGTATAGAAAATTGGCTGTTCTTCTTAATTTTGAAATTAAATTTGAATAAATTTTCCTGTGTCAAACTGAAAGTAGACACTTCAACTCGTAATTTGAATAATTTAGACCAAGTTAATTTTGTTTATTTTTATAACAAAACAAAGCTTAAAGTATACTTATTTTATCATAAAAGTTTTAGAGTGGAATGGCCAGTAGTTTAGGAGGTAGGTGAATTTCAATACATAGAAGTTGCATGATGCGTGGTACCGAGAGCTTGCTAAGAACAGCTAGTTGGCTCAAAAACAAAAAATGATATCGAAAAGCGATTAGTAACGCCATCTCTCAGCTGAAAAAGGTTTTATTTTCTCATCAAAACTTACTTAATATATATGACGTCTATATGATACATATGACGCCAAGCCATTTTGAACTTTCCGTTATTATATGAAACTCACTTCCCCGAAAATTCGTCATATATATATATATATATATATATATATATATATATATATATATATATATATATATATATATATATATATATATATATATATATATATATATATATATATATATATATATATATATATTTATATATATATATATATTTATATATATATCTATAAAAAAAAATATATATATATATATATATATATATATATATATATATAAATAAAAAAAACAGTATATCATCGTGAAATTTTCTGAGCGTATTGATGTGGACTAGGATTTGCTAAACATGGACTTCCAAGATTGTGCGGGCACCTCTGTAGCTACAGCAGGCTCCTGAAAAAAAGGGACCATACTCCGAAATATGAATTTTGCCGATATTACTTTTGAGAGTTCGCAAATAAGCTATCAAAGCCAAAATTTTGTATATTTTCTTCTATTTGCATCACTTCTTCTCGGCACTGTACATATTACTGTAAGGAAATAAACTAAAGAAGAGATGATTTCACACTAGAATTATGATGGCGGATGACATGTAGCGATCCAACCCCGGTTTTCTGGAAAAGTGAATTATTAGTGAATTATCGTGTGAAATAGCGGAAATAACGTGTGAATTAACGAAATTGATGAAGTGAATTACCGGAAAACAAAAATTCATTTGAGCTATTAGATAAGTAGAATACCACGTTTGTGCGTACGACAAGTTCGTCTGAAATCCCGAGTCCATCGCGGTAGCTCAGCGTGAATTTCGCCACCATTTTGATATTCACAGAAACCGAAATATTACGTTACGAGTAACAGGTATGTTCATGTTTGATCAGCACAGGAATACAGTGGTGGCCAAATAAAATGCGACACCTGTGAATATCACCACATAACGTCTCTTCAGAATAATCGCCGAGCTTAAATGATACGAACTGGTGTTTAAGAATTTAACTATAGTGTTACACGTTAAATGTAAAATTAACAGAACCAAAAAAAAATCTTTGTGGACAGTACAGCCACTTTTCCGTTTTATGAGCAAAAGGATCATTTTCGCAAAAAAAGTATTGAATTGAAAATTATCCATTATTTAAGATTCGTAATAGGAAATTTGAAGGAAAAGTATTAGTAGGGAGGTAAAAACAATATTCTTTATTTAATTTAACAAAACTAGTATTTCGTATTTCCTCCGCGAGCCCGGATCCCAGCTTCAATCCTTCGAGGCATGGATTTTATCAAAGACTGGCAGTATTCAGTGGCTATGTCGTCCTCCCAAGCTTTTTTGGTGACGTTTTTGAGTCCTCTTTGGTCCTGGGTCTCCGACTAGTCAGTTTTCTTTTAAGTTCCGCCCAACAATTCTCGATTGGGTTCAAATCAGGGCTGTTTCCTGGCCACTCCAGTGTCGAAATTTCCCTTTCTGCGACAAATTCTTTAACCTATTGGAAACCAAAACAATTTTTTTAAGTTTTTGGTTTTTTCTACTGTCGTATTGAACTGTTGTTTCTAAAAAAACCACAACTTACCTTACGATCGCGATGACATGGAGCAGAGTCATCTTGGAAAATTGGGTCGTAAATGACTGGGAAGAGCCTATCCATCGACGGGATCACATGGTTGTCAATCACGCTGATGTAACTGATCGCATTCATTGATCCTTCTAAAAACACCAAATCTCCGGTGCTGAAATAAGAAATCCAACCCCAAACCATGTAACTCGGAGGGAACTCGTTTCGAGGCACAACAAAGTCTTTGTGCAGTTCCTCTCCGATTCTGCGACGCACATACTGCAGTCCATCGGATTGGTTCAGGTTGCATTTGGATTTGACGGAAAAGAGTACTCTTTTCCAGTCATTTTCCGACCAATTACGATGAGATTTGGCAAAATTCAGCCTCGCTGTTCTCATTTTCACCGTTAAAGATAGTTTTTTTCGGGGCCATCGAGCTGATAGACCAGCTGCATGTAGCCTTCTTCTCGTAGTTCTGTCACTAATCACTATTCCCATCGCTTCCTGGAAGTCCATGTTGACTTCCCTAGCGGTTTTTTTTCGGTCACTCAGGCTTATGTTCTTGAGATGCCGGTCATCTATCGGGGTCGTCTTTTTATTGCCAAATCCTGTTCCTGGTGTCCGCTCAAGAGATCCCTTCGCGTTTTTTTTCTAAAATTCTCGCCACAGTCCCGTGGTGACAACAAATTCTACTGGCTATAGCCCTGGTAGAAAGCCCTTCATTGCTTAACATCACAATACTCACTTTTTTCACTCAATAGCTGTGGTGCCATGTTTACTCGTCAACGGTCAAACTAGACTGAACGAGTGACCGAAGCGGACTCTGTCACGATACCTGAACAAAAAGGTATGTAATTAGCCCCACGTGGGATTTTCCCAGTAAATTTGGTTTAAAAGGGCCACAAAAATACGATTTTCTAGGTAATTTCACTTGTGTGTATGTGTCGCATTTTATTTGGCCACCACTGTATGTACGAAAGCCGGTCGAAATGTGTTGCTCATCAAAACGGATATCTTTTCTGCTACATAATAAGTACACACTTGTAAAACGGAAAAATTAATGAATGCCTAACAATCGCATCCTGTACGGCAACAAATCACAAATATCCATGTTATTTTTCTCGCATATTGAATTATCATAATGTTCATTTATAGTTTTTATATTTTTTTTGGATTTAGTAATATGAGAACTTAGTTTATTAATATAACTGTTTATTGTCCGGAATCACAAGTTCTTTCAGTAATTTACCATATGCTACCTGAATACTTCATGAAGTTTTCTTGTCAAATTCTGACGAAATTCGTACAAAAGAACTAGAGAGTATTCCCACGCTCAAAAATTTGCAATAAGCCATTCAAATCATTTAGCCAGTGAAAAAAGCTACATACTAGCCACGTTTTTTACACCTCTATCGAGAGCGGGCTGAAGTAATAAAATTGAAACCAACTGGAACAGGAATGTTGTTGTTTTGAAAACTTCTATCCTAACCAACTCTTGATAGACGCGCAAAAAAAAGCGACTACTGCAATACAAGAAATAAAATTCATAAAATTGTCACTTCATCGCAGAATCAATTCATTTTCTTTTATTTTCGTATTATAGAAAACATATGTTCGAATATAAAAATTATTGAAGTTTTGCTAACCTACATATGTACGTATTATACAAAAATATTACAAAACAAAAATCGGAATGCCATCAAATACGTGACGTAAAATATTAGGCGAACAATCTTTTTCTTGCGAATATCTCGCTAGGCCAGCAGAATGTAGAATATATAATTGTTCGTCATCAATGCCTAAACAATGGCCCCTGGAACCGTTATTGAAACAGCATGTACCGTGTTCATTGTAGGAAGGGCCACAACTGTTTGAAAATAGAAGTTCGCAAGTTTTCGGATACGCAGTAGAATATCTTGTTAGTACTTACGCAAGCGAATTTACTGGTGTATGATGCATCGTTCGCGGATCATAACGCATAATATTTTTGCTGCCAGTCTTTAAACAGTAAACTGAGTCTCCTAATACTGCACTGCTGCAGCTTGTTCTGTAATCAAGAAATCCAGCAATATACCACTGACCTTCACGTGGATCGAAACGCTCGATCATGTTTTGTGGATCATCCGCAGCGATGCCACCGAATTCGTAAATTGATGAATCTGTTAGGAAAAATTGATTACTTCAATATCTAGTCGATTTCTGGCAATAATATGGCTTTTCCAGGTCCATTCTAATAGAAATGAATAGAATACTCACTGTATACCGAAACGCCAGGTCTGCTTCTCCTTTGCATCATATTCGGTAAGTCAACTATGCGTCCAGTGTCATAATCGTATGATGAACATGCAGACTGAATCTGTCCTTTGACAGTTCCCCCTACCAAAAGCAACTTATTATGCCTACTGCACGTTCCGCAGCAAACCCTTCCAACTTTACAATCGAATTCAGCCCAAACCCGTTCGATTGTATCGTATCGTAATCCTACATTAGACAGGATACCGTCACGATTGCCTGCGACAACATAGATCATATCCTTATACCTGGTAAACGAGCAGTCTGCCATTTCGGGGCGGTATTGCGATTGCACTAGTGACCCGTCTAATTGATTGAATTCACAGACGTAAGGCCCACGGTCTTGGGACATTATGTAAAAAATTGCGGTGTTTTCTAATACACTAACCGAGATCCGTGCAGGATTGTCGAATATCGACGAAACCAGCCATCGACAACCTCCACTGTTATCGCGGAGGAATTCATCCTTAATTATTTTATTGCATATAAGCGTACGGGAGAGATAATTCACAGGAACATAGCTCAAAACTTCTTCCGTCAATTCGCCACCTCGATTCTCATCTTGCTTCAGCCAGCTCATTGCTACTTCGTATATTATATCTGCTTTTGGACTGTCCGCTCTTTTCAAAACGTCTATTAGCTGAAAGGTTCGCATTGAAAGTTGTTACAGAAATTTTTAAGAAGCATATACATATATATTTTTATCAATACTTTATTTGCTAGTTTCGTTTATATGAAGTCTCAAATATGTACTTGCAAATTTTAAATATTTAATTAAACAAAGGAAAATTATCTTTCCTTTGTCGGAGAAATAAATTTAACATAAGAGCAAATGAACTCAGAAAATATTTCCTTCCAAAAAGTGAATTATTTTGCAGCAATACATGAATACAAATAAATTTAATGCAAGCAAAAATTAGTTGAAGGATGTAAATAGAATAAAATGATACATGATGGGTCGGATGAGAATGGATCAGTATGTGAACTCCTCGCGACCTAAACTGAAGTGAACAAATTCATTTAAGTGTTGAAATTTTGGTCTAGAAAATAACTCGAGTTAGCATGTTGCGAAGTTGAGCAAGCTTTGGTATCGACTTTCCTGACTTTATGGTTATAGGGTTGGACTTAAGGCCTGTCATTAAGTTACTTTAACGAATATATTCGTGAATGTAATCTCTATTAATTGGTATTAGTAAATATATCGTATTACTCATAAAGGTTATCAATTTGGGATCACGGTTCCCTTCTTGTCTATAAATTAGCATAGACAACGTATATCGGCTCTAAGGCCCGTTTCACACGAGACACTTGGTGTCCGGCCACTGAATCCTCAGCCACTGTTTTTGTATAGAATTGTTGCCCGGACACTGTGGCTCTGTGTGTATGCTCTCATTTATTTCTATGCCCCGGCAGTGGCTAGGGACACAGTGGCCGGACACCGAGTGTCTCGTGTGAAACGGGCCTAATGCTTATCAAAGCAGAGAACAATTGGGTAAAACTCGACCTGATGCCCCGCACAGCTGTTACATGAATTTCGCCGATAGATGTGGGGCTAGTATGTTTGTGTTTTTGTGGTTGTGCGTTTGCTTTTGGGGCTTTTTTTTCTTTTTTATTCTTTTTCTTATTTGTGTTATCTTCTTTTTTATTTTAATATATAATTTTGTCTGTTTTTTTTTTTTTCAATTTTACACCCCTTTTACCACCTTTTCGCCCTCTGGTGGTGGAATTTCCCGGTTGTGGGGCATCAGGTCGAGTTTACCCGAACAATTGATACGGGAAACTCAATCGTTTTGCGGAATAAGCCTCCGAAAGAGAATCAACATGAAATTGTTTTTGCGGTATGGTTAAAATTTGATTTTTTTTTTATTTAACAAAAGTGGTTTCGAAAGTATGCACTGATTCTTATCACACATTAGCTCACAGTACATATACACTATCTATGCTAATTTATAGACAAGAAAGGAACCGTGATCACAAATTAATAACCTTTATGAGTAAATAATTTAGTTGAAAAAACTAACGTAAATAAAAAATTAATGACCATCACATTGCAAGTGGCCACATCAGTCAGGTATGCACTGTGAGCTGATGTCTGATGAGAATCAGTGCATACTTTCGAAACCACTTAGTTAGTTAAAAAATTTTCAAATCTTAACCATCCCGCAAAGACAATTTCATGTTGATATCGTATTAGGTAATAGCTTAACAATTATATTCGTTAAGGTATTCTCTAATATAAGGCTATATCTTAGCGCATAACAAAATGAAATTCGTTAAGATATCGCTTATCTGCTCAGTACATAACACCTAGGTATAGTGATGGGTCGCTCAGGAGCGAGTCAATCAAAAAGAGCCACTCTTTTGAAAGAGCTGTGTGAGCCATCAGTCAATATCATTTTCTGTCCTGAACTAAAATCTTCTAGAGCTATGTGAGCCATCATTTAGAATAGCTCCGCACACTTCATACCTTCACTTTAGTGGCAATAGCGATATTGCGGAGCCACTCAAACAACCACCCGACCAAATATAGCTTATGCATATACACACGGCAATATTTCATTCGACTACCGTGTGTAGTTGCAGCGCAATCTAGGCTATTCTAACGTCGGAACACGAACGTATGTATACGACTATCGTATTGCACAGTGAAAAGAGTCAGCTCCGTTGAATGAAGAATGAATGAAATCACGGAGCCAACACTGTGCGAATGAGGAATTAAAAGAGTCAACTCCGTTGAATGAAGAATGAATGAAATCACGGAGCCAACACTGTGCGAATGAGGAATAAAAGAGTCAACTCCGTTGAATGAAGAATGAATGAAATCACGGAGCCAACACTGTGCGAATAAGGAATAAAAGAGTCAGCTCCGTTGAATGAAGAATGAATGAAAGCACCGAGCCAGTGCGAATAGAATGTGAATGAAGAACTGTGCGAATCATGGATACTGATCGTGTGTGGTTATTGATGGCGACATTTTGTAAGCACACAGAATGCGTTTACGTGCATATATTTTACTCTGGTTCACGAGTATTTTAGTAGCCAAATGTTAGCTATTAGGCGGTGCATTTCATAGGTAGATTTTAGAGATGAAGCGTATACACTAGAACAGGTATATGGAACAGGTTCGTATCGAATATTTTCGTTCTTCAAAAAGTTTTTCAATTTGGGGTTAAGGTGGTTTGGGACATAACGGGCCAAGACCTATTGCTGCGATAGAAAAATTTCGGTTTTGTAGGGGAGTAAGCGGTTTTTTGGCCATAGTTTGGCAAAAACTGCCTTTAGGACGCTTTCGATGATTGGAAGTGGTCGGGGAGCACAATAATGATATTTCAAGGGCAAAAAAAAAATTTTGATAGGGGAAATTGGGCAATAATGTTCATTTTTCCAAAATATTTTTTTTTTTTGACTAGCATGAATTTGGGGACCTTTTTGAGTTGTTTCGGGCGAAATTTCCATACAAGTCTGGGAAAAAGCGGCCTAGTTTCGAAGATACGGCAATATGAAATCTACCGGAAAACCGTCCGAAAAAACTTTAAGTAGCAAAATAACGGCAAAATTACAACAAAAACAGAGGCAAATGGAATACGTAGAGCTTAAATTAAAGCTTGATGCTATTACCAGGTGGAACTCTACGTAATCTATGCTTGTGCGCATTCAAGAAGTAAAAGAGCCACTATTAGCCACCTTAGGTGTCCTGAACTAAAATCTACTAACTCCTTCTTCTGATGAATGGAATATTATGAAAAGAGCCCCTGATATATTGAGCATCTTCAATGAGGCTACTCTAGAAATAAGCAGTGAGAAAACGGTATCGATTTCTAAAATATATATTATTACATCAACGATTATAAGCTACATTTCAGAACTCTGTCTGAACGAAAATAAAACTGCTGATGTACGCAGTTTTTTAAATGTGATCCAAAGAGAACTTTCAAACAGATTTAAATTACATAAAGAAAATATGTTTTGCCTAGAGAGCGTTCTTTTAGATCCACGATTTAAAAGACTAGCATTCCAAAATGAATCCACGTACAAACTTGTTTGCATAGATCTAGTTTCGGTACCTACAGCACAAGGAACGCAAAATTCGCTATGGCGAAAATTTGATGACAAAGTCAACAGTGTAAGAAGCCACCAAAGCTATGTAGCTGCAGGCATTAACGAAATGGATAAGTATTTACAACATGTAAATATACCCAGAACTGCTGACCCTCTCAATTGGTGGAAGGAAAAGAAAGATTTACATCCCAGAATCTGGAGATAGTGAATCAACGATTGAGTAGAGTGGCCACTTATATGGAAAGATTTTCAGATGATTTTATGGTTTATTTTTAAATTTATAATATATGCTATATTATATTTTTAAAGTAATGTTATGTTATAATAGATTTAAGCTTATTATTATTAATAAAACAACAAAAAATAGCAATTTACTTTATACTTTTGCAACCATAAAAATGTTGCTTGAAGTGGCTCTTTTGAGTGGCTCTTTTGAGTGGCTCTTAAAGAGCGACTCTTTAAAGTGAGTGAGTTTTACGGAGCTGGCTCACTTCAAAGAGCCATTTTGGCCATCACTACCTAGGTAGTGTATGATAGTTCAAATAATGAAATTTGTATGAGGACGTATGCAAGTGAGATAAGTTTATTGAGTTGATTGGGAGCTAAGCTTTGCTGAAGTAGGTGCATACGTATGTTTGAATGAATGAATGCTTGGATGGAAATTGAGTGATATAATGATATTGACTGATGGCTTTTGTGAATTCTGTTTGCGGGTATGTATCGTGGAATTAATGAATCCATTCAAAGAAATTTAGCGCACTTTTTCAAACGCACATTTTCTTGTACTGCAAGTGTATTTAGGAAGACGTTTTGCTTTTGTGTGATGAAATCAGCTTTATCAGTCACACATCAGCTGGTACAAATAATAGAAAAACATTTTATAAGGAAAGCGCACTACGGACATAGTAGTCTGTTGCAATGGAAGACCCGACTCGCCGCATCTTGCACTTCAGAGGAGAGAAACTTTACAAGAGGTAGTGAAATGGGGGAGTAAAGTACTCAAGTACCGAGATAAATTCATGGGGCCCAAGGGAAACAGAGGTAAGAGTGAACACTAGGAGATATCCGCAGGAAGGAGTATTATCCTGTCTGCTTTGCAACTTGCTGGCTGATGGCGTTCTTTGAGTTCACAACAGTAAGGTATTAATCATTCTCGGATACGCAGATAAAATCACGGTAATAATAAGAGACTCACACGCGGATAGATACTTTGAGTTCCAGAATGAAAAAAGTCCTAACTGAAGCAGAAAAATGTTACGAGGAGGAGACCATGTCTATCAACTATCAAAAACACAGTTCCATTAACCAGGAAAAGAAAAATCGAGATAAGAGTACTAAAAATTAGGGGCGGAGAGTTACGGCTACAGAGAAAGGTAAACTATCTAGGAATCCACCTGGATAGAAAACTCACCTGGAAAATTCATCTAAACAAAACGACACTGAAGGCCACTCTAGCTTTTTGGGCGACTATCTCCAAGGCATAAACTCTGCGCATATTGTTGAGATTATTCAATAAAATACTGATTTTATATTACTCTGCAAAGATTTTATTTGAAACAAGCAAGCTCACAGCTTCTCTTAAGAAGAACACAAGCAGGAAGAAGGGAAAATTGGGAACAAATGGCGTAATTCATGTTTTTAGTATTGTACAGACACAACTTCATATGTGTCAAGAAAGAAGGTGCGAATTTAAATTATTTCAACACATACAAACAAATGGGGAGACCTATCATCATATTATCCTATAAGCAGTGTGGTGGAAGAAAACCACACAAAAACAGATGTTAGCAGGCTCAACAAGCTTCAAAAAATGGCCTGCCTGCTGATTACAGTAGCAATGAGCTCCAACCCAACGGCAGAAACGGCTTCTAAACCTTGAAAAGCTACACCTCAAAATTCAAGAGGAAAAGGCAAAACAATCGACAAGCCTACAGCACGATCACTTGCAATCTATCAAGTAAAATAATATACCATACTTAAGGCCACGCATACAATAAAGATAAGGAACACTAGAAGGGTCAGCATTAAAGTCCTATCGGATAGTCAGCCGGTTTTCAAGGCTGTCAATTGCGATCAAATCAAATCAGCTATACTCTTAGAGGCGATAGATGCCTTTATCTCTCGGCATACAACCTGGGGTTATTTTAACCCCATCACTTTCAAAATGCATAAAATATTATATATAACACAACCAAATAATTTCACAGTTGGTGGCGGTTGAATATTGGTCCGTCAATTGACAGTGCTGGAAAATTACTACGCAAGTTATGCTTTTGTGCTTTTTTTTTTATTCAAAAAAATTAACATTATTTTCGCGTTGTATGCCGAAGGTTAATGAAATAGCGGCAAAGAGCTGCTTCGATTTTATGTGGTTCTCTGGCCATGAGGAGCACCAAGGTAACGAAGTAGTTAATACCAAGGCCATAGAAGGGGCTAAATTCCCGTATAGAGAGCAAATGAAGCAATGGCCTTTCGTGAACGTAGCACATGGACCATATGTGGAGCTTTAACGGCCCATCTTTCTTGAAAAAAATAACTCCACAGAAAAAACAAGAAAAACTGACCGACTACACTTGACCATATAATATGTAATAAACAATCTTAAATCCAACCAAACTTTTGAAGTTGCTAGGGGGAGAGGGAAATAGAAAAAATAAATATTAGGAATAAACTTAAAACAAGTTCTCCAGAAATCACTGAGAAACTGAAAAATGGCAAAATATTGTTTTGCGAAAACGGGTTATCCAGGAAATCGCTAATAGACACTGGAAGGACGCTGAACTTGACGTGACATTAGACGGAAAAATTTGGGAAAATGTGGAATTGTTTTGTGGGATGATTAAAATTGCAAAATTTTGAAATGTTAATATATTTTACGTAAAACATTTTTTATAAGTCAAATCTTTTTATGTAAACTACGTCGAAATAAAATTTGGGCCCTCGATTTTAGCTCGATGATTTAAATTACACTTCATTGATGAAAATGTACATCCAAAAGCGATCGGTTGGTAATTTAAAGAAATTCGTCGAAAATTCTGAGTAGAATTTTGAAAATCAACCAACTTGAATAGCTCAAGGTATAATTTAAAAATCAAAATTATATTTTAAAACCATCCTAAATTACCTGATTCTTCGATACCGTATTAAATGCACCGTTGACAATAATTTCCTCGAAATTCTCGAGTATATAAGTGATTGCAATTTCCTTTAATTCCACACGTGCAGCCTCATCTAAATAATTTAGTAAATTTCATTAATACATAAATCCAAAATTTCTTTTTAACTGGATAGTCATATATAACTTCATAGTCATATATGACTATGAAGGCATTTAATTAAATTACCTGTTAATACATACAGCGGAATACAATTCTTATGATCGATGATTTTTTTGAAAATTGTTACGCATTCTACACCCAAGTAGTTCATGTCTTCGATGAGGAGACATACATCGTCTGGCGGGAAAATGAGTTCACCTGAATACAGATAGTCAACGATTATGCACATTATCTCGTAAGTTGTGTTGTGTTGAAGTTCGACACTGTCCTGCTTGCTTTCGCAAAATGAATCTGCAATAAAATACTAGTTAATAATTACCAAAAATGCAATTCAAAATACGACATTGTACAGCGTGAAAAACTAAACGGTGTATTTAATATACCAAGCTGGTGACTTTATGCACAGTTTGAGTAGTTAAAATCTGAAGTAAGTGGTTGTAAAGTTACATGGGCTTTGGTCGGCAATAAAATATCTAAAGTAACTGACGGGTTGCTTAAACTAAAAGCATAATCAGATTAAATTATTTTATGTCAATTAAAACATCAATATGTATTTGAATTACTGCAAATTAACGCCATTACGAGAATTTTGAGTCCTATCTCTATCCCGAATTCTATACTAGAAGACATATTTAACTAAGAATTCAATCTTACAGACACATTTTCTTGTAGCTAATGAGATCGAACTAGTCGTGGAGGACATCACTAAAGCCATAAGATATCGTACCGAAACTGCCAAACTATTAGCAGCTCGGTGTGTACTCGGTATCATGAGCACACGGTAGCGATGGAGCCATAGCAGGGCAAATAGACTAATAAATAGCATGGAAAGCGCGATATTTTCTGATAGGAGAGAAGGGTATTCTGTGGAGGGTTTACGGATCAGCTGGTGCCTGATCCGTGAGGCCGCGCTAAATAAGTACGTATTTCCATTTGCAAAAGTGAGAGAAGCATATTCTCGGCCCTGATACATCAACCAATGGAAGGTGACAACGTGCTGTTGTGCGTATGATCCCATCAATAAATAGCAAGCGCAGCGAATATTCGCTGGCAAC